>SRMA01025310.1:0-178826 GCA_007224835.1 Danionella cerebrum
GTGATTTTGACTTTGCTTGATGTCGAAGCCTTCCCAAAACAAATAATGACGTTTTCAAAGTCATAAAATAGGCTGTTTATTTGGTAATATATCCTTTCTAGTGCTGAACAATGTTAAATGTAAAACCTTTCCATTACATCACAATGCATACATTCACAGTCTCCCCAATGATGGCATCATTTTAAAGCACCTTGATTGATTAAAAACAATTAAGTATAGGTAACTGTTATGTAATGCAGCAAAAATTACCTGTGCATTCAAATTCTAACACGTTCTCTCTTCTTTCCATTAACTCGACTTTTGAGTCACAGATAGAGAGTTCCTACAAAGCAAAAAACAAGTCAAGTGGCAAGTCAATGATTGTGGCAAACATCATTAGTGGGACACAGCCCAGGGTTAATAACCCCAAGGTAACTTGAAAGTGAAAGTCAACACAAAGGGTCATTCCAGGACTCAAAAATCAAAGCAAAATGATGCAGCAGTGTGTTTGGAACTGGTGTAAGGTGTCAAAGTTGCATCCAGAGTCTGACCTGCATTTGGAACCAGAGACAGAACCAAACAAAAACTCAGTCAATAATGACATTTTGATGTAAACTGTGTAATTTGATGTGTTCTTCTAGTTAAAGGCATAACTGTAAAAGGCATAAGCACATGGCTACAAGCGTCGAATCATGCAAGATTAGAGACCCTCTAACTGAGCATTCTCCATGCTGGAACACTGTAGGTCAAGTGGTTTGCACGGGACCTAGAAGAGCCCATGTCACTCCTCTCTTCATTTCCCTCCACTGGCTCCCATTGCACCCTGTGTTAAGTTCAAAACACTGACGATAGTCCTGCGCCGAGGTATGGTGGATAGTGTGCCGATCACATTCGTGTGGTTGTGGATGGCAATGCAAGTTCAAGTCCTGAGCTTATCTTTCCCATTCCACTCCATGCTCTCTCCTCCTTGCTTTCTATCTTTCTACTGTCCTCTCTGTTCATTTAAAGGCTACAGCCATAAAGATAATAATAAAAAAACGCTTATGTACTGAACAGGCAGAGTGCCACCACCACCCTACCTTCAAAAGCTCTTGAAAGCCCTACATGCTTAACAATCTCTTTCCCCCAAAGCACTGAATTGATTCCGGAATCAGCCGGAAGCTCTTCTTTGAGCACTTTTTATGATTTACAGACCATTTTCTGCAAAGTAATTTTTCGTCCGACACTTTGGGTCAATTATAATGTAATGCCTTATGTAAGTCTCCTTTAATTTGCTGATGCTTGTTGATCATTTTATCACTTTTACATTTTTGCCCAAGTGTAGTTGATAATTTGCTTTAATTTTCATATTAATGATGAAAGATTCAGGCTTGGGCGAAAGACAAAAAAAAAATAGCCTGTAGCTATTAGGAATTAATAGAAATCCCAAGAAATACTCAAATTTGGTTTCGAGGGATCATGGTATTGACTTTTAGAAGCAGCCTTTATTTCATTTCTGTACTTTCCCATGTGACTGGTGCAAGTTCCACAGCCGATGCGGCAACCAAACATAACAGTAGCAACAAAGATGTTGACTGTTTTAGACATATTTATTCTAGAAATGATAGTTATTGAGTATACTAGCTCTTACCTTATCAGCTTGTTGTAAGTAATCACACTGATGCCATGCTTTGACTCCTCCTACAGGACAATCTGTCTCTATGGCTGAGAACTGAACCATCAATATATCCTCGGAGTCATTCTGAACCTGTGATATTGGCTTTATTTTACTAAAGGTAACTTTGAAATCTGAGATATCGTTCATCACTTATCACAAAACCTACCTTAGCCCCCAGGATTTGATAAAGAGCCATCAGGCCATCCTTAGGTATGAGAGTGTTCATCGAGGCGATAGTTGCATTTACAACAGCTTCCACTCGCCTGTCGTCACATGGAATGCTGGGGTTGGTTTGTCCATGTCCTTCAGATGCATAGAGCCATGCCAAAGCAAAGACCATCAAGATCCTGTCTCTCCCCATAGCTTGAGTGTCTGAAAACCCAACAGATTTGGAGTGAAGGGGCTCAAAACATTGTCACTGGACTCTATCCACCCCGGTAATGATTTACTCACCGCTAAAGCGATCAATTCTGAGTCAATCTCCAAACCTCCAAATTTGGTGCATGGTATTCAGCAAATATTTACTCCTATATAACTGACATTTTACTTAGAAATGGAAAGTTGAGGTTTTAAAATAGTTCAGAGGAACTGGAGATCAGATTTTAATTGTCACAGTTTGATTGCAATAAACAGCTTTCTGAAAGTAATCTTTTGAAATCAAGTATTGGAGAATTTTTGAATTAAAGATATAAGTTTTTTTCTTTAAGTTTATTTGCAAATTAATGATTAATGTCCCAGCTTAAGAGATATAGTGATTTTCAAAAATAAAATGTAATGTAGTGTGAAAGGAACTGTGTGTATTTAAGGGCACTCTTTGTCCTCTCGATCTTTGAACTGTGATGTGTTCGCCTCTTTTGAAAAAAATAACTTCACATAACTGTCTTTTAAAAGTCTAGTAGTGTAAACCATGGTGTCATGCCATGATATGTGCTTTGGCTTGAACCAATGAAGTTAAATAGTGCCAAAACGGATTTGAATGCTACATAAAGCAGTTTTTGCAACGGGTGAATGTTGAGCAAACGTTTGTTCACACTTAAGGTGATGAGTTTACACATTTGTTTCCCCACTAGCATTTTTTGGTGTGTGGTGATCTACTCACAATAACACATTCTCTTCGCTTAGACTTAGAGCATATATATATATATAAAGGGTTATTGTAAATATGTGTAAAAAGCATAAACATTTGCTTTTGTATTGAATAAATTATTTTTACCTTCAACTTTCCATTCTTGCATTGGTGTTCGGTTTGGCACCACTTTATTAATTAGGAGATCCTGAGAGCATCTGGAACCATGACAGAGTAATACAGTTATAAAATGCAATACTAATCAGAAGGTGTATGTACTCCAGCCCTTCGCTGTCCACAAATTTCACATTTTGACTCATCTGTCCTGAGCACCTGCTGACATTTTCCAGCACCCCAGTTCCTATGTCTTTCCTATGGCACACTTAAGTCTCTGGGTCTTGTTCCTATACCAAAGTTCAGACTTTTGCCGTGACTCTACCGTTAACACCATACCTGACCAGACTTCTCCAGACACTAGAGGAGTGTACTTGGGTCCCACTGGTTTCTGCCAGTTATGAGCTGATGGCAGTGGTGAACTTCTTCTGATTTTGAAAATGTATTTGTGTTTCATGATGTAGTATTTGTTTTTTTTACCTGAACATAAAAACACATACATAAAAAAATGAAATACAGACAAATCTATGCCATCACATAAGTTATATTTATGGTTGTGGGCCTGGTCAAAGAAGCTTCTTGGTGTCAGACTCTGAGGACCCTCCTCCACAAAGACATGTGCATTCATTTTACCTCAACATTAGGAGCTCGAAACTGAGACCCACAAGAACATCTAAACTTAAAGCGAGAACCACTTTCTCACAATGAGTCACTTCAGTCATCATCTCCTGCTAGTGTTTTCTCTGCATTGGCTGGGTGAGTTTATTTGCCTTTTTCGTTCAATTGTTTTACGTTGATTTACAAGCTCTTTAGATATGCCACCAGTATGAGTGGGTAAAGTTTTGAGCAAGCTGGGAGGGATTGCATCTTGGTTGGAGTAGATTTAGAAGGTTAACAAAGAATAAGCAAATATGTACCAAAACTACTACTACTAGGAAAAGCAATGTTAAGGTGATGTTTTCACGACCTTTCATGATATTTTCTCAAAGATCTCTAAAGGAAATGAACATAACCTTCATAGACCATAAGCCTTCATAGCCCTTTTCAATTGGTCTGGAACATTACCTCATGTTCCTTAGCTGGTTTGTTTCCTATTCCTAATGACAATTAATGAATGTTTTTGTCACCAGAGGTCTCTGAATATAAAAGTTCCAGTCGGATGGGAATGTAAATTCTCTTTTTTTTTCTTTATTGTAAAAATCAGACGCGAAAAATGGAAAAAACAAGGAAAAAACAAATTAGACATCAACCTAGATTTGAATAAAACATGTTTCCGAGCAGTTTACACTGTTAACAGCACTTTACAAACTGAAATAGAACGTTTTTCTAACTAGTTTTAGTTTCAAGCCCAGTGTAAATCTACTCAATCTATCTCACCTTTCTAAGCGGCCCCAATATTTTGGTAAGCATGTTGTTTCCTGTTCAAACAGGAAGTGCTCTGGCCACAGAGTCACTGGATGTTTCTGATTCACCATCTTCTAACCAGTCCGTGACCCCCGTTCTCCAGCCCAAAGAAAGCACCCCATCCCAGTTCTCCTACACCGTCCAGAACCTTAAAGGCCAAGTGTGCATCAGAGCCAGTTTGGGGGTGGAGTTTGTGGTGAAAGAGAACAAAGTAAGCTTGTTATTTCCTCAGCAGTTATTCTTCCGTCCCTCAGCATGTTTCTCATGAGTGTGATCTCGCGGGGTTTATTAACAGCATCATTGACAGTTCTGTGTTGTGTCAGAACATCAACTTTTTTTGTCTGCATAGATGTTTTAAAAAACATTTTAAAACTATTGTAACTGAATATTACAATAGTTAAAAAACAAGCAAGAATTTGGCAAGCCACTGAAATTGAACAAAATTAATTATCTGTATGTTTTATTTTTTACTTTATGTATATTTATTAAGGATGATCATTTGTTAGATGTGTCAAAGATGTGTCACTCATAGTTTTTTTCTGGCATTTGAATAGATTTAAAGATGGTGTTATGATTAGATTAAGTAAATAGGATGCATGCGTTATCCTAGGCCTTCAAATCCTCTTTCGTAAGTTAGCAAATGCAAAGTCAGCATATAAAATAAAAATCAAAATAAAGCAATATTTGTGTTGCGACCCTTCAGACCACCATCAATTCTTGTAGCTATACATGCACACAATCATGTGATTTGTAGGATTATAGTCTAGTGTATGATCCAGAAATTATGCTGCAAGTTATCATCAAGGTCTCATGAAACGTGGTCATGAAGTGCAACAGAAACAGCTGTGTAGGGGGGAGGCTTATCACTGGCTGAGGAACAGCCAAACTCTGCTACCAACGTGAGGTTTGAAAGACAGCATTCGTCAAGGCAAGATTGAGCAGAGCAACAAGACACAAGGTAGTTATCCTGCATCAACAAGGTCTCTCTCAGACATAGATTTCAAACCAGACTGGGGTTCCAAGATGTGTTGTTTAAGCTCTTTTGAAGAAGCACAAAGAAACAGTCAACATTGAGGATTGCTGATGCAGTGGTGTGCACACACATCACCCATCTACTCTCCATAGACGTCTGGCCAGAAGTGGTCTTCATGGAAGGGTTGCAGTCAAAAAGCCATATCTCCAGTTTTGGAACAAGCCAGTCAATTATTTATGAAAACATAATTGCAGAACATGCAGCTGGTGCTCTGGATTGAGGAGTCAAAATGTGAAATATGTGGGTGTAGCAGAAAGTGGTTCGTTGAGCGGGAGAGTGGTGCTATAATTAGGGGGTGCATTTCTGCAAATGCAATTGGAGATTTGGTCAAGATTAATTCTGCGCCCAATGCTGAGACAGACAGATAATTATTCATCATGCAATACCCTCAGGCAGGAGTATGATTGGACCCTAATATATTCTGCAGCTGGACCCTAAACATACAACTTAGTTATTAATTAACAACTTTTTAAGCATACAGAATAACAAGAAGTATGCAGGCCATGATGCATGGCCCCCACAAAAAATAGTTCTCTAATGTAAGTGAAGCCTTCCAACTTCCAAACACCACCCATCCAATCCTTTCACTTTCTATTAAAATAGCACCATGAACCAATCATTTATTTTAAATCGTTGACCTGTTTTGGCAACTATTTTCATACTGTAATTTCTTTCTCCATTTACAGAAGAAGTACTACTTCAACTTGAAACCGGATTTGACTCGAGCAACAGGATACTGTGGGAATCAGAAGTCTGTGCTCTCGCTAGAGTTTGATGATGGACATCTGGAGTTCACCTTCATCAAGGTTAGAGTCTTAATGATGCCAGAATGAGATATAAGAAGAGATTTGCTTCCTCCTACCAATGTAGAGTTTTCTTTTGTTGAACACAATTATTTTTGTTGAAGAATTCTTGAAACCAGTCGATGTGAATATCCATAGTACAAAAATATATGCAATCAACACTTCTTTGGATTGTTAAATGTGAACCTCTAATCAAAGTTTAATGGTCTTTCAGGATGGGGATGTTTCGTATGTGAAGACAATCAAATGTCTCCTGAAACCAACTCTTTCCTGCAAAAACTGCCAAAGTAAGGACACGGGAATGGTTTGTTTCTTTTTATGTTCATGCTCAAAGTGCCAAGGAGTCCCTGTCTGGTCCATTGATGCAGGCTACTGTATTATAATTTGTTTAGTCATTGTAATTGAGGCTTCAGGCAGTGTCCAGTGTCAAACAGACAGAAAACAAAACTATAGCAAGCGTGGACTATGTGCCTGTGGGAAATTATCACTTTCGGGAAGTTGGAGGAATTGCTTTTTCGCTAGGCCCTGGCACCTAAGACTGCAGAGCTGGTGTCATGAGCACACTGAGGAGTCAGATGCAGCACTGCAGATGAGTGACTGGTTCGATCTCTTAGACGAGTTTGTTGACAAATGTGTGGATCCCCCTCCGAGTTCAGCTCCACTTCCGTTTCAGACACCTGAACCTGCTCCTTGCCAAAGGCCTGTGCCAGCTCTCATACTTTCAGCACCAGCTTGGGTCCTGGTCTACAGCTCCAGATGCTTAGATTGATACATGGGAGACTCTCCATATCTCTACCTTGGGGAACAGCCTGTCGGTGGCATTGACTCCACATATTTGTGTTATTCTTGTCTCTTCCTCACTGCTACAGTCTCCAACCCATACATCAAAGCTGGTTCTGTAAACGTTTGCTTTGATTCTTGCTGACACTCTTCTGTCACACCACACCCCTGACACTTGTCTCCATCTACTCCAACCTGCCTGTACTCACCTCTTCATCTCTTTTCCACACTCCCCGTCGCACTGGACTGTTGACCCCAAAAACCTGCACCTTCTTGACCTCAGCCCCCTGTAGCCTCACTGTTCTACTTCCCTCCCTCTCGTTCAACTCGACTCAAAGCCGATCCTTGATGTAGCCCCACCTCCACCTTGAACTCTTCTGTCTGACCTACAGCAGGTCTCACTGCTGTCATACTCCTCTCAAACATATCCTGAACTACTCTAACGTACTTCTCTGCCACTCCTGACATCCTCATACAGGACCATAGCTCCTCTCTCGGCACACCTGTCAAACGTTTTCTTTTTTAATAAATACACATAAACGTAGTGCAGCTCCTTCTGACCATATCTGTAGACATGTTAATGTCCATTAACATTCTCAGAGCAAAAATTGCATCAGTAGTGCTCTTCCTGGGCATGAAGCCATACTGCTGCTCACAAATATCTACTTCCCTTATTAGCCTAGCTTCCACTAGTCTTTCCCAGAGTTTCATTGTGTGGCTCATCAACTTTTGCACATCACCCTTGTTCTTAAAGATTGGCACTAGGCATCCATTCCTCAGGCATCTTCTCACTCTCTAAAATCCTGTTGAATAACCTAGACAGGAACTTTACGGCTGTCTCTGCAGACACTTCCACACCTCCAAAGGTATGTCATCTGGAGTTGTTAGTAACAATTATAATTTAGTAAATTATGACTGAAGATTACATTGGGTGAAGCCACCTCCTGCCATCTTGATTCCTGTTTAAAGAAAATTGGCAATGAGACTTGATGTAAGTGAAGCAGATACTCAAACTAAAACCCAAGGCAGCCCTGACCTGTGTTGGTGTCATTCAAATGATCAGGTATCAACATTGCGTATACACAACACTGGTGTACCTCAGCTTTCACGCTCACTCTCAGGTTTACTAACAGTAATGATGCAAGTCTTATGTGATGAACGCCAGGGGTCAGTGTTGCTTAGCATTACATCAAGTTTGTGCCAGGAGCAGTAGACGTTTCCATCTCATCAGGTTCAATCCCAAGCAGCTTGTACTTCTGACAAAACAAATTCATAAAGGTGTTTTTACGACCCAAATGTAGACTTTACTATTCTCTAAATAATTCTCCCAAAACAGAATATGTCTTTGAACATTTTTCCTGTATATATTCTGCAGGTAAACAATACGCAGGAATCGTTAATAATCATAAGCTGTTCCAAGCAAAAACTGGTCAAAGCTTCATGTGCAAGTCTGAGACAACTCTGATCATGGCAGACAACCTCAAGATTAAACTGTTGCCAATGCAGATTCAGGCCTTCGATTTGGTCCGTGGAGTCTTTGGGAAAGGTATCTTTTGCACACCAGTAAAATTTGTGCATAAAGGTTTTTGTTTACAATTTATTGAGATTTATTGATAGTATCTCACAGTTGTTGAATCAAAAATATTGTAGTAATATAGAGAAGGAGGTACTAAAAAAATTCTATGCTCTCGTTGGGCAACAGTTTATAATATTCACTGCCATCTCAAGTGTAAATAACGGATGAATCGACAGCCAGTGTACAACACTATGAATGCAAACCGATTGAAGTTATTCGCCCATCAGAAGTTATAAGCCCAACAGAGATTTATTAAATGCCCAGAAGGTGCCACAACAGAATAGAACATTTTTAGGTGGCTGGCATTGTGGCGTGTGGGTAGTTGGTTTGTGGCTCGCCGGTGACATTCCTAGAAGGATTTTGCATGTTCTTGCTTGGGTGGGTTTCCTCCGGGTACTCCAGTTTCCCCCAAAATCCCCAAAACATGCAATTAGGGTAAATTAATAACTTAAATTCCACTTAGGTGTGAATATGTGAGTGAATGTTGCCCTACGATGGACTGGTGACCTGTCCACTGGTACCCCAGCCTTTCGCCCGATATGTGCTGGAGTTAGGCACCGGCAGACCCCCGTAACCCCAATAGAGAATAAGTGGGTTGGAAAATGAATGAACGAATGAACTTTTTAAGCACTACATTCCCACTATGTTGCCCCTCAGTTGTATAAACAGATGTCTAAAGAGGGCAAAAAGAGACAGGTCAACAGTTAATTATACAAACTAAAACCTGAATACAAATATTAGGCTAAAAGGATAATGCCAAAATATATTTTTAAACCTTTATATGATGCTAAATGCTTGATATCTGCATTAATGCAAGACACAAGAGCTAAATTGTACATCACCAAAGATTCACAGGGAAATGTTGGAAAAATTATTAAATTAACACCCCTTCTGCACCCACTCAGCCAGCGCCTGAAGGTGGGTGGAGCAGCAATGGAGGACAATGTGTGGTTTGTGAGGGCCAGATTATGTTGATTGAGACATTTTATGTGCTTTTGGTTACATAAAAATGATGTGAAATGCTATTTTTTAAATTTCACACTTTAACCCTTAGAAGTTTTTTACTATTTTACAATTTGCTCTAACAAATTAACTTTAAACCAGTTTTTTGTGCCAATGCTTTATATAATTTTTTATTACACAATAATTCCACCAAACCTGAAATTGTACAAAAAAGTACAATTCCTAGTATTAAATGTTTTTTTAGTAAAAAAAGCTCAAACATTTAGACTAATTAAATATTCATAAAAGCAAAGACAAGGTCAAAACTATGTTAAAAAAAACACGAACATTTCCCAAACCTTATACATTTTTCCAAGCACTCTTTGTGCCATTGTGTTATTTTGTGTACTTCCAAGGGTTATTCCTTCTATTCCTTCGTTATTCCTGAAAAAAAAGCATTTTCTCGCCTTTTAATAAATATTACATTGAAAATTATATGTCATAACCCTTGTTGTGTTCATTTAAAAAATGCAAAAATATCAAAAGTAATAACATACATAAAACCTACACGCTATATTTGAAATCAAAATTAAACGATAGCTGGGTCTTGTCATTATACTTAATTCAAAACAGCCCGTGTGATTGGCACATGCACTGGTGAGTGCATAGACTTCTTAAAGTAAGAAGATCATGAAGTTAATTTGAAAATGAAGTATTTGATCCAATTCATCTCATAAAAACCAGTGAACATGTGTCACTTTTTAACTTAATCTAACAAATACAACTGCAGGAAGATGTAAAAAATTATTTTTGTCTAAACTGTCTGATCTACCATAATTATTTCAGAGCTGGAGTGCTGGGCAGATTTCAACAGGAGCTTGATTCCAATCATTCTGGGCAGTGTGGCTACTGCAATTTGCCTAATTGCAATCCTGACATATGTGCTGCTGCGAGAGCACCGGAGCCAGGGATATGAGCAACTTTAGATGAGCATCTCTGCAAAAAAAAAACAAAACAAAAAACATCAGAATCTTGCATGATGTAGATACTGCTTTTCTTTTGATTTCAGAAAACAATTACTTTAAAATACATTTTATTTTAATTGATGAAAAATATTTTTTATTGCAGGAGATTATACTGTATCTCCCGTGAAGTGCATGCACCCATCACAGGAAGTGTCCAAATCAGACCCACAATATTTATGTATGGAAGCCATTATTTTCTAGCACTGCATTAAACCGCTGGTATATGGATTTCACCAGAGCTTCACAGGTTGCCACCGGAATCACTTCTACTCCTCCATTATGACATCACAGACAAGATGGATGCTGGAGACCCCTCGAAAGTTGGAAATTGTAATCAACATTAAAACAATAATGTTAAAAAAGGCTACTGGTTCTTTGTTCATGCTTATTTCAACAAAATGCATAACACAGTGTAGCATGGTAGGAATGCATTAAATATTATAATGTATGGATTAAAATATTTAAAACACGTTTAAATGTTTTTCATATTTTTGGTAGAAGAAAATAAAGATGTAAGTATAATATAGATCAAGACATCAGCGGGGATTACATTATTAAATATAATTTTAAAATATTTATTACAATAATTTATTAAACATTACTTTTTAAACATACAAACTTACAGTAGGTATACCAAAAAAAAACAACAACAAAAAAAAAAAACAGGCATCCTACTTGTTTTACTTTGGGCAGCACGGTGGCGGAGGGTATCACTATGGTTCGAAGATCTGATTTTGACTCGACCTTCTTGGGAGATGGTTGCATGTTCTCCCCATGCTTGTGTGGATTCGCTTCAGATTCACCAGTTTCTCACACAAGACCAAAAAACATGCGCCATAAATAAACCTATAATTTTCCCATTAGGGAGTTAATGTGAGTGTTGCCTGTGATGGACCTTTGCAGAATGTGCTGGAACCTGCAGAACCCGAAAGGGAAGAAGCTGGTAAAGAAAATTATATATAATAAATTATATATAATAACTCGTAGTGACAAACCAGTTTAATGTTAATTGACTATTGTTCAGTCTTTAAAGTTTTCTTCAAACAAAAAAGTTTAAATACTTAAGTAAACGTGGCACCATTACTACATTTCCCATAACCCTCATCGTAAAACGTCAGTCTCCGCCTCTCTTTTCTCTTTTCTCATTGGCTGACTGTTGAAAGTACGGTAAGCTAATGAGGACAAACATATTTGCTAGCAATCCTAGCGGCTACAAGTAACAAACAAAAATGTCAATTAACATCTAATTATTAAATTGCGGTGACGTTTGGATACAACATTTCACACGAAAGAAAACTATGCTGCGAGTTTAGTTAATATTTGAAAGTACTGTACTGTTAAAGAGCGCGAATCGTGCAATTTTGCTGGTTTATGCTAACACAGATACCATGGCTGCAGTGTTTCTAAAAACCCACAAAAGGACCATTTACAAACATCTACTGTAAGTTATATATTTATTATATTATTCAGTTATTCGGAGAGCTGTTAAACAAATGCCGCCCTTTAACTGTAACCACAACAGTTAAGCGTTTGGAATAAAAGTCGTTATGAGCTTGACTTTCAACTAACTTACACTTTGTCTAAATTTGTGGTTTTCTTCCCCAAAAAGGTTCTACCCATCTTCTGAGTTGACTTGTTATGTGATTTTAGATACTCAGTAGGTTGTTTTTAACCCTATATTGCTTTTTCCGGTTTCAAAGAAAACCCCAATAGGTTTTCATTTGTGTAAAAAGTGCTTACTTAAGTAAAAACATAAACGCTGTGATGTTTAGAGTAATGATTAGTATATACATGTTAAAAGCTAAAGACGAGGTCACCTCTGCAGATGTCCAGTAATGCCCTTGACAGCAGCCTATTCTCTCCATCCAGACTGTTTACAAAACAATCACATTTGTTAAGTTACATTCAGATCTTTCATCATTAAGAATACACGCTATAACCACTAATTAAATAAACTGGAAATAAATATTTAAGGCTTTTCGTGTATTAAGATGTTCATAGCAAGGAAATGACTATTGGTCAGGAAATGACAATTGGTCATGCTTTTACCTCATACTTCCATTGTTTTGTTTTTCTAGCCACGCATTACCCAGGCAGCCAAGACCCCAGTGATAATTTTTCGTTTTCCCAGTGTATTATTCGTTATTTTGATGCTTGAATTCTTTTGTTGAGGGTTGTTGGTTCCCATCTCTAAATCAATAATGAGCAAAAGTAGACAATAGAAATATGAATATTTTGAAGATAAGATGATTGTGCTTTTCTGTATTGTTGCAGCACTTTGATCTGGACCAGAGGGACTGTGAGGCATGGCTCTGTGGGTAAGAGTTCTGTTCCCCTTACATCGATTCCTCAAGACAACAGGAGGCACTTATTCCTATTGTATAAGGCCACTGGCACCATTTGAAAACAATATTATAGCTACATTTTAAACCAATAACGCTTTTGAGCTTTAAGTGCCAAATGTGCATCACATTACATTTTATCAATTTTTAAATTGATATTTAATTTTTTGCTGCAAATTGAACAACGTAATTCATAATTCTTGAACTCATGCTCCTCTTGATAACAAAAATAATTTAACGCTTGTGTTTTTAACACTTAAGGGCTATTGCACACCCCTTGTACTTATGTCTACGGTACTTGTGCCGTAGAATTTAAATAAATTTTTGCTTTAATATGTACTCTGAAAACCATGACAGGTACTCTGCTACACTTCATGCTACTCCAGGCCTTGTTATGGGCAAGTATTCATACTTATAACGAATGGCTTTCTTCTCTCTGCAGGTTCAGGACGCATCGAGAAAGTTCTGATTGCGAATCGAGGTGAGATTGCATGTCGTGTGATGCGGACAGCGAAGAGGATAGGTCTTCGTTCGGTTGCTGTCTACAGCGATGCAGACAGACATTCAATGCACACTGCCATGGTGAGAATAACAGAAACAAATCCGGACACAAAACCTTTTTTATATACATTTCCCTGCGTTTAATATGAGATTTACATAAGTATCAAGCTTCTGAAATATGTGGGTGATTCACAACACAAATCTGATTGTCTTAAAATGGTTATGTGTTTATTAAGATTTCTACTTGTATTTCATGTGAATGTCAATAGAACACAAGGAAATTACAAAAAGAAGTCATGATTAAAATGTTTGAGGAAGTGAGTAGAGAAAAATATACACGTTTTCACTCTATATGAAAATATAAAGTGATGCTTTCACATCACACCATATGACAATTTAAGATAATGGCGCAGAAAATTGATAGAAAAATGTATTTTATAACATCAGATAGAACATGCTTATATTTATAAATTTACGAGTCAGAACTTTACAAAAAATGATTTCAGGCATGATGCTTGAAGAAAAAAAATACTGCACAAGTGATTGATTTGATTTTTAGATAAAATATTTATTATCCTAAAAGAGGACTATGAAGCACTGAGCAAAAATTTCTATCGCTCAGGTTTTGTTTTCTCTGGTGTTGGAGTACACCGGAAACGACAGACATTTGTAGCCCTGTTTTGGATTTGTCTGTGTCCAATCCATGCAAAAGTCTACGAAATCCTGCAGTGGATGTTTAGTGACTCCTCTAAAGGCTGCGGTTCTCCATTTTGTTGGTTCACCCATTCCTACTACACTTTCCTCTTCCACTCTTGGATAAAGTATTTATAGCAATGACGTTTGCTGTCTCACCCTCCTTGTCGTGCGTGTTTGTCTTTTGACAGCTCTTTTCAGCCAAATATTCAAATTCGTCATTTATGGATCTCTGAGCCAATATCAATGAGTTAAAATGACTGTAAATATTTGACCTTGTGTGTGTGTGTGTGTGTGTGTGTGTGGAAGTAATCTGTATAATATACGAGTTTTCTTTCTCTAATGTTTTTTAAGTAAACGAGCAATTACAAGAGTTGTTTTTTCTACAATAATTTTTGTGGTCATGGAAAAGATTGGGATCATATCATTTTTTTTAAATGTTTTCTAGAATTGGTTAAATTCCACTTTCTATAATGTTGCTATGTGTGTCATCAGGCAGATGAAGCCTATCACATTGGACCAGCAGCATCTCAGCAGAGCTACCTGTGCATGGACAAAATTCTGGAAGTGGCCAGGAAATCCAAAGCTCAGGTTTGCTTGTGAAAAAAAAAATCCAGAAACAAGATCCTTTAAATGTTTGTATTTGTAATGATGTTGTCATGCATATCTTGGCAATACAAGTATGGTGGAAAAAGACCAAATTCTTTGACATAAAGTGTGCACAAGATTTTTTTTATTTTGTCCAACTCGTTTGATCACCTGCTGTCACAGAAGCCTCCAGTTCTTCTAAAACGGCCGTGATCCTGTTGAAATGGAATATCGGTTAGTGCAGCAACCGCAACATTTTGATGCCAGGAAATGGTTTTATGACCTTGCTACCACACCTGAACCACTGGAAAACACCACCACTTCTGTTGCCAAACTGGTGCACAACAATTTGATCATCTGCCTCATTTTTCCTAATTAGCGCATGTGTATTGTTTTGAGAAGGCAGTGCACCCCGGCTATGGTTTCCTGTCTGAAAACACAGAGTTTGCTGAGCTGTGCAAACAAGAAGGAATCATCTTCATCGGGCCTCCATCATCAGCCATCCGGGACATGGGCATCAAAAGGTATCAGAGAAATATGTAGAAGATGTGGAAATGGTTCTCTTTTAATTATGATTAGTCAAAATAAAGACCATAGTTTATGTACAAAAATAAGTACAAGTTGGCAACAATTGTTGGTGGAGGTTATACAAGTGAAATTGGACCTGCGTCTCAACTATAAACTTTTTTTTTTTTCTGTGTGAATTGGAATCAGCAGGCAGTTACAGATATCCCCTAATATATCCTTCTCATAAATGCATCAGTTTAATCAGTTCTCTTTTACAAGTCTTGCTGTTTCCCGTCTTATAGACTGGTTAAATCTGACCTTGCAATACCATGAGGAACACATTTTAACAAGAAGTCTACATGGTTTATTTAAACACAAGTTTGAAACATCTGTGGGAAAACATTTTTCTCATCAGTTCACTGCTTTTTACACTCATACATACTACATTTTTTTTTTACATGAAAACACAAGCTTTTTATTGGGTTGTAAGTTTTTATTGTTCCATCAGCCCATGAGTGTCAAAAAAATCAAACCTGTTTTTAGTCCACAAAATTTTTTATATCTATACAATTATTCTTTTCATTTTAGCACATCCAAACACATCATGTCAGCTGCTGGTGTGCCCATCATTGAGGGTTACCATGGTGAGGACCAATCAGACACTAAGCTTCAGATTGAGGCAGCCAGGATTGGTTACCCTGTAATGATCAAAGCAGTTCGTGGTGGCGGTGGAAAGGTGGGTTGAGATGTTGCTTTTACATGATGCTGATTACAAAAAGGTTTGATTAATGAATAGTTTGTACAGTGATTAAAATGATTATGGATTGTTGCAGGGGATGAGGATCGCTCGCACTGAAGCAGAGTTTCACGAGCAGCTGGAGTCTGCCAGAAGAGAAGCTCTCAAATCCTTCAATGACGATGTCATGCTGATCGAGAAGTTTGTGGAAAACCCCAGGTCTGATTGGCTCCCTAGTTTTAGAGTGTACAATACTTTACGGAATACATTTTTAAAGTGTAAAGTACATCTTATCGAGTTAATATCTGATTTGAATGATTATAATTTAGCCACTACACAGAGCGTAATACCACGAAAGAAAATCCTGATTGGTGCTTAGGATTCAAAATGACCCCAGTTGACACTAGGTCAGTAAAATGTAGTGGATATAGTCCGGAGAGAAACACAAACATTGTGCATTGTAATACATGGGGGTTAGACTGAAGTACATTCAGACTGCAATAGAGTGGGAAGCCTCTGGATCTGAACCCTGTTGAGAGAGTGTACATCAAGCTAACTCCTGTGCCAGATACCTCAGGGCTGTCTAGGAGTCATTAATGTTTGGTATACTAGAGTGTAATATCTAAAATAATTAAATGAATTAAGGTCTGTGTGTGGTGTAGGAAGTCCAGGAGATTTTAGGGTAACAGAACAAGTTTAATGTCCAAAGCTGCAGCCATCCAAAATATTTTAACGCAACTAAAACTTCCTTTCCTTGTATCTTATACTCTAGCAGCATTTGGGGGCTGCCCACAAAAGGAGTGGTCAGTTCAGAGCATGATCAGATAACACAGCATTGTAAATCATGTAAAACCTACTGGACCCAGAAATTCCACCAGCCCCCAACAGACAACATGCATTGGCTGGTATTACGTAAAATGAGTTTGTTTGTCTTAAAAAGCAATTCACATATAACTTTTGGCTGTTGTTACATAGCTAAGTAAGAAAAGCATAGCTTACAAAGATTTTAATTTGTAATCCTACAGAGGTCAGAGTTTTTCAGAACTGATGTGTCCACAGAGGCGTACAGTTATTGGTACACTATAGTGTTTTAAAGTTTTCCAGTGATTGTCACTATCAGATTTCGACTGTGAGAGAATCAATAAGTGTAATAAATAAATCCCAAGAACATTCTTCTTTTTCTGCTTGACTGGTCGTGCTTTTGGTGGTTTTTCCATCTGTACCCTTTAGTGGTTCCAAAAGAGCATTTGTGAGACACACCAAACTTCACAGTTGGTTCAGTGCAGTCTGAAAAGCACAGCTCTCTTTGACTTTTCTGTCAGAAAAAGCAATTTGTCACGCAGGCTTTTCCACCATGTTCTCTACCTTTTAGCACGTTCAAAAGACAGAACAAGAGATACTTTTCTCTCATTGGAAAGAAAAGCGTGATTCAACTTCCTGTTGATCACTGACTGGTCAGTTGTTAAGCTCAGTTATTTGCCTGTAAGAATCATTATTGCAGTGTGTGACACAAAAACACTATGCAACCACACAGCTCCATAATAGCCAGCAAATAATTCCATTGGTTTGTTCTGCTTTTTAAAAGAAAAGTTACTTGAAAAATTAACAATCCTTTTTCCGATCATAGCAGAGCATGTCCAGTGTGAGCCTGATGTCATTATGGTTTAAACACAGTTGTCTGACATTAATGGCTTCACTCAACCGCTAACCATGAGTGGAAACAATGCATTTGCGTATCATTCAGAATAATCTGAACATTTGTCAGGGTATGTAAACTTATGAGCACGTCTGTATATGTTGAAAACACAGGGTAACATGTGTATGTGCTCCTCAGACATGTGGAGGTGCAGGTTTTTGGAGATCAGTTTGGAGATGCTGTTTATCTGTTTGAGAGAGACTGCAGTGTTCAGAGAAGACACCAGAAGATTATCGAGGAGGCCCCGGGGGTAAAGATGCACTCATCGGCTTGTTACGGGGTTTTATGCTGTTTTGTGTGCTGTGAAATGCTCCACAAAGCAAAGATATAGAACAACCTGATTCCATTTTATCTGAGGAAAACATGCTTTCTATAGATGGTTGAATCACCCTTTCGGGTTTCCCAATGCAGTATACATGTGTTTCCTAGTTTGGGGGGCTGGATTGCAAGATAATGGCTGTGGTGTGACTTGTTAATTTTGAAAACAAGTGCTTGAAAGTGAAGAGATACGCTATAAAATATTATCATCCAGACAGCTGCAAAAAGAACCTTCTCCAGTCAGTGCATTAATGATGAATAGCAGCGTCTTCAACAGGAACCAAAGCACACAGCCAGGAAAACCAATGAGTGGTTCCTTAAGAAGAATATCAAGTTTCTGGAGTCCCTTAAAAATCTTTGGGGCAAAGCTGGGCTCTGGCTTTTGGTTTTACAAAGATCACAAAGGTTTAAAGATCTTGTTCGTGGAGAGCACTACAGTTTTAGAAGTCTCTCTTCTGCGTATAAATATGTAGTTTTAAACTAAAAGTGTTTAAACAGCTTGCACTCCATAAATATGACACCTCTGGTTTCTGCCTTGTGCAACTTCTTTTTTCATTGTTCACTCATGTTAATATTTTGTGTGTTTGCAGCCGGGCATCAGCGCAGAGGTAAGACAGAAGCTCGGAGAGGCTGCGGTTCGAGCAGCTAAAGCTGTTAACTACGTCGGAGCAGGTGATTGTCATAGTCATTATTACATCGTTTCAGTGCTGGAATTTTGGGGAACACTGGGAACTGGAATCATAGGAACATTTTTTGAAGGGGACAGTGTTCCAGTGCTTAGATTTTTTTTTTCAATGGAACAAACGTTATGATTACAAGACTCACTCCATTATCAATAGTTGGTTTGTTTATTATATACAAGTAAAATGTTGTTGGGTAGAATTGATCGGATTATATGATGGTTGGTCCCTGTTTCCAGTTTATGCAGTACACCGGCACTGTTTTGAGGGAAGTCGTGTTAAAGTTCTCTCCTCTCAGACCACTGAGGCACTCACTATTTCTTTTGCTCTGTATCAGGGACGGTGGAGTTCATCATGGATGCGCAGCATAACTTCTTCTTTATGGAGATGAACACCCGTCTGCAGGTGGAGCACCCTGTGTCTGAGATGATCACAGGGACCGACCTGGTGGAGTGGCAGCTGCGGGTAACACAAATTCAGATTTTCAGTTATATCACACAAGCTTTTACATGAGAGCAGTTTGAGCCGATCAGTACAGGTAGAAAAAATACAGGTCTAACATTCACCACAGCAGCACTAACCAGACTGTTACCTAATCAAAAAATCATCAATTTTACTAAAATCTTTGTGTATCTTGTGTATTTAATTAATTGCAATGAATGAAATTAATAAATTAGCTTTGCATTGTGCAGAATCACTCATCATCATTCTCAACTTTGAAAGTGTCACAGCTAGGGGTGTAACAATATATCGTGGCAATATATATCACAATACAAAATACGTATAGTGGAGCTACTGGGATCTGAAACGTCTTTACATTGTCTTTTTTTTTAAAGTAATATTTACTAAGAGAAAATGATCCTTTTCTCACACTTTAAACGAGCAAGATTATAAAATTAGCTCTTTTAGTAAAAAAGATGACTTAATGTAAACATCAACACTGCCCCCTAGTGAAGAATAGTATCAAACACCTAGCCTTCTTAGATTTGTGGTCTTAAAACTTTTTATATTCCAATTATGGTTCATAATTTAATCAGTTTCAATAGTTGGTTAACAGTAGTGTTGTAAAATACTGTGATCGTATCGTGAACATAATATCGAGAGCAGAGTGTATAGTTTCACTGCTAGTATTGTGGTAGTCCACTCACTCAACCGAAATCTAAGTGGTAGCGTTGAGATTGGCTCACAATCTGTGTGTGTTTTGTTCAGGTGGCGGCCGGCGAGAGGTTACCCCTCACCCAGGAGCAGATTGTCCTCAGTGGTCACTCTTTTGAAGCCAGAATATATGCTGAAGACCCCAATAACAACTTTCTGCCGGGAGCCGGGCCGCTGCTGCATCTCTCCACCCCAGCAGCAGACCAGAACACACGGATAGAGACGGGTGTTCGACAAGGTACCACTCACACAAACATAAAGGGATTAACTAAATTGGAGACTTTTTAAAAAATGAAAACGGTTGATTGGTCATTGCTATGGTACATTTTCAGAAGCTGCTGTTTGCAAAAACATACGTAAATTTATAATCAGGATTTTTTCAGAAACACTTTTAATAATGTGGATAGTATCTGTAGTACTATCTGTATCTTTTGTTCTGCTGGGCACTGCATGGTTTGGGTTTGTGCTGCTCATCTTAGGTCATGTACTTTTTGGTAGTCCTGAACAGAATGTTATTTGAGGAGGATATGGAATTAGCATGTTATGTGCATATCGCCATCTACTGGCATGTGTAAATTGACAGCTTCACAAAAACTATCTTGATTACCGATGGATGGATCGTTTGCTTTTTGGGAATTGTGCATGCTTTCCCATTTTGTCTGTGGTTTAAAAACGTTTTGTGCTACATTTATACATCTACAACTCTATTGTACCTATGAATATAGTTTTTTTTTGTGCCTTATTACAGTTGTGGCACATTATTCAGTCGTATATTGACAAAACTCCAAAAAAAGTGTAAAATATATAGATATAAGGGTTGTATTTATGTATTGAAAATTAAAATACTTGAACAATTGTTAACCACAGCAGGTAAAAATGTAAATGATGTGCTCTGAGCGACTCCACATGCAGAAAAACATCTTTAATCTGTCTTTGAATCACAGCGAAATTCTGAGGCAGATCAGAATGATAGCGGAGCTGTAATGCTGGAGGACAACATTTATTTCACACAATATTTCTATAAATAAGTCCAGTAGTAAAGCCCTGAGTGACTAGTAAAAGAGCTTTTTTTTCTTTTACAAATGGAACTATTATAAATGATTCACAGAAACTGAATAAAATGAAACAAAAATAGATTTTTCCATGTACAAAATGTAGTAAATTATTATGTTTATCACTGGTAAATGTCTGCTGTTTGTGTTGGTGCTTCTTTAAGGTGATGAGGTGTCTGCTCATTACGACCCGATGATCGCCAAGCTGGTGGTGTGGGGTGAAGATCGATCAGCTGCTCTGAAGAAGCTTCGCTACTGTCTGCGACAATACAATGTAGAGTCACCTCTGAATTTTTCAGCCCTCAGAATTTTATGCTCAGAAAATTCAATCAATGTGTCGCTAGATTTAAAAAAAAAAAGCCTCTAGGGGGTCTGAAAAATCACTTAGTCACTAAGTTCTCAGTGTTCTTTTGAAATAAGTTTTCTATTTATTCCTCAATGAGTAGTCAGAACAAGGAATATGAGACATTGCCATAAATAATTAACAAAAAAAAAAATCAGTTTCAAGTATTAGTCACTTTTACTTTCAATCCAGAGGATTGGTTTTAAATGTTTCTTTTTGTTACACGTAAATATTTCACAATTTGTTGCCAACACCACATCTGATCAATCACAGTCGAGTTTAGTTACATCTGCAGCGTAAAGCACTAAGACAGGTACTGAAGTCAGGTGTACCTAATAAAGTGGCCAATGAGCATTCCATCACATTCAGATCTATTACTGTTGTGTATTCTTCAGATTGTGGGTCTGAACACCAATATTGACTTCCTGCTGAGTCTCTCGGGTCACGCAGAGTTTGAGGCAGGGAATGTTCACACCAGTTTCATCGCCCAGCATCACAGCGAGCTGTTTCCTGAGGCAAAGAGGCCAAGCGACGAGGAACTATGTCAGGCAGCCCTGGCGCTGATCCTGAGGGAGAAACACGACACCCAGCAGTTCAGGAACTCTTCCAGTGGTGAGATCTTTTTAGTCTGCACCACCCTCAGGGATATAAAAACATCATGCGTCACACTTTACTCATAAGTTTCAAAACATTAATTCCTTTAAAAAGTAATTTCTTTGCTTCGCTTTTGTATTACTCTGCAACCTGATGTTTTAGTATTCCGCTAGACCAAATATTATAAGTGCTTTATGCCGTTTTTTTTGTCTGATTATTGGTTTTGTACAGGTCACGCTCATAATCAGTCACTTTTACAAAGATTTGCTCTCATCCGAATCTTGGAGTTGTTATGGAGTAAAGATTCGGTTGAGAGCAAAACCTTGCTTGATTCGCTGAACTAGTTTTACTGGATTATTCTAGTGATTTCATTGGCACATAGCATCATATATTATACCGAAGCCTGCTTTGTGGCGGGCTGTGGATGTCTGAGAGGCATAAGATCTTGCCAGCAGCAGCAGCAGCAGCAGCAGCAGGTCACTGATGAGAGTGTGAACTGTGCTTCGCCTGAACTGGACATTGGGGACTCTGCCCTCCTCCAGCCCAAATGTGAATTATTCACTCTTGCTAACCTGATTCTGCTTTTGCAGATGTGTTTTCTCCATTTGCCTCCAGTAATGGGAGACGACTGAATGTCCTGCAGTCCAGAAGCATGACCCTGCAGCTCGGAGACAACAGTGAGTAAACACACACTTGCTGTACACTTTCAGATGCATGCCCTCACTTTATTTATGGTCACGCACGACAACACATTCTTTCCAGAGCTGGAACTTGCCAATAGTAGCTGCAGGGACACAAAATATGAGGAGCAAGCCAGTGTATACAAGATCAGATCTATTTTATATTACTGTCTACTTTACCAAAGACTCTATGGAAAACTAGAGGAAAAGATTTATTAGACTTTGTAAAATGTATGTTTGAGATCCGGAGCTTTAATGTTCCTGTAGTGCTTGAGTAGATAAAGTGCAAACTTACTAAAAGCAACTTTAAATATCTTCCTAACATATTTATCAATGCTGTGTTGGTTGTTTTTCTAATTTTAATGCTATTTATACAATTTTAATGTTTTTAAAAAACAATTGTGACTGAGATAAAGACTCAGTAACTCTTGTTTCACTACGTGCTATTGCAACCTTTTATAGTGTTACTTTCAAAAGATTTTAAAAAGTCACATATTTATATGAAAAATTCTCATATTTGTTGCTATCTAGCTTCTTAGTCACATTTTTTCATTGGTGCTTAAAGTTCCCCATTAAATGACGTGGCGCTGTAGGGATGCATGGCGTTCTCTTTGTTTTCTAATGTTCTCTAATGTTTTCTCTTTGTGACTCTAAAAGAGTGCGGTTATAAAGGCTTGTATGGAACAGTATTTTTGTCTCTGAGCTTTATGTTCCTTGATCTGGAACGTCATACTGTGTTAAGGTAAAGACTTGTGATTATTTTATCTGGAAACATTTTACACTGTGGTTTGTGTGCAGTGGGATATTATCTAGGGGGATATTCAGACAGTTTATCTTGTTTTTCATTTTTCAAGTATGAGAGATGATGTTATGATGACATACTACGAGTCTTGTATGTAAAATGTGTTTGAGAACCTGAGCTGGAGCGTTATTGTAGTGCTAGAGTATAAAATTGCAAACTTACTGAGATTTCCTTTAAATGTCTTCTTAATGTATTTATCAATGCTGTGTTGGTTGTTTTTCTATTATCTTCTAATCTTTATTTTCTTTACTTCTAATCTATATTTATTGATTATTTTCTAATGCAATTTATGCAATTTTAAAACTGTGACTGGGATAAAGACTCATGGTCAGTCTTGTTTCACTGTCCGGTTGCAACCTTTCACTGTGTTACTTTTAAAAGATTTCACTTCCTTCGTACTTATATTTAAAATGACTTATATTTGTTGCTTTTAAGACATTATCTAACTTCTTATTAGCATCCTCTGAAAAAAATAATGTTGAGCTTCCGGGAGACAGTTTATTCTTTTCATTGTGTAAAGGTATTGTTTTCGCTCTGTGACTAAAAGAGTGCGGTTTTGAAGGCTTGTTGGGAACAGTATTTTTGTTTCTGAGCACTATTTTCCTTGATATGGAATGTAAAAAAATTGTGCGCTTGGTCAATCAAAACAAAACGTCTATTTATTCAAATCAACAATGATTTTAATGTAATTTTACACAAAGTCTATTATGTAAACAAATACAGAAATGAACCACTAAACAAAACACAGACACACAACACAGCTGCCATGATGGAAGGCTTCTCACCCAGATTCATGTGTTTTTGCAGAAGTGGAAATATCCATCACATACAACCCCGATGGCTCGTACAGCATGCAGGTAGGAAGGAGTTTAAGAAGCTGATGAATGTGAACACAAGGGCTCATTTCCTGGGTGGTTTTGTTTGTGTTAGACGAGAGATGGGCTGTTTCATGTGTCCGGCGAGCTGCAGCATGAGGGAGACGTCACCTTCCTGTGCTGTTCAGTCAGTGGAGTCCTGTCCCGGCCTAAAATTGTCCTTCTGGACAACACTGTGCACATCTTCTCCATGGTGGGTGTCCTTTAGTTTTCTCTTCAGGCTTTATCTCTTAAGAGGTTTGTATCAAGAGCTGTACTGTTCTGATCACCTTAGGAGGGCAGTGCCCGGGTGGAAGTTCCTGTGCCTAAGTTTCTGGCTGGGGTCAGTGGCTCCGGTACACAGGGGGGTGCTGTTGCACCCATGACTGGGACTATTGAAAAGGTATTCTTCTATTACAAACATGAGGAAATAGATACAGTACAACAAACTCAAGTGGCAAAGACGGTGCTGTACTTTTAACCAGAACTCATTCTGATTAGCAGAACAACCATTTTCTATAAAAGTTTACTGGTTTAATGTTAAATGTTACAATAACTTCCTCGACACACCTATACAGAACATTCTTTCCGACAGTGATCATTTTCCCAGTGATCTGTGATTTGAGCCAATCACAGCAGGGCTTTGTTTGCAGGTTCTGGTGAAGACTGGGGATGTGGTTCAGAAAGGAGATCCACTAATGGTGATGATCGCTATGAAGATGGAGGTGAGGCTCGCCCTGTTCTCTTAAATATAGCCCCTGTCCCGTCTGACTGGGGGATTGTTTCCTGTGCAGCACACCATCCGTGCTCCTAAAGCAGGAGTCATTAAGAAGGTGTTCTTCAGGGAGGGCACGCAGGCCAGTCGTCATGCAGCACTGGTGGAGATGGAGGAGGAGGAAGAAGCGTCGATGGAATGATGGTCCAAGTGTTTCAGATGAGGGTGGACCTTGCATCTTTCTTGCATATCGAAGACTTTTTAAGGGGTTTGTGTTTTCCTTCGTTGTGTGTCAGTCACACCATCATGAATGTTTCTGCACAGCCACCGCACATCTATCCACACATCGGATGAAACAAAGCTCCTTTAGACAGATGCTGCTGACCACAGTGATTTATTGAGGTGCCTTGGTGTTGTTTTACAAACTTTTTCACCATTAAATGTGTTACATTTCCGCTCAGCACTGGTGTAGATGTGGAACATCCTAATGGTGTGATCCATTGGCTAGTTTCGTTTTACTCATTGTAGTTTTAACATTAGGGTTAATGTGAACAAATGAGGTTTTGATGTAATAAAAATGAGCAGTTATTTTTGATCAAGGGCATACAGCTAATGACATACAAGATGCACATGATTTTCTCTTTAAATATAAAATAAAATGACACAGTTAAAGCTGGCTTTCAACCACAAGTTTATTATGTATTTTTGAAAAGCACTTTTTCTGCAACGTCCAACAGATCTCTGAGTTTGAGAAAGCTCCAGTTTGATATTTAAAGGTGAAAGTATATTGTGTATCGAGTTAATGTCTAAAAGAAAGAGTTACTGAAGAAATATTGTGACATATGAATGTTCTACAGCCCTCCCAGCACCGCAGAGAACCCCTCGTCCAAACATCGTAACAATAACAGTTGTTTCTCAAATATTTACAGCTTTATTTTCCACCCAGTGGTTGAACTTAACCTTCTGTTGTGTTGCCGAACCTTTCTTACCTAGTGGATTCACTTCTTCTTCTTCTTTTCCTTTCGGCTGTTCCCAGTTTAGGGGTCGCCACAGCGAATCATCCTTTTCCACCTAACTCTGTCCTCAGTATCCTTTACTCTTGCACCAACTAACTTCATGTCCCCTTTCAGCACATCCATATATCTCCTCTTTGGTCTTCCTCTTGACCTCTTGCCTGGCATCTCCATCTCCAACATCCTTCTACCAATATAACCACTATCCCTCCTCTGCACATGTCCAAACCATCTCAACCTGGCCTCTCTGACTTTGTCTCCAAAACAACCAACCTGAGCTGTCCCTCTGATGTGCTTGTTCCTAATCTTGTCCATCCTCGTCACTCCTAAACTGAACCTCAACATCTTCATCTCTGCTACTTCCATCTCTGCCTCTTGTCTCTTCCTTACTGCCACAGTCTCCAACCCATACATCATAGCTGGTCTCACTACTGTTCTGTACACCTTCCCTTTGATTCTTGCTGACACTCTTCTGTCACACAACACCCCTGACACTTTCTCCACCCACTCCAACCTGCCTGCACTCGTCTCTTCACCTCTTTTCCACACTCCCCGTCACACTTGACTGTTGACCCCAAATACCTAAACTCCTGCACCTTCTTGACCTCAGCCCCCTGTAACCTCACTGTTCTATTTCCCTCCCTCTCGTTCAAACACATGTATTCTGTCTTACTGCGACTGACGTTCATTCCTCTTCTTTCAGAGCTGACCTCCAACTTTCCAGGTTTTCTTCCACCTGCTCTCTGCTCTCACTACAAATCACAATGTCATCTGCAAACATCATTGTCCATGGAGATTCCTGTCTGACCTCATCTGTCAACCTGTCCATCACCATAGCAAATAAGAAGGGACTCAAAGCTGATCCTTGATGTAGCCCCACCTCCACCTTGAACTCCTTTGTCTGACCTACAGCACATCTCACTGCTGTCTTACTTCTCTCATACATATCCTGAACTACTCTGACGTACTTCTCTGCCACTCCTGACCTCCTCATACAGGACCATAGCTCCTCTCTCGGCACCCTGTCATACGCTTTTTCTAAATCCACAAAGACGCAGTGCAGCTCCTTCTGACCATCTCTGTACTTCTCCATTAACAATCTCAGAGCAAAAATTGCATCAGTAGTGCTCTTCCTGGGCATGAAGCCATACTGCTGCTCACAAATATCCACTTCTCTTCTTAGCCTGGCTTCCACTACTCTTTCCCAAAGTTTCATTGTGTGGCTCATCACCTTTATGCCTCTGTAGTTGTTACAACTCTGCACATCACCCTTGTTCTTAAAGATTGGCACTAGGACACTTCTCCTCCATTCCTCAGGCATCTTCTCACTCTCTAAAATCCTGTTGAATAACCTAGACAGGAACTCCACTGCTGTCTCTCCTAGACACTTCCACACCTCCACAGGTATGTCATCTGGACCAACAGCCTTTCCACTCTTCATTCTCCCCAGAGCCTTCCTCACCTCATCCTTTCTAATCTTTTCAACTTCCTGCTCTACAATATTCACCTCTTCCCCCCTTCTTTCCCTTTCATTCTCCTTATTCATCTTAGACATAGATTAGCAATAATTATCAAAAACATTTGGATTTTTCCACTCTCTATTAAAGGGGGCACCACAATGTCTTAACGCGGAGTTAGTTTAACTTAAACGCTAATAACTTATAAAGAAAACAAGCTAGCCTCACCAAACTCACAACTACTCTGTGCATAGTTATTATGCAAATGATCTTTTTCAGGATTAATTGTATCATTGAGCAACTATTCTCAATCAACCCAAAAGATACATAAATATCAAAGCTGAATGTTTTTAGAAGTTGGAGTGGGGCTTTTTTTGTCTTGGCTATCTTAGGAGGATATGTGCCAGGCAAACCGATATAACATCTCAATTTACAAATACACATTTCTGACTTTCAAAAACAAAACAAACAAATCAGTGACCAATATAGTCAGTCACCTTTCTTTACAGCCTTCCATCCATGGATTCTGTGAGCTTCTTGATCTGTTCACCATTAACATTGCGTGCAACAGCAACCACAGCCTCCCAGACACTGTTCAGAGAGCTGTACTGGTTTTACTCCTCGTAGATCTCCCGTTTCATTAGGGACCACGGGTTCTCGATGGGGTTCAGATCAGGTGAACAAGGGGGCCATGTCATTATTTTCTCATTTTAAGACCTTTACTGGCCAGCTACGCTGTGGAGTAATTGGAAGAATGTGATGGAGCATTGTTGTGCATGAAAATACATTTTTCTTGAAAGATGCCGACGTCTTCTCGTACCACTGCTTGAAGGGGTCTTCTAGTAAATGGCAGTAGGACTGGGAGTTGAATTTGACTCCAGCCTCAACCTGAAAAGGTCCCACAAGCTCATCTTTGATGATGCCAGCCCATTCCAGTACCCCACCTCCACCTTACTGGCGCCTAGGTCAGAGTGGAGCTTTCTGCCCTTTACTGATCCAGCCACGGGCCCATCCATCTGGCCCATCAAGACTCACTCTCATTTCTTCAGACCATAAAACCTTAGAAAATCAGTCTTGGGATATTTCTTGGCACAGTCTTGACGTTTGGCAGCTTCAGGCTTGATTTTCCTCAGTTCTTTGAAAGATACTTTGCGCTTCTTGCTACCCTGTTGGCTATTTGCCATGAAACGCTTGATTGTTCTGTGATCCCGTTTCAAAAGCTTGGTAGTTTCAAGGCTGCTGCATCCCTCTGCAAGACATCTCAGTAATTTAGACTTTCCAGAGTCTGTCAAATCTCTCTTTTGACCCCTTTTTCCAACTGAATAGAAGTTGCCTCTTAATAATGCACACCTGATATAGGGTGTTGATGTCATTGGACCACTCCCATTCTCATCAGCTGATATACTTAATTGGTAGCAAGATTTTAAGCCTTTACACTACAGCTTTAAGTAGGACAACATGCTTAAAAAGGCTGCCTGTCAAGATCCGCTCCCAAGGATGAGCCGAGCAGAGCTTGTGTGAGAATGAGGAAACCCATACCCAGTGAGGCTATTTCAATGAAAATGTTTATTTAACACATGAAAAATCACTGTTGAGAGTGAAAACCTGACTATAGGTGTAAACTTTGAACAAAACAGAAACCAACGAACACAAACAAATCAGGACATTGATGACATAATGGTTAAAAGCCAATTGTTAGAATATCTATAAGAAATTACACAAGTAGTACAGTAGGTGGCGGGAATGCACCTTTACGTTGAATGCCACCCACTATGAAACAAGAAGTACACGAAGAACTGAACCACGTGTTTTCCAAGAGCATTGTGGGTAAAACTTCTCGACGCACATGTGGCCACATGATCCGGGGAGAAGCACACTGAAGGAACCGCGCCAGACCAAACCACACGCAGGTTTATTTCAAGAGAAAAGCGACACATAAGAAAATAGAATGCAACCAGGTGAGTTTCACGTCGGATTGGATTAATGTAAAATCACGTTATCGTAATATATCGTTTCCTTTTGCTGTTTAAACTCGTGGTGAAGACACCGGACACGTTAGCATATCGCCTACGTTTGTAACTGCACAAAACACGGCAATTTTCGTGTTGTAAGTCTGAAATGAATAATGAGAATGTTTTAACAGTATATACCGGGATGTTTAAGCTGTAATGTTAATGTAACGTTACACGTGTTAATCGAACTATGATACACGCGCGGATGATGCTAAACAAACCTTAGCGTTATTCAGATAAATATTTTAGCGGGTTCATGGTCCTTTCTGTTTTATCCAGGCGAGTGTAACGTTAATTATCATTACGATGTATGTTGGCTTCGTTTTCTTAGGTTGAACACGTCTCTTCTTCAAAAATCTTGTTGACGGAGTAACGTTAGTTAAGCCACACGTGGATCCTTGAAAACAATGTACGATCAGTAAAATTAAAATGCCCATTAAAGCTAAAAAACATGAGCCTCACCATGTCCCCATACAGAGTGTTTAATTAAAAATTGCGAAAATGTTAATTTTATGAATTTTTTTTATTAATCGTATTTCTATGATAACTTTTATACACTGATTTAGTTCCCGCTTTATAAGGTAGCGTGTAATGTTGTGTATTTAAACTAGAAATGGACAAGAGTTCGAAAACTAAGCACAAAAACATCAGGAATATGCTGTTGATTTGGATACTGTCGAAATGCAGATGCGAAAGTAATCCGTTCCAGGGTGACGTTCGTATCTCGAACATTTCGTAACTCAAAGCATTCATCTCTCGGGGTTCCACTGTATTCGTGTAAAGGCCTAAGAAGGTTACCAACCTGTTTAAAAACTAAACTAAATTGACACTTTGCTAAAGTTATGCAAGCTACACTAAAAGAATAGTTGGATGTAGACTCAAGCGGAATCCTAAAGAAATGTATATACACACACCGCATATTCTGTCAAAAAAAAGACTAGCTCTACAAGGACAGTGTCCTGCAGGAGAATCACTGAGGATCGACAGAAGTTTGTGTGACAGGAAACTTATTGAATGGAAAGAGCAATTTAGCACCTTTTTAGCCGCTTCACTATTAGCGTTATAATGTATTTAGCTAAAGTTGTTGTGTTAAAGCATGAGCTATTTATTACACAACAAACTGTTTTGTTGCACAAACATCAAGATGTTTGATCAATAATGGTTTAAAATATTACAGAGAAAATCTTCAGATGAGGAATCTATTCTTGTTGCTCGTTGTTTCTCAAAACAGTCACATACCATATCCATTTTTTTCTATCGTCAATTTGCATCATTCTCAAAGTGTAACTTTATTTTTTATATAAGGAATAAAGAAGTTGTTTAGTGGTCCATTTAAAGCTATTTTTGTTATTCTTTTTATTAATACACATAGTCACTTATTGTTCCACTATCCAGTCAGTGAAAGTTTAATTTATCTTGGCAGGATTCTCTCCAAGAGGAGGTGGAGGCCGAGGTGGTTTTGGAGGTCGAGGTGGAGGCTTTGGAGGAAGAGGCAGAGGAGGATTTCGGGGAGGTAGAGGAGGTGGTAAGTATCTTTGAACCTGCATTGTTCATTATGTAGGAGATAAATTCAGTTGTAATTTTATCTGCACGAGGCAAAAAAAAAGTCTGGCAAGAAGCCTCCAAGTTCAGGTGGAAATATCATGCCATGGGTATTCACCAACAAATTATTAATTATAGTTTGGCTGAAATATTAATAATTGAATTTCTAATAGTAATAGAAATTATGAAAGTGGCATTTGTCTTGTTCGATGCTCAACTTTTTTGCGACGAACATGTTCAAGTTGAGAGGTAAATTGATTGAGTTTATTTAAATGAGAATCATACCAATCAAACTGAATAAAACACCATCCTTCTAATATCGAAGACTCTAGAGGCAGGGTTGTAATGAGCAGAAAGGAAAACGGTTTGTTTATGCATTATCAGATTGTACATAAAAGCATGTATTCATCTCAAGTCCCCTAGGGGCACACGGTGGTCTTTCTCTATTCTGTTGTGCTCGGCTCACTTGGTTTGGGTTGGTTGTGTGAGAAGAGACCATGAAGCATGCAGGCTACGTATGAAATTTATATAAGAAGCATGTCACAATGACACCCTAGCAGGTCATATTTTTAGCAGAACTGGATAACATTATTAAGTCATCATTGATGAGATTAAATGTAATGATTTAAATTGCTATCACACTGACAAACACTGAGACTTTTAGCATGGCACACTTCAATTTAAAATGTAAAGTTAAAATACCGTCTTTAAATGTTAAAACTGCTTCTATGTCACTCCTACGTTTAAAACATCATACTTTGTTTGGTTGTAATTTGTAAACAAACCTTACTTTTTAACCCACAGGGTCCTGCAGACTCCAAGCAGAGAAGCTCTTTGCATTCTCTGCAATCATGCAATGAAAATGCGACTCTGTTTAATTTAAATTTGAATGATTGACATTTGAGCTGCAGGAGGACCCATATATCTAAATTGAGCTAATGTCCAGAGGCACAGCCCAAGTGTGAACAGTTACCCTCTGCTGACAAGATTTCTGTCTCCGTCCAGCTTTAGAAGACACCCGCAGCCGTGCTCCGCAAAAATCAGGCTTTTGTATTTTCACTCTATAACTTTTTAAAAGTGCTAAACAAATCCAGTGAAATAGTTCAGTGAATGTGGTAAAGACCACCCCCCCCCCACGCTCTCCATCTCTAGCAAAGCTGTCTGTTACTATGGTTACCAACAACTGAGGATTGATTTTAAACGCCTGTAACTACCTCTGCGTTTGTCTGAAATTAATCAGCATCCCCAGCATCAGACAGACCTTGCATAAATGCTACAGAAGGATCAGGCTTTAAAGGATGTAAAAGCTAAATGTCTATTCTTGTTCATGATATAATGTGGTGAGGTTTATTTAAAGACATTTTACAAAATTCTACCGGTCCACCCTTGATGGCTTGGGTTTTGAAATCAGTAAAGTAAAACATGGACTCGTTCATTTGACAGGTGGAGGCTTCAAGTCCCCTGGAGGTGAAGGAGGTTTCCGTGGGCGAGGAGGCGGACGCGGTGGCCCAAGAGGACGAGGAGGAAGAGGAGGCTTCAGGGGGGGTGCAAAGGTTACCGTAGAGCCTCACAGACATGAAGGTGGGTCTTTCTCACGTAGTAGCCTCGACATTTGTACTACGGTGAACGTGTGATGAAGGGTCTTTCTTTGTTTTGTAAAAACCACAGGAGTGTTTATCTGCCGTGGAAAGGAGGATGCGCTGGTCACAAAGAACATGGTGATCGGAGAATCTGTTTATGGAGAGAAGAGGATTAGTGTTGAGGTGAGCTTTTACATCTTGGGGTGACGCCTGTCGTGCTGGACAGGACGGGACAAACAATTTTGTTGTTTTGGCATAAGAACAAGTGTATGAGTTTGGCTTGCAATCTTTTGATTGGTGTTTGAGCCCACATGATCAGATTGGGTTGATCTTTGTTGGGTCATATACAACGTATGTCATATTAACATAATACCTGCTGAAATTAAAAAAATCTTAAATGAACTGATAAAAATGGCACCACAGCAGATAAAAAGTAACATGTGCTCTGCCAGACTTGATTCTATGGCAGGTCTTAAAGGGTTAAATCATTTAAGGGTTTCATTCTCATCCATTGTTGTAGGTTTTCAAATAGCAGAAACTAAAATTCTGGTGTGCCAGAGATTGTACGACATGCTTATGTTGTCCAAAACACAAGTGTCCAATGTTAACACGAAAACATGTTCCACAATCTCAGATATCCACATTCAGACGGGATTAGAAATCTTAGACGGGCGTCAAGTTTTACGTGCCTGTAACTGGGGACTGTCCAAAAAATGGTGATTTTGAGTTTTTCTTTTATCAATCGATTGTTTTATGAGAATATCTTTTCTTAAACACCACTAGGAAGTAGTGCTGGTTGGTACAGGTTCACACTGAATTCCGTTTTTTAAATATAAACTTTTCATACACCCCAATACCAGTGAGTGTGTGCGTACAAAGCAAGGGGAACGCAGAAGGGCTGGGGGTTTAAAAAAAAAACATTCTTCATGGACTAGTCTTGGCCAAAGAAAGCTGCCAAAAACACCAGGCCTTCTCTGAAGATCTGGCTATGCGAGATTAATCCTGGCAGGAAACAAAAGATGTGTGGAATCTTTATGACCGCCTCCAGATGCTACCCACAGTGAATGAAAATAAAAAGAATAGACTTTATCATGTTCTATTTGACAATAAAGAGAAAGTAGTTGTTATATTAGATGTTATTCATTTCTTTGAGGCAATATAAGTATTTCTGTCTGCTGCGACCCTTTAGTTTAAAATTATATTATAAATAACAATCACAATATCAAAGTCTTGCATTGTGACCATTTTTTATCTTTTCCATTATTATTTTAGGAAGGGGAATCTAAGATTGAATACAGAGCGTGGAATCCTTTCCGCTCAAAGTTAGCGGCTGCCATTTTAGGAGGCATTGATAATATCCACATCAAGCCTGGAGTGAAGGTCATGTACCTGGGAGCTGCTTCAGGAACAACTGTCTCCCATGTTTCGGACATCGTTGGACCGGTATGCGTATGGTTTTTTTTTTGCTGACAGTGATTTTTTTTAAAATCAGCAAAAATGAAACGGCCGTCAAATGTCTGTTAAATATAGGTGTTTTATCCGTTCTGTACTTATAATTGAATTTTGATTAATTCCCATGCTAACCAGCATTGTTGTCTGCAGGACGGGTTGGTGTATGCTGTTGAGTTCTCGCACAGATCCGGCAGAGACTTGCTGAATGTTGCCAAAAAGAGAACAAATATCATTCCCATCATTGAAGATGCTCGGCACCCACATAAGTACCGAATGCTTGTTGGTGAGATTTAGGATTTATTTTTATTGCTTCAGAAATATTGTTAATGAGTGTAGATTTTACGTAGGGGTGTAACGGTTCACGGGATGTATTGAACCGTTTCGGTACGGCCTGTTCGGTTCGGGACACTTGGGTACCGTTTCGGTATTCTGTATTTGTATTAAATAATATAAATGTATTATTAGCGCGATATTAAGCGCAGCGGAACAATGTTCCTAGGCGAGTTTCCGCACGGACGCTATTGAGTGATGCACAGTAGAGCTGCACGAGTAGCTGTGAAATGGCAACAGCGAAAGAGAAGCCAGAGCTCGAAGACCCTCCCACCTCACTACGGTCTCGTGTTTGGGAACACTTTGGCTTCTCTGTTAAAATACATAACGGGGATAGACGAGTGGATAAATTTAAAGTTGTATGCCGACATTGTTCCACGGAGATCGGGCAGGCAACACATCTAACATTTTCTACTGCTGGAGATATTGTCACTGCAACCAGATCTGTGCTCTCTTCAGAAAATGTGGATAGGTTCATCTTTTTAGCCAAAAACTTAAAACTTGAATAGTTAGTTTTGTTGATATACAAGCTGAAGCTGTTGCTAGTGTTAAAAGTTTTCAGGTCCTAACTAGTTGCAGTATTTCATTTTTTATTTAAAAAATGTGTATTTCTTTATAAAGAGTGCAATTTATTTAAAATATCACCCAAATGTGTCACTTTTATTTATTGTATGCAAGAATTCTATTGTGTATTGGCAGCTTTTCAAAATAAAGATTTTGTAAGTTCTTATTGTTTTGTACCGAACCGAATGAACTGAACCGAACTCTCAAGACACTGTACCGAACCGAATACGATTTTAGCGTACCGTTACACCCCTATTAAACAACTATTATCATGTCACAGGAGCAGATACCACACGTTAATGTGTTTCCCAAGTGTCCCAAGCACACCATTAGCAGAAATAACCTCTCAAACACACCAGACTCACAAAACTGGGAGGAAAAAGCAACTGTAGTAGAAGTCAGGGGAACTATTTAACAAAGCTGCATTTTTTGCTTCTTTTCCACCGACCTGTTTTGTAATCGCACGTTTTTTCCACCGTACTCTTTAGCAGTATAAGTATTCGTTTTCAATTGGATAAGGTTTTAAAGATGGAGATGGCGAGTTAAACTACAATTATGATGTCACAGGAGCAGAAAGCACACACATACACACACATTTATGTGTGTCCCAAGTGTCTAAGGGAGCTCTCACTGTGCGATTTTGCAGGTAAACAGAAAACGAAGCTTGCCTGTGGCTAGCCCTAGGGCAAATCACTACCCTTCTGCTCTCTAATTTAAGAAACAAGGTCTCCTCTGCTTCCTAAAGAATATTAATCTTGCACACACACACGCGGTAGGGGAAAACCACATTCACCCATTGACCATAAGTTATGCGTTAGGATTGTAAACGGCAAATTCAGTCAACCACTTTTCTTTTCATCATATAAACTAGCCTTTTTTTTCCGTTTACAAACCCAAACATGTCTTTGTTCATCTTTTGACAGTGTGTCTGAAAACATTAGACCATGGAGACATGTAAAGACAGGAAACAAGAAACCCAATCAAGCACGATGAGCCTTTCATACTAATGTGTCTGATACTAATTTGCAAGAGAGACTGTAGGTACACCCCCCCCTTACCCAGAGGAGAGCGAGTGTGTCAGACAGGCTATTCTAATTGATGTTAAAGGTCCCAAAGGAGCAACAATGTTAGTTTAGCACTTCATGTACTGTCTGCTTTGCTCTATCTCTCTTTCGCACACACAAATACACAAATGAACCCTTCCACCAGGATCGGTTTCTTCACTAATCTTCTTGCATGACACCTTACATGGCTCTTTTATAACAAGCGAGTCATAAGAGACTAAACGGGGATGGCATGTTCAGAAAAGGTGTGGAAACAGGGACCAATAAGTAGCATAGACACAGATATAGATAGAATGGATCACACAGAAAGAGATAAAACTACAGAATAAATAAAACGAGAGGTGGACAAACACAGAGATAGATAGAATGATAAATATATGAGCCACAGATATGGATAAATGGATGGAACCATTCATGTCTCCTGCTACCCAATCTCATTTCCTCATCGCCTTGGAGCCCTCCGTATCCTCCTCTCACTTTCCAAGACTCCTTCCAATCCATACATACACCTGGGAAGCCCATGCGCCAGCTTAAAGGGCATCACTCTTGAGTCTGCCAAAACCCCAGCAACAGCCGTTGGCATCACAAGCCCCCTTCTCCACCCTCCTCTGCCCTCTGTGCCAATGGCACCCAAAGCCCTAGTATGGGCACAGAATGAGCGGAAAGGTTGAAGGGTCTCAAACAGTGCCCGGAAATGAGTCTCTGGGGGGATTAGTAGGATGTTGGCAAGGAGCAGCCAATCATGAGCCATCAGAGAAAAAGGAACTAGCTGGTGAAATTAAGTGTTGACGGATAAGGCTCTGTATAGAATGTGGTCTCTTTACAAAGACACCAGAGGATGGAGCACACCATCAGCAGAAATAACCATTAGCAGACTCTTAAAACTGGGGAGGAAAGGACGACTAAAAAGGGAACTTTTGCTGCTTTTCCACCGACCGGTTTTGTAATGGCACGGTTCCATTCTGTGCATTTTTATGGGCTTTTCCACCATGTTCTATATTTTTTTCGTATTGTTATGGATAAGGTTCTAAAAGCAGGTCACCAAGGCGATATGTTACTCTGAAAGAAAACTGCGGCACAACATCCTGTTGATTGCTGACTGGTCAGATGTTGAGCTCACTGATTGGCCAGAAAAAAATTGTCGCTGTTTGCATCATTAAAATGCTACATAGTTTCATAATAGCCAGCAAACAAGTATACCGTTATTTATTGATTCTACTGCTTTTTGATAGAAAGAGGACTCAACCATAGACAAATAAGTGGGTGCAGACCTTCGTATATCACAGTAGGTGTCATATTTGCCATGATGTAAACAAGAATTACATAGCAGAGTGATCCATCTAAACCAAGCCCACTCAGGGCTGAAACTGGGAGATGGTGGAAACACCAAGGCGGATCATGGTGAGTAGTTGTGACTATAACAATCAGCAGTAAAGAGTAAATTTCGGAAAGTAATAATGGCAAACATGGGTTTTAACCAGGGGCGTTTCGACTTAAAGCTCTGCTCGGGCATGCAGCAATTCAATTACCTTGAAACCCAGTTGCCCATAATACAATAAACGAATAAACATTGGAGCTGCAAGCAGCAATCGAAAGGGCTCTCACACCTCAGGTGTCAATGCCCCTTAGTTGCTATTATTTGGCAGCACAATTTCGATGTCCGCCGTGCGCATATTGTTTAACAAAGTCAAAAAGCTGTGCAAGTTAAGATCCCATATGTCATATTAAATTATGACAAGCAAAAGTGGCTTGTCATTTTTAGAGGTTTCTGATATCAAAATAACAGAATTATATATATCATAGAAATGCAATCTATATTATTTAATTAAGTCTTGGTAAACTACAGAATTTCAAGTGTGTATGACAAACTGTGAGCGCACTATAAGCTGAAATTCATTAGGTGGCGCTTTTGAGCCTTTTTTTCAACACTCACTTTTCAAACCCCAATCAGAAATTTCAAAAGCTTTGCATTGCTTCTATAAACATTGATTCGGTCAGTGACGTCGTTAGCCCTAATTTAGGGGGGGCTTCAGCCTCCCTAGAATATCCCAAAGCCCCCCCGATAATTTGGGGCGACATTTTGTTTATTATTATTATCTTGATGTTTAAAATATATTTTAAATAAGTGCATTCATGCAGCGAACACGAGTCAGCAAGAAAGCGAGTTAAACTGAAGTTCGCTTTCAAAATTCTTATCGTTATGATTCCCATCATGCCTCATTAGCATGCGTCAAGCGTGACGTGGTAGGCGGCCGCATAAGCAGCTGGACCAACACAACAGTGTGGAGGCAGCAGCAGTAAACAGCAGTGAACACACGGTGTACACACGGTCAGCGATTGCACGTTGATAGCAGCGATTGTTGCTTAATCTGAACATTTACCTGTGGTAAGAGAAGGAAGGACGATATTGTAGCCTAGTCTATTTCAACCTTAATGTTGGAAGCTAAAGCGAACGTCGTCTAAAATGCTAACATCGTGAAAAATCTTTTATTAGCTGTCTAATATCCTGTCGAATCTCTAAAGTACACATAATGTTAGTATCTATTCCCAATTACCGCGAGTGAAATTTAGTGTCATTAGTACTAGTTCCCAAAAATAAATTCTATTCTATTCTATTTTCACCGCATGCAGGGTACGAGAAGCCCTCCAGGGGCTAAGCCCCCCCTATCTGTCAACCCTAGTGACATCCCTGGATTCGGTTATTACATATGCATGCATTTTGTTCATAATTGCATGCATTTATGTTGACTTTGAGAAAACATCATTTATAAGCAGACCTTGAGATTTGCTGGGGTGTTTCTTTGCCTCTGTTTGTTGCGTAACAACTGGTAAATCTTGTTGACCAAAGTATGAAACTAATGTTTTAGTTTGGTTTGTAAGATTATGCAACATAGGTGCAAGAGATGGAAATTCTGTAGTGGCCCCTACTGGATGGGATGTGCGAGAGCCCCTAACTGCAGTTGCTACCTGAAAAGTTTCTCCCTTAGGCCATCGAGGTGATAATCTCTCAGTACTGGATTTGATGTGACCCTGCAAATGATGTCACGGAGCCATACGTGCATCTGATTGGCTGCCAAAGCCTTCTGTGGCTCAAGGCAAAGGAAGAAATGTGACTGGGCATTATAAAACTGAATTCATTGTTCAAACCGCACATTGATTAGGAAAAAAATAATAAAAACTTTAAAAGCAAGGGGGTCGGAAAAGAAGTGGACCAGTGAAAAGAAAGAGAGAGAAGGCTAAGTGTGAACATGGCTCTGCTGTGCCCACTCCCCAGGGCAGTCAGTGATGAAGGGGAGTCAAACTTTCATGTCGCCATCTAAGCTACTGGCAGACAGACACTGGTGGGGGCTGATGGGGGTTTGAATGGACCAAAGTTACAAATGTCACCCAGATTTAATTAGGAATGACAGGCGCTGACACACGAGAGTGCCTCCACATACTCCCAGAATGAAGCCATGCTGAAAGCGACCGGCTGTGATTTATAATTTAGCTAATGCCTGGCATTTCTTTCTCATTTATTGGCTCGATGGAAGAAAAATCAAAAGCAATCCTCACAGAAGATAATCTAATTTTAGGATTTTAAGGATATTTTATCTCAGCTGCTTTACATACATTTTCTGGTTGCTTTCAAAACCATGCGTCCATTACTGAAATCAGAAATCTCCAAACCATTGCGCACTCCCACTTCAGGACAGTCCTCCAGACATTGTAAACTATGTTTTTTGTACTTATCAATATGATCTGTATAAGATGATAATGATTTGCTTGGAAAAAAATACTCATGTATAATTTAATTGTTTAATCAGATTAATTAGCTTTTAATAAATTATTGATAACCCAACAAATGACTACTATGTCCAAGAAAATGAAAAGTGATTTGTTGGGTTAGGAACATGAACCGCAAAAAATTGGATGACACGTTATTTCCTTCTCCCACTGGGCAATTTAAATCCAGAATGAGCTGGGAATGGCGGCAGACATCACAAGTACACTTCCTCCACGTGTTACTAAACTTACAACTAAAAGAAAATTAAACCGGTCCGACTTGTTTTTTTTTTCTAAGTCTGCATAAAATACATGAAGATGTATTACTTTATATAATAAAATGTACATTATATTCAATCTACACATTATCCATGTAATTTTTACTTACGGACAAATCTGGCTCCTGAAGACAGAAAAGAAAAAGTCAAAATTAGGTTGCTACCCTACCCTGCTCTTATAGCAGTTGTTAATTGCAGAAAAACATGTAAATTCACCATCTTTGCCCCACATCTCTGGGCATTTAATCATGTTTTTTTTTTTTTGTATGAAATCTTCAGTGGCAAAACAATTATAAAAAATTATCAATGATTTATAAAAATTATAATTCTATTTTCTGGTTGATTTCTGAGATCGAACAGGAAATACATCACACACAGGAAATGCATCACAACCAAGAAGTTATAAGCTCCTTAAACGAAGTAGCTCAGAGATGCTTTTGTCTTCACCTTTTCAAAGAGAGTCTCTGTCTGACTTCATTCATTCCCTTGCCCCTCCCTTCTCTTCTTTGTCGCAGTGTTTCTGATTCATGACTAATTTTTAAGCTAACTAAAGCTGCGTTTTCTGTTAAATCTTCTTAAACCTTGCTTCCAGCATCTTCCTCATTTAGATTTAATATTCTAGAACATTAAACTGCATAAGTTTAAGTAAAGTGTATGCATTTCCACTGGCCACACCCTCTTCGCTGTGGCAAACAAATAGTAAAATGTGTTGTGTAAAAAAACGGGCTTGGCTATGATTTCCGTGGTAATAGATATTTAACCAGAAATTTAATTTACTGACATTTATATGTTTCTAATGTCAACACTGGGAAAATATACAAAAAAACAGTACAAAAGCCATACTGTGAACAGGTATCTAGGTTTTAATACAATTTACAAGAGGATTAACTAATATTAGGAATGCTAGCTATTTTATTAAAAGATCAAAAAGATCTCTTGTCAAAAAAGATCAATCACAGACAAAAAATATGTCAAACAATATTTAATTGTAAATAGTGTAAAAAGTTCTTTCAAGCACCATGGAGACGGCTAGCAGTGCATTTAAGATGAATTTTTTAATTGATTTTATTGATTTATTCTAATTGTAGCAATCCATTTGATTCTCCAGTGGTCTTTATAGTCTTTTAAAATTGTTTCACCGCTAGTGCTTGAGCAGGTTTTTGCCACTCACTCCACGACTTCCGGGTACCGTGACATCATGTGCATTCCCTCTAAAAAAACGACACATTCTTGTGTTTTCACTCTTCGTCGCAAAACCTCCACTTTGCAACTCCCAAGCTTCTCCCAGATTTGTTTTCTGCTCAAACAGAGAAAGAGGTGTGATAATAAAAACAACCTTTTCCTTTCTCCCTCCCTCTCTCTTGCTCACCCACTGAGCTCCATGCACTCGGGGAAATTGATTGTCTGGCGAGGCGATCTGAGCTCTCACAGCAGATGCTGGATCCAGTTAAGTCCTTTTTTTATTGAGGGTATGAGGCATTTTTAATGGGAGTCACATCAATGCGCTGTGCAAGCCGGGGCGAGCTGTGAGTATGTGTGTGTATGTGGAGTGGGGGGGGGATTGGGAAAATTCCTTTCCCAAATCCATTCCCTTTACTTATTCTGGATCAAGGAAGGACTACAAAGCAGGTATCCATCCAGCTCCATTTACGGCATACAAGTGGCTTTCAGATAGAGCCTGTCTCTCTCTATATTTGTCCCAGACCAGACGCTGTGGTGCTGAAACCACAGCAAAGACACAGATCCTCCAATCAATGACACACACAAAGCTCTTTTACCCATTGTTACGATCCTGAGCTCTACTGCAGAGATCTCTCAATCTCAGCCAACGGATGCCAGGAAGGGTGACCATGTGTGAGAGATGGAGAGAGAAACTCTTCCTTTTCTATTGATCTCAGTTTCAGACCCCCACTGATTACTTCTCAATGTCGAGTCTAGAAAGGAAGCCGCTAAGTCCTCGTGAAATTAGAAGGTGGGAATCAATTTAAATCCATCCCTTCTCTCTTCTGCATTCTCCTCCTCCTTTGTTTTGCTTTACCATCTAAGAATCACAGATGCTCCAAACCGTTAATCATTTGTCAGCTCATCACTACATCCATAAAAACCACCAAACTAAATTCAAGTTACATTAGCTCCAAATACTCACTCGTGTAGTGTTCTACAAATTATTCAAAAATTATTGTTCTACCAATTCTTCATTTCTGATCATGTTCACAAACTTTGATGTTGGCTTGTAAAACTGCCATATAAAAGTATTCTGCTTACAAAAATGCATTGGTCACCAAGGTAGAAATTTTGGTTGCTATGTAGGAGTCAGTGATACCACATAAAGTTCCCAATGCCATTATGAGTCATACAAACCCACTCCTTTGTGTCTATGATTTTCCTTAGCTGAGAAAGTGAAATAAACAAAACGGTTGCTAGGGTAAACAGTCTGGTTGCTATGGAGGTTTATTAAATAATATACATTGTATAATGTCCCTTTGTCCCAGTTATATAAACCAACCCAAATGTCTTTATCATTCACCAAAGTTGAGTTGATAGGGTAAACAGTTTGGTTGCTAGGGAGCTATCAGCAATGTTATAAAATGTTCAATTTGCTACTATGATTTAGAAAAACAAATCCCCATTTCTATATGATGTTTCATCTCAAAATATTTTCGCTGCTGTTCCAGACTGTATTAGATGAATTCAAGGATGTCACCTAAGTGATAAGCACTTTCTTATTGCTGATATATCAACTGTCAGTGATGTTATAACAAAAGAGACAAGATAGTGATGCTTTGGGTTCATTAGATTAGCTCTAGTGTTGGTCTCCATGGTTACGTGGCTGCGTCAAAGCCTTAAGTCACCAAGTGAAATTGAAGTGATTTTAACCAGTGGATTTTGGAAATTTGCATATGGATGTTGTCAGGAGAACAGTGCTTGTGGAATTTGGTGGATTTTGGTAAGGGGTTGGTTTTTAGGAGCTAGTAACGAAATTAACTATGAAAGCTCTGTAGAGAATTAACTTGAATTTGACTGACCAGCTCACAGGCCCGATCTAGTAGGTGGATAATATTGCAAGTTTGACAAATCAGAAATACAATTTAAAGGTGGCATATTATGCCATTTTAAAGTAATTAAGAATAAATATTTGAACCCTCTATACAAGTACTGCACTGGTAATAACTTTCTAAACGCAATCCAATATTAATCGTAAAAAAACGTCTTTGAATCAACTCATATTTTTGGCCTTTTCAAAGTGCGCCATTTTCCCCCATTCCTCCCACAGACCCTGCTGACCAACCCTCATCTGTCAGTCAGAATGTTTATGCGTATTACACTTTCGCGGACCTGCTGCTCTCATACTTCCGGGTCAGGTGGTGCGCCCACTCTGCATAGAGAAGAGCTGTACTTGCAATTAATCTGATTGGTTGGTGCTTGAACTTTAGGTGGCGCTACCATTTTTAGCTCACATAAAGGAATATATGATTACACAAACATACGTGGAAGATTCTGAATAACCCGAGGCATGTTTTTGATGAGGGAACTACACTAAAAGATGCTCAGAAAAAGTCAATTTAGCATATTATGCCTCCTTTAAGCAAGTTGCTCCTTATTAATATCTTGAAATATTTAGAGAATGTGGGAATATCAGACATGTGCCACTTCACATGTCATTATTTAACTTGGACGTTAGTTGAACTGAAGACAAACCTCAGCACTACTCAGATTCTCCTACATCACAAATCACTAAGATTGGGGAAAAAGACAAGAATTTACATCAATTTGCTCCTTTGAACAACTTTTCATACACCTGCTCCTCATGTCTTCTTTTAAGAACCTTCTTGAGACGTGCACAAAGACCACCAGCTGGCGCTTATGGAAGTCCGTCACCAAAAAAGCTGTCCTTATAAACACCTTCTGTTTGCCGAGGAGAAAGCAGAATGATGATCAGCGAGCAGCAGGAGGACAGTGCCATCCTATTACCTTTAAGCTGCTCTGAGCTTAGAACTGCACCTCGAGGATGGTGGTTAGAAGAGAAGGTGCATGCTCCCCGCTCATCTGTCTGTCTGTCCTCGCAGTAATCAGCTTGTGCAGGTGGAATTCTGCCGCGCCAACAAAACTCAGCTCCAGGCATATGGGACGCTCTCAAAGAAGGACAACCCCTCTTCCTTCGTGGACTCTTTCTTCTCTCTTTCTCATTACAGAGAGAGCTTCCTAAGTTTAAGTCCTAAGCTTAAGAACAGCCTTGGGATCTTCACTTGGGAAAACAGTTTGCTATGCTTTGCTTTCTTTAATCTCAGAGTCTGTCAGAATTGGGTTTGGAGGTTTGCAAAGTTCCAACGAAGTGTATCAAAATATACAAAAAAATGTGCCCTTGTTCTATCTGGGTTACTCATGCATATGTGTGAAACCGAGCAGATGTGGAAAACGAGCAGATTTGTTTCAGTGTTAGTATATTTGCATGCATGTGGGTTTGTGCAGACGTATTCTGCAAATGTATAAGGCCAGGGTTGAGCTGAACGCAATAAACATACTGTATACTGTGACTTGAATTATCTGGAAATGATGGAGAAATTCCTTCTGTGAGATATGAGTATGACTCTTGTTAAATACAGTGGAGCCAGAAATTCGTCTAACTTTAAATAAAGGGAGGAGTTTCACCAAAAACTGTACGAAAATCATTAAAAAGCCATCTCTCCCGCTACTACAGTTAAAATTCCTTTATACTTTTAGTACGTTTAGCTTCAAAGTGTATTTAATAGCTTCCTGACGTATATAACAATATAGAGTGGTATCCCGAGATACGAAATTAATCTGTTCCTGGGTGGCTTTTGAATCTCAAGGATTTCTTTTCTCGAAGCAGGTTTTACATGTAAAACGCCTAATCCATGAGCGCCAGGAGTGCCAGGACCCGGAGCTGCAGTGCGACGTCAGACTTAACAAGCGGATAATAGAGCAGAACTGTTGGTGTTTTTTCGTATCTTGGAATATTTTTCGTATCTCGAAGCAAAATAGTTCCCGTATCTCGAGCATTTCATAACTATATGAATAAAAGTATAAGGGTGCACTATGTCGTTATACAAAAATCTCATAATTGTACAGAAATCGCTTGAGAACTACAAAAAAGTTGAAAAAAAAAAAAAAGCTTTAAGAAGCCAAAACTTAAGCAGGCGACACACCAGGCAGCATCAGAGGGACCAGTCTAGTTACGACAGCATGCTTTGGTGGGTAGGAACATGCTAGGCCAGCTGTCTGGGAATGGATTGGATCTGTGACTTAACCCCCCTGAGTGAGGCGTAGGGGTGGAATGAGGAGCAGCTCTGACACTTGTCAGGTCATATAACCGTGCCTAGATTGGCTTTATGGGTCACACCGGTCCCGAAATTCATTATAAAAATGTCACAAAATAGACTAAAAGTAATTAAACACGAACTTTAGACCCACCACTTTTTGACCCTTAGGGGGCGCTGTTGCCAGGCTACTACTGACTTACACAAAGTTTGATGATAAACTGATATAAACGTTATTTTATTTCTTTTAACCACTAAGGAGCACTGTGCTAAAATTTTGCAGGCAACCTCATATCATAGCTTTTATAGCATCCTCCAAGGTTGATCCAGGTACGCTAAAGTATTCCAGAGATATAACCTTGTAACCATTTTTGCAGAGCGTCACAATTGTTTGCTTGCCATCCGGGAACAATTACCATCATTTTTAGTCGGCATGGAAAGAAAATTCTCCATCCAGTGAATATCAGATCAACGGTTTACTAGAAGGTGGAAAATTAGGTTTTTAAGGTAATTAAAATTAACAGCTAACTAGCATGAAGTCAAATGATGTCATATAGTGCAATGGAATCAGACTGACCCAAAAATTTGTTCCTGGAGTTCATTATGTAAACACCACACAATTCACTAAAAGTAATACAATTTTAGTTCTATTAAAATGTTTACACATTTTGACCATTAGATGGTCCTGTTGCCAGGTTACTGATGACTCACACAACATTTTATAACAAACTGATTTGGAGTTGTAAGCAACAACCAAAAAATCGTATTCCTCCTGACCACTAAGGGGCACTGCTTTGAAGTTATGGAGACAATCTCTGATCATGGTTATTATAGCATCCACCAAGTTTGGTCTCAGTACAGTAAAGCATTCCACAGATAATGTGACCATTTGGGAACAAAACACCAATGTCATTTCTATCATGTAAAATTTGGTGAAAATTAACATCTAGGAGGAATTGCAAAAGTAGGTTTTGAAGATAACTAACATGAAAGAATATAGTCATATATTATACGTCATAAGGAGTTGGAGGAAAAAATATTGTGCCACACACCCATGCAGTTCAAAAGATATTAGCATAAACATTAGTAAAAATTAGGACTAGTGGTGGCGCTAGAGAGTTTGACTTAGAAGATCCAAAGTAGGTCCAATTACTCAAAAGGTTCATACATAGTAGTCCACCAAGTTTCATCACGTCCGCATGAACGGTTCTATGGGCTGCCATTGGCTTCCATTGTAGAAGGAGAAACCTATTAATTCCACAAACACTCGGAATAAAACAAGCTTTCTCCTTCACTCGGTGTAAAAGAGACATCTTCTGCTGTTACAAGCTCTGAGTGCACAAATGTACCCCCCTCCCCCCAACCAGCAACATAACTGTAACCCCAGTGGAAACACATTACCATGTTTACTAGATTTTTTGATGCGTAAGGATCGTTAAAATGTTTGCCTCAGTTCTGAATATATTTATGAGGATCATTAACAGATTCTACTTACTTACAGATTCTATATTTATCCTCTTTTTTTACATTTTTGGAAATTATTGACAAATGCATTTTTGTCCTCCACCTGATCTATCTAAAAAAAAAAATTATTGTAATACTCGAGGCTTTAAATTTGTGGCTGGGGTCGCTGAAGAATGCCTTTGTGCTAAGTTAATTATTATTCTACTGAGAGCACTACAGGAGAGGAAAAAAAGACTCGAGTACAAGCACAAAAGCCATGTAGGACTCGAATCAAGGCTGCAAGAAACAAGATGTTAACTATTCATGTCTAAACAAAGCCGAGTGAAGCTTCATGGGGCATGAAATGAATGTGATGTGAACATTTCAGGGGTCATGATTGTGCTTCATCACACTGACATCGAAAAACCTCCATTAATAGAAGAGTGCGAAAGAAAAGTCTATCGTCAAAGTTCATTTAACTCATCCTCACTGTCATCAGCGCCTAACTACACAGTCACATCTAATTATTCAATCGGAGCGTTCTGCTTCATCAGAAGGACGTACTTCTAATATTCTGTGCCAGCATTCAGCAACACAAACCAGTCAGCTGTCAGCCGTTTCTCATAAAAGGAATGCTAACATGATCTAAAGAGAAAAGTAAAGCGGCGTGCGCTCACATTTGCGGTTGATGTGCTGCGATGGCTCCAGACTCTTGCCGCTGCAGACGCTGGTGGTGTGCTGCGCTGCAGGATTCTGCCTTCTCTGTAGACAGGCCAGCATGACTGCACACACGCTGGGACACTTCTACACGCTCTGTTCTGCTGAGGCCTACCTGAGAAAAAGAAAACAGGTTGTGGTTGAAGTAAAGTGAAGTAAAAGGCATAGAATTTAGGCGACAAAAAAAACTTGAAAAATCAGTATATTCACGATATAAAAATATTAGGTATGTATGTATGTGTACCTTCACCCTTCCCCAATCCTTTATTCACTCCCCCCTTCAGTTCAACACTGTCTTGTCCTGACACAACTGATATAAACTAATTCGCGGGAACCACAACTAATAAATATTTACATACATTCAATGTTCCAATCCAGAGGAGAAAACACCACACTAGGTGTTTTACTCCCCTGGAGAAAGCAAAACTGTCCAACTCAGCAAGGCATATACTCTCCCATGTGATGACATCTGATATGTATTTTCATATGCATTTACATATTGTGTACGCACAAACATGGGCAATAAATGACAGACACACTTTAAAATGAGCTTGCATGTATATATGCAGCATATATAATGCACATGAATATCCACATAATATATATATATATATATATATATTTTTAAGTAGCTTTCAACACTTAAACAACCAATTATGTTAATTACAGACATACATATGACATACATTTTGGTTATTAACTGCATTACACTATAACTGAGCTTTAAACACTTCAACACTAAAAACGATTTTAATAACGTACACATATACATGCATGTATATATAAATATAAAAAGTATGTACATTTTAATCATATAAATATGCATGGTGCACACAAAAACGTAAGTAATTACTTGCATTTTAATATTATAAATATTCATGAAACATACATAATCATGTACACGCATGCACGCACGTACATATAAGGACATATATACATCAGGCATATTTGAACCACAAGACTTTCAAGAAACCCAAGCATTAATAAAATCTAAAGTTCTACAGCATGTGTAAATGGATCTAGAAACACAGGAAGCAGTTTCAATAATGACTGTGAGAGCAGAAGCACTAACCACTAGGCCACAGCTTCAAAGTGCTTTGCTGATTCGGTTTTTCAACATTTTCTAACCCAGAGATACACAAGTCAAGCAGAGGTTTAACGCTGCTCCAGCTGTCTCAGGATTCTGTGGGCTGAATCACAAACACACACCTGCTGCATCACATGGCATTCTAAGAGCTCCGCCTCTTCCTGGACACCCCACAGCCCCCATCCATCAGCAGCCTATCACTTCCTCAATCACAGGAGTAATAAAACAGCCATCACGCAACACTGACGTTCACGCTGTTAACGTTGCGGATCAATCATTTCTATTAATATGTGTAAAGCAAGATGAGTCGACTCCAGCAGCACAGTCAGGATGGAAAAAGAAATAGACTGGAAATATAAGCATTAGCACAGAGAAAGTGTTTACTGTAAAAATGAACCACGGATGATTGGAACAAAAGTTACGTTAATAGAGCCCATAGATATCTTATGCGTAGATGCCTTATCACGGCCTTTCACGTCCATCGTCATGCCGCCATCTTGGTACAGGACAGGATCAGTTCATAGAGTTTACACTGACAAGTGTTCTTTGAAAAGACTTAAAAACGATAGAGACACTAAATGCTCTTTTTGCTCCAATGAACCTGATCCATCCATTCACTTGTTTTGGAATTGTAAATTGTATATATATATATATATATATATATAGTGGTTCCCCGAAATACGAATGCTTCAAGTTACGAAATGATCGACATACAAAAGGTGTTGCGAGAAACTTTTTGCTTCGCGATTTGTTATATTTGTACTATTACAAATGTTAGAATCAAGGTGTTGTAAAACATATAACGTGGAAAGTGCTGTTCTGTAGCGCAACTTAGAGAAACCCTGACGCGTTCTCAGAAGCATCTCTCCATACCTTCTCAGACGCTCGGCATTCTTTATGCTTGTGCTTGAAACCGTGTTTGTGTCAGTAATTCGTGAAATATCTAGAGGAAGTTAACTTTCGTGTAGAGTGTGTAACTTTCCACCACTTGTTCCACCTCCTCCGACACATCGCTTCACTCTCAAGGTAAGGTTTCACATTTGTGTACATATTACGTATTTTGCGTGTGTTTTATTCTGTTTTATTATCATTTATTACATTAACAATGTGTAGATTTAAGGATTGAAGAAACGTTACTTGATTTTTCTCTGGTTTTCCATTTTTTTATCAACTTCTACCATTGTTTCTGAGAGCCGTTGAACGGATTATACGTTTTACATGTAAAACTTACATTAAAACATCACCCTGGAATGGATTAGTTTCGTATCTCGGGGTATATATAAATTCTATATATATATTATATATATATATATGTTCTAATGCTATTTTTTAGATTTTATATACATTTTATTTTATTTAGTCGACCACTTTTTTTATATTATCATCAGCATCGTTATGAGTTCCGACATTGTTGACCAGTATATGTATGCATGTGGGTTTTTGTGTTACATTTATGTAAATTTGTATTAAATTAGTAAAATAATTAATTAATACCATATTATGAAACTATCTGACATTTTTATTCACTGGTAGATCTCAGTTTCCAATGACCAATCCAGCTCGTAGACGTCACTTGTCCTGTACTAAGATGGCGGCCGCTCTGTCGCATCGGTTCAACAGACAGCTTTGTTTCACAAGGTATCTACATAAAAGATATCTAAGAACAGATCCATTGTGTTTTTAAAATAATTTTGTCCTTTGTTAGTGTTGCAAGTACTCCATTGCAAAAATCACAGTGGTCACGTGTCATAAGCCACTAAATTATTCAATAGATGCACTGTATAGATCACAAATTCCTTTACAACGATGGTGGAAAAACAGAGCAGGAGTATCAAAATTAACCCAAATTAAAAACAGACTAAAAATATTAGTGCTCGTTTCAAGTTATCCCATACAAAGTACTTTACCAATTGCTGGTTTTGGGACAAGTTTTGGTATTGCTTTAAAGCAGCCACCGTGTGTATATATATGTATAATAAGAGATTTTAATTAGAAATTGAACTAGATAAATATCATGAAGGAATAACAAAGTCTGTCTATCTGATGGTGACTCCAGCTGTGATTTATCCTTCAGGCTATTTCAGGGGTTTTGCTCTTTGTGTAAAAGCCCATATTGTGTGTGGGTGTATGTGCGAGATGCTGATGAGTAGGGAGGGGGGGAGAGGGGCAAATGCCAACCGCACATCAGGGCTAGTGACGGGCATAATCAATCTCCCCCCAGGGCTTAAATCTTTGGCTGCGCTCCGGCTCAGCCTCCTTCTATCTTCAGCTCTTTCACTACAGAGGATGAGGAGAGAGCGGGGCGCACTGCCAGTCACTCGGCACAGGAAACAGCAGCTCTGCAGGAGAATCTATAATCTGACCATCTGACTAAGTTTCAGACAGCGCTGCTGCCCACTAGCCCAAAGTTGGACAAGCAAAACAAGATGCGTCCAGCTGGAGTAGCTTGAAGAGACTTGAGGATGAAGATCTGAAATTGTTTGGGTGCAGACAAACTTATCGTCAATATTACATCTATAGATGCACCAACTGTTGGAATCTAAGAGAAAACCAGTTCCTGTTTCAGGGTGGAAAAAAGAGAAGGTCCCAGAATATTGGGGGACCTTCAAACAAACAAAATCCTGATGGTAGATTTGGTCGCATATCAATAGAATGTTCGAAAACTTCACATCAACCACAGTGTGAAACACCTTCGATAACACCTACCTCAGAGACAATCAACATTTGGCTAATATAGAGCTGAAAATACCGGTGCTTTCACTCCATGATGGATTTGTTCCATCTGCGCTCTAGAACGGTTGCTCATACTCTCCAATCCCCTACAGATTTCTATTCAAGCTCTTACTTATGTACAAGTCGCATAGCAATTAAATCACATTGATCATTAGTGCGTCTCTCTTTTTAGCCACCCAATTATGGAAGTTCCCAAGATTGGTTCCCCGCAAACGCACAGGTTTGAAAGCCATTGTTCTGGGAAGAGCTCTAGTGAATAGATTAAAGACGCCATTATGAAAGAAACCTAAGAAAACGAAAGTTATTTGAAAAAAATGTTCTGATTTTTCAAATGCAGCACCTGAACCTCAAACTGTCCTGAGGAGTCAAAGTGACCACAATGCAAGCCTGCATCCTAAGCTAGCTACTAAAATTTGGAGCTCTCTCCCTTTCTGAATTGCTAGCCCTATCGTAATCTGCTGGAAATCTTAGATCTTTAAATCTTTACAGTCCATTTCTCGGTCTAGGCTGAAGAGTGAGGGCGACAAGGCAGCTCCTCGGCTCTGGAACTCTCTACCAGTTGATGTTAACTCCCCCTCCTTATGCTCTACTTCTAAGTCAAAAATTATTTATTTTTGCAGGTCTTTTAATTACTTTGTTAAGTACTTTGTTATTACATACAATGATCTTGCCAAAACATCTGAAATCAACTTCTCCTAGACCATTGCTAAGATATCCAAACTGTTCTGACTCAGGTTGCTATATCTTATCAGACTGGTTCCACTACATGGATTCTGGGAATGCTGGAAAATCTTGATTTAACATGCTGAGAACCTCATAGAGGGTATCAGTCTGTGCAAGAACCTTCCAAGCAGGCCAGAAGTGGTTAAATACTTCTTCTTCTTTTACTTTCGGCTGTTCCCAGATTAAATACTTATAATCCATTTATATCTTCAAGATTAAACAATGCAGAGAATGGGGGATTGGTTATGCTAATCGTACAAATAAATAAAACATTTTTATGACATCACCGATAGCTCCCTAGCAACCAGACATTCTGAAGTCTATCTCAACTTTGGTAAAGGATAACATGGGGGTTGGTCTGTGTAACTTATTTCACAAAGGAAACATTATACGTATAATGAGCCTGACCCCTCCATAGCAACCTGAATGTTTACCATAGCGACCATTTTGGAATATCACTATCTCAGGAAAATCCTATAGATATTGGGGTTGGTTTATATTACTCATATAGGCATAGAGGATTTGTATGATGTCACTGACTCCTCCATAGCAACAGACCTGTTCAGAACTTTGGGCAGCTTTCTGTAGAAATGTGCTTTTTAATTAAATTTGACGTATTCTGTCCTTTAAAATGAGATGTAGCAAAAGGACGAGGGTCGTTTCCAGCACACGCTGGACAAAAAACACCCTGTACAGGTTACCAGTCCATCGGAGGGTTACATTTATACACAAATTCTCTTGAAGGAAACACGTTCGCCTCGATCTGGTGACCTCCTAACTGAGTGCTACGTTACGCCTCCCTACTCAAAAGAAATTCCATTTAACTGATCTTGCAAATTTGCACTGCATCTTCCTCATTGGAAGTGGAATGAATTTATTACAAAATGAGGTTTATAAATCATAACACATTGACGCATGTTTCTGTATGCTTAATTATTACTTTTTAAAACGTCATAAACCTTTAATTCACATGGTTTTCTGGAGCCTCTGAGCACCAGATGTCAGTCATAAAACAGACTCAGTAATATTTTTATTGCTGATCGAAAAAAAAAATAAATGTAAAAAGACAAACAAAAACAATTAAAACAATCCGTCTAAAGCTCTTAACATGCCTTGACAAAGCAGCTATGACATGCTCCTCATCAATATCCTTGTTGATCTGGACCGGCATTCCTATCAGCCAATCAGATTTGCAGGATTAGGCTTACAGCTGGCTTTATGGGCTTCTTAAACACACTATCCCCACTAATTGGTTAGGGTTAGGGGCACAGCTAGGCCTGTAATGCAAAGCTATATTGTTCCAGCATCAACAAAAGCCCAAGGTACATGTCCTACTTGGCTAAATCAAGCCGTGCCAGAGGGCATCTTTGTAAATTACCGCTCTTCGGTTGTTGATGTGATTAGGCAGAGGCAGAAATGGAAAGAAGGCCTGAAAACCTGTAAGCCGCCATCTTGTCAATCAAGCTTTCAGAGGGAACAAATCCCCGAAATGTGAACAACTGAAAACATGCGATTCAAGACTGTGCTGAATCGCTCCGTTTTATTGACATGTGAAATCGGTGTTATTTAAAGATCCCAGCTCATCGGTAAACATCGCTCGCTTTCTTTCAGGCTCCTCAATGGCTTTCTGTCACAGCGGGGAAATGGATTAGCCCTTCCTGAGACTCGTTTTGCGAAAATCTGCATCTGAATACACGCAGATGATGAGGAACGGCGCACAGAATGAGAGCGACAAGCCACTCAGGTCTATCTGAATCGCTGTCAATATTTATTTATAGAAGACGCACACAGACTTTGCTCAGCGATCCCAGCTAACATGTGCTTATCAATGCATTTGAATAAATCGGCAGCAGGGCCAATCAAATTTCCAGCGTGCAATCCTCATCGCTGTCTCCAGTCGAGAGAAGAACCAGCTCAGCAGCATATGATGGATGATTTCCTCCATCACACGTTTCCTTTCAGACCGTTTTAAAAACCAGAGCTTTTTTTTTTTTATCTGTGCATCATGATGTAAAACAATTCAACTCTCGCAACCAAACCATACGTTTGCTATGGATGTGTATGTTGCCTTTATTAAGACAACAGGTCAGACAGAGAGAGAGAGAAGGTTTGGAAATGACACAAGGGGTCAGGAATGGAACCTCGGCCAAACCCCAACATGAGTGTTTGCTCAGCCATCTTTCGAGAGAGAGCTACAAGACGCGGAGAATGGTGTAACTAGGCATTGATAATAGGGCTGCTCTGTATATATCATTACTGTGGAATTAAAAGTGTATCATAAAAAAACGTTTTATTCTGTGTATACGGTCAGTACAAGATCCGCAAATTCGCACGATTTGCTAAACGTCTTGGATTACGCCAGTTTCCCTGTACCACATGATGTCCAGGGTTTGAAATTATCACTTGACAAACCACTAAATACGAGGTTAAAAATCATTTTGGCGGGTGTTGATAAAAACTTATCAGCCTTGTTTTTCTGATATTTCTATATTTTGGAAAAGCTCCTTATTCGTGCCAAATTTATTTATTTAAACCCAATCCGAGCGCGGTGAAATAGCTTTTTTTACAAAGTACAAGAGAGAAACAGACAGACTGTGAGAAATTTATTTCATTTAAAATTACTACCCTGTTATTTCATAAAAACTTGTCAATATTAATTTGTGCCATATCAAATTAATTAAACATATTTGTTTTTCATTACTATTTGTTTATATCACATGTGTCAAACTCAAGGCCCTATATATTATATATATATATATATATATATATATATAAAAACACACACATTTCCCACAATGCCTTATGCGGTAGCCATAGCTTCCGCATCCATACTCACGAGTGAAACTACAGAGCTGCCGTTTCTCACACATTAAACGTAAGACTCTCGCATTTGAGTGATCTCTCACGCCACACCTCCGATTTCTCACGCTAAAATAAATTTCAAGATGTGAAATGGGCGGAGCTAATAGTTTATCTGTGATCTGTTTCTTGAGTCTGATGATAAAAGATGATGGTCGATATGCATCGTCTTCAGCCTGTGAGGTTTTTTTTTTCGCTAAACAAATTACAAAATGCTCTTTTTCTTTATTCACTTGGACAGTTTGATCCTTCATTAATGGAGGTAATGTGGGTTTTCATAAACTGACAAAAATCAAAAGGATTTATATTAGAACAACAAGCATACAATTGTTTCTATGCAACTGAATTGTCACTTGAATAAGTTATAAATAGTGAGTTTTTTAACATTAAGGAGTAGTTACATTTATTTTACATTACATTCGATTACATTGTTTTACATTTATAAGTTACATCTGGCCCTTTGAGGACAGCCATTATGGCCCTCGGTGAAAATGAGTTTGACACCCCTGCTTTATGTGAACATTAGAAACGACTGAATGAAACAGAAGCACAGATTTCAACTCTCTACCTCTGCACTCTACCTCTGCACAAGAACATCCGTGAAATTAAACAGAGAGATGATCGTTTCACTTAAAAAAGAGAACCAGAGGATCGACAAAAATCACTACTTGTAATACATTTTTGTTAATGAAAAAGTTATCAACTGTTCAGAAGTTATTTATCATTTTATATATTTATAGTCACTTATTTAGAGTCAGTGGTAGCAGGGGGTACGCGACTGAGAATGAGGTATCTAACGAGGTATGCGACTGGAAAAAGTGTAAAGTATTCTATCTTAGATGTATAGTTAACAGTTTATAACTGCATTAATTTATAAGTGTTTGTTGTATATATTGTATGTGTTTTTCATGCACCGTTAATAAAATCATAACATTTTCTTTCAGTGGTGTTCATAATCTCTTATTTTCACCACATAAAAATTTTGAATTCTTAAAAAATGTTACCAGCCACTTTAGCTGGTGATCAAGAAAGTTAATTTCGAAGCCCTGGTGATGAAATTGGTTTATGGCAAGTTAAAAAGTATCAAATGTGGTGCATCCGTTTAATATATATTAGCGGGTGTGTTCTTAATGAAAGTGAAACAATATCAGCCGATCATCGATCCCGTCACAGTTCAGTAAAGTTAGCTGCAGATTCACGGATTCGGTTTTCTCTGCTCAATAGCTCGAGACCAGAATGTTCTTAGTAAACAAATAATACCTATTTTTAATCTGTGTTATGTAGCGGACAAACTACAAAACGTCTTTATCAAAACAAGTTTCCCTCGGCATTCGCAGAAACACATGACATGGAATCGCTTAGGGACCGTCTGCAAATTACCAGATCCAAAATATGTTTTACCCAGAATATGCTTCATAACTTCATTCTAAATTGATCTATTACAACCAAAATACAAAAAGCAACACCTGCATATTGTACTGCACGACTCAGTTTCAATAATTATTGAAATATTTATTAGAGCATCATTTTTATTCTTGATTATTTGGATCAAAGCTCAATAACTTCCATAAAAATCACTATTACCACCAAATTCAGGTCACACACAACTGTTCTAATGATTCAATTCAGTGCAAGTCATCAAATTAAACTCAGGTTATTACAAAAAAATGTTAATAATTAACTATTATGTGTGTTTTGTCAATTCTCAATAAAGTTGAAAATAATTGTTTGTTGATTGATGTTTTACATTTTTGTAGCGGGTAGATCACTTTGACTTGGTCATTTTAAAAGTAGCTCGCAAGCTGAAAAAGTGTGAGCACCCCTGATGTAAGGCCTCTAGTGGACTCTGATTGGGTTCTTACAATAAACGAACACAAGTGAGATGTCCAAAAGTGAACGAACATCCGAAACCAGAGTTTACCAAAGTGCGTACCCTGTCTCGATCTCTTTTTAAGTAAACGATATAATATATAGAGACTTCCATCCATCCGTTATTGATGAAGGGTGCTGCAGCATTTAAAAGAACAGATAAACTACTCACAAAAATACTCAAGCTGAGACGCCAAAGTACCCTGTGCTTAAATCAGTTTCTGCGATGAAAGTGCTTTTGAATCTCGAACAATACACCATTTCAGGCAGACACACACACACGCACACGCACACACACACACACATGCGCGCACACAGTGGTGGGCAAATTAACCTCGCACTGGCCTGAGCCCCTGAATTCTCTGAAGTGCACTTCTGTGGGAGAGACACAAAGATCGATAGTCTGGAAAGTGAGGGGAAGGTGAGAGCGAGAGAAGGTGTTAGTGAAGATAAAAGAACCCACGACCAAATGCATGGTGGGTAAAAGCTGATTTCCTGTCTATAAAATTCTCCATTACAGCAAATGTGGATTCTGCGGGGAATTTAGATTTAAACATGTGACGAGAATATCGAGAAAACACACGTTTTTAAAAATCCTATACGCATCAACTTGGAGTCAGCAGCAAATTCATGTTCGTAATTTTTTCACATTTTAATAAAGCAAAATGTAACGATGTAAAAAAATATTCTATTTAAACGTATATTACAGGTTTGCTCTTGAAAGCCACGTAAATAGCTGAAAAATCACAACAAGTGAAGGTTACTAAACTCTCGACCTAACCCAAGCTTATTTAAAAACATTTTTTTGACAAAACCTAGATTTAAACCCACTATACTTATTGAAGTGACAAGTAGGTGTAGTAGGCACATATGTGCTCATAGGAATGATTTGATAATGTCTTGGAGTAAATTTGCGGTTTAGCAGAAAAGCTGAAGTCATGACAAGAGTAGGGTCATGAGCATGTGAGCATGTGCCCTCTCCACCGACTGACATGCCTGAATAGGTGCATTAGGTCCTATCATCCCATTCTAAAGCATATGATATTAAGTACATCCACTAGGGGCACAGTTCTGTCCACTCGTTTGTAGGATTGATTCATTAATGTTGTGAATGTCTCTAATGCAACTTAACTCTCACCCTCACTGTACTTATTCAAATGGCTGGTAGGTGGAGGAGGTACATTTATTCCCATATGAATGATTTGATAAAGTTGTCATGCGGTGGAAATTTGAGCGTTAGAGAATAGCTGAAAAGTCGTGGTAAGAGAAGGTTAATGAATGTGTATGCATGTGCCTTCTCCACCTACTGGCAGGCCCGAATGGGTGCATTAGATCCCATCATCCCATTTTTTTAAACTATATCCACTAGAGGCACTGTTCTGGTTGCTTGACTGAATAATTTGATTCATAAATGTTTCATATGCACCTTAACTTTTACTAAACCCTCAGCCTTACCCATTGTACTTATTCAAGTGGCTAGAAGGTGGAGCAGGTGCATATTGGAATCATTTGATAAAGTTTTTATAAAGTAGTATTAATTGTTTCTAAACCTTCATCCTAAACCAAGCCATGTCTAGTCATTGTTTTTTCGATGAGTGCACTATATTAAATGATATCGAGGTGAAGTAAGGTTTAAATTTAAAAAGGAACACAATTAAAATACTAACATTGGGAATTTTGGACAAGTTTACTGAAAGGTGCACGTAAAAATATAACGCATGAATGTCGACTGTTAAAAGAGTCTCTAAAGCTTTCCCTTATACATGTTTTTCTTCTTTGCTTGCAGGGAATCTGTACATTGATGTAGCAAACGAAGAGTGCTTACTTTGTATGGATAAGGATGGAGAGCATTAGGGGGTGGGAGGGGAGGGGGATCTTAATTGAATGGTGACCTGCCAGTTAAGTGCGAGTGTGTGTGTGAGTGCATGAGTGTCTATGTGAAAGAGACAGAAGCCCCTTGCAGTGCTTTTAAAAGGCTTGTGCGTCTCCCCTCTTAATAAGCCCAAACAAGATAATCCAATCGACACACCCAGAGCCTTTCTTCAGCTTTAACAAGCAGCCACTACAGCCCCCATAATCCCTCACCCACACACCCGCGCACACACTGCTGAATCGAGAGCAATGAAAGGGCCCATTAGAGGGACAGACAGAGTCTCCGACCTCTTAGCTACACCACAGAGCATGCACAAATACACAGGATTAAAGAAAACCACTCACAGACTGTTGCACACTGCATGCAAAAAATGAAATAAGAGTCAAGCCACACACAGACATACGCATGCAAACGTACACGCGAGGACAAGGACAAACGAGGATAGCAAATGCAAATAAAGCAAAAAGAAAAAAAACAATCCTTCAGAGCGGACATCTGCAGATGGGCACACGCTCTGGGACATAAATCCACCCACTGCTAACAAGACACGCACATGTATGGGAGACACAACATTTCGGAGCTGCGCTTGAATCCAGGATGTAAAACACAGAGCAAACAATCCTGCTGACAACAGACAAAACAGCACACGCCGCTTTTCAGCATCTACACGCAGAACCATTCAATGCCTGACAATATTCAGCCACAATATCCACATCTGCCTGGGTCACACGTGGGTCGGCCATTGTTGCATCAGCAGATGGAAAATGGTTTGTTTTGCAGTTTGCTGAATGAATATAAACATATCGCGCTGGCGAATCCCTTCGTCTGGCTTTGTCAGAGCAGTGAATCTTATATGAGACGTGATGGAGGCGCCCGAATTAATTCAGTCAGACCTGTGGCACAAGAACCGTGAAGCAAAGTCTGTGTGCATGTCAGAACCATTGCTGGGAACGCGGGCTTATTCGCCATTTTAAGCATCTTCCCACTTTTAAAATTTGAATCTCTTCAAACGATCCTGCCTCAAATGGAGAAGATGGTGCTGAAATACAAAAAGGAACCTAAATTCTGACCGTTGCCTATGGCCTTCCTCTGCAGGGCACTAGTTTAGAGATAGGGTGTGGAGTATCGTCACTCGAGATGAGATAAACCAGCTGAGGTAGCTTGGGCGGCTGTTTTTGACGACTGTGGGATGCCTCCCTGAGGAGATGTTCTGGGCATGTCTCTCCAAGTAGAGGCCCGGAGGACATACTGCCGAGATTATGTCTCCCGGACGACTTGGGAATGTTTAATTTGCAGCCAAGAGGTATCAGGGGACAAGGAAGTCTGAGGGTCCCTGCTTTGACTGCTCCCCACATGACCCAGAGCCAGATAATTGGCAGGAAATTAGATGAGATGAGACAAAATCTGAAATCCCAGGAGAGGAAAATGTGTAGCTATTAGCCGGGGTGTTTCCTGAATTAATTCTGATTCACATTGATTTGATTCATGATTCAATGTGTTATCAATGGAACGTTTATTTTCTTCAGCCACCATTATGACTTAAGCTCATAGGAGAGATCAAGAAAACTATATAAAAGTCCTGAAGATCAACCTCCAGATGAGATTTCAGAAAGAAATTTTAAAGAGGGTCCAAATAGCAGCAATATGAAGATGAATCATGCAGAAGATGATTCATAACAATAAAAAAAGCAATTTCTCTCTTAAAAGCATTCACAAAGACATCTTTCTTAGAATGAAGAAGATTGACACATACAAAATAAGGGTCTCATTATAAAAGTCTTTCAAATGGCCATTAATAACACATTAACAATCTATTAAGAAATGTCATAAACAGCCAAAAAAATGACACGATTGACCCCGCTATATTGGCTGAGCATATATCTCATCCACCTACTGGCAGTAGGTGCATTAGGTCCTATCATCCTATTCTAAAGCAGGTCATATGAAGTACATCCACTAGATCAGTGTTGACTTCTCACCCTAACTGAAGCCAATTTTAACTGTTTGTTAGAATAAACCTACTGAACTTATTCAAGTGCCTAGTAGGTAGAGCAGGTGCATATGGGCTCATAATAATGATTTGATATCATCACATTCAGATTGTTGCAAAAACCAGGTGTCACGAATTGGTATTTTTTGGTCTTCAAGAAATTCTATATGTGCTTAATCAGAGAGAGAAAGAAAGAGAAAGAAAGAAAGAAAGAAAGATAGAAAGAAAGAAAGAAAGATAGAAAGAAAGAAAAAAAGAAAGAAAGAAAGAAAGAAAGAAAGACAGAGAGAGAAAGACAGAAGAGAGAAAAATAAAAAAGAAAGAGAGAAAGAAAGAAAAGAGAAAAAGAAAAAAGAAAGAAAGAAAGAAAGAAAGAAAGAAAGAAAGAAAGAAAGGGGCTTCTATGTGTTTAACCACAGAGAAAGAGAGAGAGAGAGAGAGCAATGTACATCTATGTGCTTAACCAGAGAGTGAGAGAGAGAGAGAGAGAGCGCAATGTACATCTATGTGCTTAACCAGAGAGTGAGAGAGAGCGAGAGAGAGAGAGCGCAATGTACATCTGAGAGAGAAAGTCAGTAGAAGAGAGAAAAATAAAAAAGAAAGAAAGAGAGAAAGAAAGAAAAGAGAAAAATAAAAAAGAAAGAAAAAGAAAGAAAGAAAGAAAGAAAGGGGCTTCTATGTGTTTAACCACAGAGAGAGAGAGAGAGAGAGAGAGAGAGAGAGATGTGCTTGAATGTGATTAACTAGATAGGGGGAGCAAGAGAAGAGGGCATAGAGAGAAAGAAAGAAGGAAAGAAAGAAAAAGAGAAAGAAAAAAGAAAGACAGAAGCTATGTGGGGCTTCTATGTGCTTAACCAGAGAGAGGGAGTGAGAGAAGGGGGATAGAGAGAAAGAAAGAAACTATGTGGGGCTTCTATGTGCCTAAAGAGCATTTAAACACAATGATTGGCTAAAATAAAGAGCAGCCCCAGTGCGCAGAGGGGTCACAGTTCCAAAAAAAAAGACTCATCCGAGCAACAGTTTGTCAGTTAAACTGTAACAGTGCACAGAATAGTACAACAAAAGTAAAAAAAGCCCAGCACCAGGCATCACTGTTCATCACACATCTGAACTCATTCACACCACACAAGAGCCCAGTTTAGGATTAACACAAGCTCAAAACAATGGCCCATTCTCTGTGCCACCACCCCCACGACCCGAAGGCATTCATTTGTTTGTGTGAATATTCAAGTGTCTTCTCTTGCCGTGTTTTATGCATTGTTTCCGCTATTTGATCACAGCCCGAGGGAATGAGGACTGAAAAACGAGCAGCTGTCGTTTGAGGGAAGGCGAAATTACAACTGAAAGATCCGTAATAATTGTAATACGAATAATTGAAGCTTAAACCTCGTGTTCTCCGAAGAGATGCGTCAATTTCCCACAATGCACCTGCTGACCTCAATTTCCACAGTGAGAATAAAAAATCAATTATTGGTAAAAATACATTTTGTGTGAACAAGATGGATGAGGGAACCTGGAACGATAGGCACAGAAATAAAAGAGTGACCAACGGCGTAAAAGCTGTGTATTAGTCGAGAGTAATCCTCAACTTGTGAGTAATCGTCGTTTAGTTGCAGCGGCAGGAAATATCTGGCACCTTTCATATCACACAGCCGTGCAGATAAAGACCCTTGCACCGTATCGTTCCCCTTCAGAGGGACATGAGGTATTGAAGGTGAGGTATGTGTTTGTATCCAAGTGAAGGCCAGCACCACAGAAGGAAATGTGTGTGGAATGGTAATCTTTTGATAAGGCTCAGATAAGCCTGCATGCTCACAGGAGGAGGTTTCAAGGAAAGTCATGCCAGTTCAATGCTCTGAGACTTTCTCGGATACATTCAGCTGACAAAGCTGCTTTGCAAAATGACATACAAAGCAGATCGCTTCTAAACACACTCCCTGACACACTTGTGTAATCTGGGTATCGGCAGACTTTCATATAAGACGCTTTAATAAAAAGTAGGAAGAGACGTCTTGCTTTTAAAAACCTGCAAACACTGCGTAAAACAAAAACGTTGTTTACCGATGTACAGATGAAATAGTGTTAGCATCGTAAGCACAACCATTTTAAATAAACATAGCCCTGCAGTAACAGCAGTATACTGAGCCATGTGCCTCAACAACTGGTGAAAAGGCATTTGTTTAGTTTATTGTAAACACTGCTAAAATTGCTATAAATATTTAGTTATTTAACAATAGGATTATTTAACACTCACCAAGGCTAAAGTTAACGTAAAGCTTGTGTCAATGCATTTTCTAAAAATTCACTATTTAATTTCTGAACACCATGTTTTGGTTAATATATATGTCGAATTTTAAAAATACTGCTTGGTGTTAACCAAAGCACAAAAATAGGGTTATACAGCACATTTTCATTATATATCCCCTTGACTAAAGCATTTAGTTAGCGAAATGTTAACGTAAAGTTTGTTTTGGTGTACTTTCTCAAAATTCTCTAATTTAATTTTTGTTACATGCATGTATCTGATCCTGAAAACACTGCTTGGTGTTAATCAGATCACAAAAATAGGGTTATGTAACATTCTTTCCTCATGGTTAAAGCCTAAAGTTATCGTAAAGTTAACGCAAAGCTCGTGTTAACACACTTTCCAAAATGTCATATTTTAATTTCTGAATGGCATGTTTTGTTTAATTTATGCATTAAATCTTGAAAACACTGCACAGTATTTATCAAATCACACAAAAAAGGATTATGAAACCTTCTTTCGTTAACATTTTCCTTTGCAAAAGACTAAATTTAGCGTAAAGTTAACGTAAAGCTTGTCTTAATGCACTTTCCGAAATGTCACATTTTAATTTCTGAATGCCACTTAATGTTTAATGTGTTCATTAAATCTTGAAAACACTACTCAGTCTTAATCAAATCTCAAAAATATGATTATGAAACTTTCTTTCATTATATTTTTCCTTTACTAAATCCTAAAGTTAGCGTAAAGTTAACGTAAAGCTTGTTTTAACGCCTTTTCTGAAAATTCACATTTTAATTTCTGAACACCATGTTTTGGTTATTACATACATTTTGGATCTTGAAAATACTACACAAAAATAGGGTTATGTAGCACCTTTTTATTATACATCCCCATGACTAAAGCATTTAAAGTTACAGTAAAGTTTGAGTAAATCTTGCGTTAACACCCTTTACGAAAATTCACATTTTATTTCTGAGTAAAATGTTTTGTCAAAGGCATGCATCAAATCTTGAAAACACTGCCTGGTCTCAACTAATTCACAACGATAGGGTCGTGTAACCCATTTCCATTACATTTCACCAATGTTAAAGCCTAAAGTTAACGTGAAGTTAACGTAAAACTTGTATTCATGCACTGAAAAAATTCACACTTTAATTTCTGAATACCACGCATTGTTAAATGTATGCTTTGGATCTTGAAAACACTGCCTGGTGTTTATCAAAGACTGTGAACATCTTTGTCCATTTTCTCCATGGACAAAGCTAGTAAACGTAAAGGAGTGGGCTAACTTCCCCTCATAAAACTTTTGTTTAAAACTTTGCATCCGACCTCCAAAATATTACTAAAACTAGAATCAAGAAACAGGTTTTCATTTAAAATTCCCAAAGTTTCTGTAGAGCTCCAGGACACAACCTTGGAAAATTCCATGGCTAAAAACGTTAGCCCAAAAGTACGCCTGTGTTAAAAAAAACACCTACTACGTTCTCCAAGACTCACGTTCTCTTTGGCGAAAAAGTAAAATATTGTTTATGGGTGTCTCAGTTAAAAAAAAGCGGATTTAACTTTTTGTGCTACTGTAATCAAAACATTATTTGGAGACACTCTCTCAAATCGAATATTCTAGACAATCCCATGGAATGTTAAACAATAAGTCACCATTATGTGACATCTTTAATGCATGATGTCGAAGTGTCCGTGAAGTGCAGTAAAACTGTAAAATGCATGATTCTCTTTATTCCAATAGAGAATAGTTTCTATTTCCATTGGCTCAGTAGAATTCCTGTGGCTCAGTAAGAATAGCATTGGACTAGCAAAGAAAAGATTTAAACCCCAGTGAAAGCAAGAATCGATTAAATGTTTATTCCTTGAAGTCACTTTGGATAAAAGCACCTGGCAAATCCATAACTGTAAGATTATTTGAAGCACTGTTTAGAGAATTTAACGTAAAAAGTGCCTATATAACGCAGGCACATCAAGTTAGAAGTAGATTGTTTATGTTTTGGGGAATGATTGTAGAATGCAGACGGGATACAAATCAAACCTGAACGTTACTTTTGCGCATAACACTTTAAAACAATTGTTTGTTTTTTAAAGGCAAAAATGTTATCCACACTGAAAATTGTATAGAATAAATACACAAATGTAATATTTTCCTTGGGAAACAAAAAAACAAAACAAGAAGAGGACTCTTAGCCAATCAGAAGCCAGTATTTAGCATCGGACAGCATTCTATTTACAGCATCTACTACTAACAATGGTAAAAACCACAGACTCTGTCTGACACACTTAGGTAATCACATAACTCCCTACGTGTAGCGCTCAATAAACATCATACACTTTAAGAACATTAGAGCGTTTCGACAAATGACCCTAAGACAGCTTTAGAATCATAAGGTCAAGTGAGGCTTGGCAGATTCATCCCAGAGCAGGTTTCCGATCCGATGAGGACTAAGAGCTCCATTTATTCAAGAACACTGTTTATCCTGTCTGTGATGTCATCAAATCCTGGCGCAAAGCAAACAGCAGGCACTCAAGAATAGGTGCAGTCATGCAAAACCCTGCTTATGGTGAGACGTGGCCTCTGACCTTCTCCCTCTCTTGCTCTCTCTCCTCACACACGTCCCTAAGTAGAGTTCAGCATCTTAAATTACTGCCTGCCCTTTCCCTCTGTGTGCTGCCCTCCTCTCCTGACCCCTCCGCTTCGCTGACGGGGAGCTGTTCATAATTAAATGTTAATCTAAGAAAAAACTCTTTCCTTGCTCTTATCTCTCTCTTTTCTCCCACACAATTTTGGGAAGAGATCTAGTTAGAGATTGCATTAGCATGAAAAAGCAGCATGGTAATTGTCTTCACCCGGCAGAGTGATCTGTAGCTCGGTGAGAGGAGAAATCTGAGGATTAGTTAAAAAAAGGAAGCAGTGCTATCTCTGCTCCGAGCTCAGATGCTGCCCACAGCCACAGAGGCTGAGATTAAATTACACTGTAAAGAGGATGTGGCCATCGACTTAAAACGAGTAAAAAAAAAATACACTTTTGGTGCATCCAAAAACCCATCGTCTACCTAATTTTTCAATATGAATATCTGCAAAAAATGAACTGGGGGTTTGGTTGACAGTTCAATGTGGTTTGGAGATATGCCAGGGAGCATTAAAAGAGTTAGATATCCCCCAAATCACGGCTGTAGGGCCCAATGCAGTCTTTTAATCCCGGGTGTCACGTTTTAGCTTCTATGCTCAATGGATTCACACTTCAAACACCCGTGTTCCCAGAGGGTGGAAAACTACTGCTCAGAGGTTGCTCTTTCAGTGCAGAAGACTTCATTTACTCAGTTGTTCTATGCAAAGGAGTAGTTCATCCAGAAATGAAAAGCATGTCCTCGGGCAGAGCTCACTAATCTCATTTGCACTCAAGCATTTTTGAGACCTGCAGCAGCAAAACTGTTGCCATAGGTTTGACCCAAGCGACCTTTCAAGTGGGGTTAATAAGATGGTACGCTTTGGAAAAGTTTTATTTCGTGCTTTTTTTAAAGACAGTACAATAGGACACAGGAAGTGAATGGGAGAGAGAGAGAGAGAGGGGTTTGGGAAATGACACTGAGGTTGACAACCGAAACCTAGTCCCTGTCTTACTGTCGGAGAAGACATTGTAGTTACTTTTATCATAGTTAAAACCTCTGAGAGTGAGAGACTGAATCTAAATAAATGATTCATTTTAATTTTATCGCAAGAAACTATTATTTTATCACCCATCTTAAAAATCTATAACCCTTTGTGAACTGCCTGGACACAATAAACGGTTTTATTGATTTATTTTATTTATTTGATTACACATTACAATTTATTTAATTACACATTACAAAACTACAAAACAATAAACCTGCCAAAACATACAGTAAAATAATGGAAATAATAATAATAGGCATTACAAAACAGTACCTAATTAAACAATATAATAATAAATAAATTGTGAATAAATTACAGACCGGAACGGAATACAGTCATAAAACTGTAAAGAACAAAATCTACAGTAAGATGCTGTCAACATTAATGGTCCTTACAAAACAGTACAGAATTCAGCAATATGGGCGTAAAAAATGTAAATCTATGATAAACACCCTACAAACTGTGAAAAAATGACAGAAATACAAAGAACTATAAACCGCAAATACCAAAATCTACAGTAACATACTGTAAAAAGCTTACACATTACAAAACTGCGCAGAACCCGTATAAAAGTCATGTCAAAAGTAGGTTTTGGGAGAGTTTAAGTTCAATCTTCATGATTATACACGGTTATACACAATACACGGTTTTATACCGAACTGTTCGGTTCACCCTCCTCAGTTCAATACGTGCTTGTTATCCGCGTTTTTCTCATGTGAATAACTGCTGTATGTATTATTATTAGTTTACGCATGTGAGAAGGCAGATGTCAGGGAAAGAAATGCAAACATCCAATCAATGAACTGCTCCTTTGTATAAATATCCAATCAGTGAGCGCTAAAGTTAGAGGAGGGCGGGACTTTTCACGTTTCACTCGGCAAGTGGAGGAATTGTCAGGCGTCAGGTTTTTTAAACCTATGGTTTGAAGACATTTCACTTTGCTTACGAATACAACAAACAATGGTATAAGAAAAATGTCACCATGTGTTTTATCAGATGTAATTATGCAAAAGGCAACATATGAAACACGAGCTCTTATCTGTGCCGTCTTCCTGGTTTCAGGTGCCCGTAACCTTTGCCAGGCTTAAATCCATTGAATCTCATGCCCACCTTGCTACATCTGTTTATTTTATTGTTTTAATTTAAAGTGAACATATTTTTTGATGTGTCTTAATGTTTAATTTAGACACTATTATGTTCACGTGATCTATACAAAGAATTGATAAGCCATCAGAACAAAACCAAACCAAAAAGGTTGAGGTGCCATATTTCCAGTATTTTAGCTTGCTATAAATCAACACAACCTTAAAATTTCACATCTTAGGAATAACTATATACGAAGTCAACACTAGCTGAAGAAAGCTCCTACAGAAAAGCCCTAAATAAATCCTTCAAAACTGCAAATGTAAAAAGGCTGCGAGTGTTTTAATTGGTTAAAAAAAATATGTAAAATGAATACATAATTGTGTTTCTTAACTTTAACATAACTTTTTTTATTTTAGCCAGCGTTGCTAGTAGGGGTGTAACGGTTCACGGTATGTATTGAACCGTTTCGGTACGGCCTGTTCGGTTCGGTACACTTGCGTAGCGTTTCGGTATTCAGTATTTTTATTAAGTGATATAAATCTATTATTAGCGCGATATTAAGCGCAGCGGAACAATATTCCAATGTTCCGAGTTTCCGCACGGACGCTATTGAGTGACGAGCACGAGCGCGAGTAGGAAAATGGCATCATGGCAAAAGCGAAAGGGAAGCCAGAGCTTGAAGACCCTCTCACCTCACTACGGTCTCGTGTTTGAGAACACTTTGGCTTCTCTGTTAAAATACATAACGGGGATAGACGAGTGGATAAATTTAAAGTTGTATGCCGACATTGTTCCACGGAGATCGGGCAGGCAACACATCTAACATTTTCTACTGCTGGAGATATTATAACCAGATCTATGCTCTCTTCAGAAAATCTATCCTAACTAGTTGCAGTATTTCATTTTTTATTTAAAAAAAAATTTGTTTTTCTTAATAAAGAGTGCAATTTATTTAAAATATCACCCAAATGTGTCACTTTTATTTATTTTATGCAAGAATTCTACTGTGTATTGGCAGCTTTTCAAAATAAGGATTATGTAAGTTCTTATTGTTTTGTACCGAACCGAATAAACCGAACCGACCTTAAATTATAAACTTTGATGCCATATTCAATTACTAAAACGCTTAAAAAGTATCACAGGTAAACTGTAAAAGATCTGGCAACATTTTATGGGTGCATTTGACACGTAAGATGGTGATCGGGCAGAATCGGACACCCTTGCCACCAGGGTTGTAGTATTTATGTAGTCTTTCTCTTTCACAGCATAGCAAAACCTGCACCAACAAACACTTCCAGCTCTAAAGCAAAACTTTAGCTGCTCAATGATCAAAAAAGCTTCTTTGTCTATCGCCAGAGACAAGTCAAATACGAAGAAGCCAAGACTCTCTGAGGGATTAATGGCGATGTCATGACAGAAGTCAAGGACTGAAAACTGACCTTCTCCCGCCCCAGAATTCAATGCACAATTAGCTCTATCCAGCGCACCATGAAACCCATAACAGAGCATCTCAGCTTACAGTTTACATTGGAAATAGCAGGGCAAAAGGGCACTTCACACGTGTCTGGAACATTTGTGAGGACCTTGAAAAGTAGTTTTCCACTGCTACCCCTTTTAATTTACCGTAAACAGAGCCAAAAGAAAAGGTCCGTTTGTATGTCCTGCCGGTGGGGTAAGCAGAGCCGAGGAAAGATTGACAGACTGAGTGTACAGGATACGGGTGAAGAGACTTTGTGTGGAGATATACGACTCCCTCTCTGATCGGCAGTCCCTGACCTTCCGATGCACGCTCCTTAACTTCCTCATTAAGCTGTCACACAGCCTGCCAAAAACAAACCAGAGCTCAAAACATATCTCTCTCCCATTCAACCACACAACGCAGATAGAAAAAGAAGCAGAATGAACAAACGAAGGGGTGGGACGTATACCTCACTTTTCAGCAACTTGCAGAGCTAATACGTTGTCCAACGAATAAACCTGGCAACCCGTCTAGCTGTAGACAATCTGCTTCTATCCACAGCCATCATTCCTTATTAGAATAATGATAAGATACCATCCTGTCTCCTTCCACAGAGCCTTCCATCGTCGGGCCTCTGATATACTTTAATTCCGGTTTCATCTATGAAGCCAAGCACATAAATATTTAACAGAATCTATTAGTTTGGGATTAAATTATAAAGATGTCCCTCTTACGTTTTTTTTTAATAGTTTGCGTGATTGGTAACAGAGATGAAACAAGATCTAGTTTATTTAAAACAATGAAAATAAAGGAGTGGTTTGCAGGTTCAAGGCCTTCCTGAGTGGAAACATGCTTCAGTTTTAGTGAATACTCAAAAGGCCTCTAAACACCGGTCCGAAATTAGATTTGCGGCAGGGTTTGCGTCAAGGAAATATTGATGCAATGACGAGCCCTGCCTGAAGATGGCGTTTGCGGTACAACAGATGCACCAGGAGACAGGAAAGAAGAAGAAGACGCCAGGGAAGAATTCAAGGAACGCATTGAAAATCCTGGATGTCGAGCGGTTTATACCGTTGGTGGATAATCACAGAGAGTTGTTCGACAATAACGTAGAGAAAAGAGAGGGTTTGTGATCCGATAATTATTTCCTGTTTCCTGAACGAAGTCGCTAAAAAAATCTCCACTGAGCGGCTCTTTTACGTCCTACTCATGTCATCGAAAGAGCCAGGTTTCATTGGTCGTTCTTCTTGTGCAAAACAGATCCGATACGGCAGTTCGGAACTCTTTTTCATTACCACCAATCGATTTTAATTGAGACGCATTGTCTCATGAAACTGCACCAAATATTTGGTTCATGTTTATTGACCTCAACTGCCTTTCACCCAATAAATTGGGCAATCACAACAAAAGGAATGTTCAATGAAGCCTAAAAAAGCTGGAGCTAAACCGAGCTGATGAATTCATTTTACTTGTTCGTGAAACACCCCATCAGAGAGGGACAACCTCTCCAGATGATGGTCCATGACACTGAAAGTCTACAGTTTTTATTGTGTTTAATGTCTCGTGAATAAAGAAATGAGCTAATATAAACTTTTATAAAGTTTTTGCTCAACTATTGGCTGAGACGGGTGTTGACCTGACTGACCGAAATACAGAATACACAAAATGTGCTTATTGAACTAAAGACATTGCAAATATAACATCATGTGTTTATTTTCCACCCGTTTTTTTCTTTTCCTTTGTTACATTAACCAAAACTGCACTTGTAATCTCGTTTAGCTAAACTTTTTAAACCGAATGTCAGAGAAAAGTTTCACCCCAGAAAAGTTGATAATGAACATTAATTGGGACTAGATGAGAGGAGTGTGAAACAGATTCTCACACTCTACAAAGTAAGATGCTAACAGCAGATGTCTAACATGTAATTCTGGAGATCGGGGTTTGAGTATGTACGATTTTTTTTTTTTTTTTTTTGTAATTTAAAAAAGTTCTAAAAGAAAGTAAGTAGAAAGTTTAGACAAAAATATAAAAATGATTCAAACCATTATTTTGTTTAAGTTCATGTCCATATGTCAGAAAATAGATTTAAATAGCAATTGAAAAAAATGTAAATAGATTTTTTCTGATGTTTTATGTGAATAATGCACCAATATTAACCTAATAAATGAACATTACACAATACCTGCATTAAGCGGCCATATATGGCTTAGCGGTTGTTCCAGTGCATAGTGGTAAGTTTTCAGCCCTTCCTTTAGCCCTTGGTTTAGGGTTAGAGGTCTAGGGCTTGGGTTAAGTGAGTAAAATGGGTACATTTTGCTCAAAGTAGACCGTAGGTCCCCAAAAGGCATGATGCACATGCACATTTTCAGTGTTTGATGGAGTCTAATTTTTTTATTGCAGCCAAAATTCGAAAAATCCAGTATTTGTAGACAAAATTGACAATATTGAGATACAAAAATGTCAGAACACAGATTGTGAAGAGTTTGAAAAGGTGTGATAAACAGAAATAATCTCTTTTTGCTGGCCCCTAGAGGCTGGATGATACACAAATACACGTTACACTAGACCGTAGCGTTCTTAGTTTTCTTAGCATCTAAATTTTTACATGTAGTTTGATTTTCCAACGACTAAACATTCAGTAAGATAGGTCTGTAAAGATTTTCATTAACATTTTTTTGTTCCCACTGTAATATATATTTAGTGTGCTATCGTGTATTGTGCGCTGAGCGTATCGATACACTTGTCGAATTTCACACTTGTGATTTTTTTCAAAATAAAAAAGGGAGAAATGCTTTTAAAGTGATCCCAAACCTTCATAACACATGGCAGAGTTACATAGAATGAAATTATTTTTGTGCATTTAGTGATCATTTAAATGCCCTGTGGTTAACCCACATGCGAAACCAACCACATTTCCCAGAAGGATGCATCTGTGTTCTAGAAAAGAGCAAGAGAGTGATGAGTAGACACCTCTGGAGGTCACCATCCCCTGAATTAGCACAGAAGGGACATTCCCAGAGCTTGTCCCCTCAGCCTGCCAACACTCAAAGATATCTGCGCCGGGGGTGTGGGAGGGTATTTCACTGTGTATAAATTATTAAGCATGCATGCAGGGCTGGTTTGCTAAGCAGAGTGCAGATAGGCCAGTTATTCACAGCTCTGCTGGGACGCCGGCGTCTGCAGCCTCCGCACACTGCTATCAGATCGTTTGTCACCGCTGATAGACAATTTACTACAGCAGCCTTTTTCAATTTATTCATTGTGCTGTCACTGCAGTTTTCTCGCCGTAACTGAAAGCCACCGTACTCTCGAATGAAGCCCTGTGGATGGAGAGCCTCTGAGCCATGTCTGTTTGGACACACACACCTGCTCAGGCCCACCCCCTTTGGAGTGGACAAAGACAAACACTGTTTGTCTTTTTAAATCTTCTTAATTGAGAGTAAAGAAGCAAAACCCTGGAGACACATAAAGCAGATGTCTCTTTTCCCTTCTCTCTCCTGCTAAAACAATGTGATAAAAGCCTTCGAGATGGGAAGAGCACAAATAGATGGCAAACAGCCATTCAACGGGTCTCAAATTAGCTCCAGGCTGGCTTGAGGAGATAGCCAGTGAGTGCTTCCATTAAGAGCAAAGGAAACCCCTGAGTGACCTGACTACATGCTGCTCTTCACCAGTCCCTCAGAGGAACCGAGAGCTCTACCTGTGCACTTACCTAATATTGAGGTTTTTTGAATATTGAGGTCATCACCCTAAATAAAACATGGGCTACACGTCAATAAAAGGCGTATTTACAAAAACGACATTTATCTGCAGTCATTATTACTATATTAATATGTGGTCCAAATAATAAGCTTTGTAAAACTGAAGATAAGAATGCTAGGGGGTCATAATTTGACAAACAAAAATTGACATATAAGGGCTTAAGCTACAGCGCAGTACTTTTGTTTTATTAATTTTTTTTTTCACTAGAGCTAGTGATAAACTGACCCGAGTTACAGATGCACATTAGATGCCGACAGTAGATTTCAAGCAGTAGCTAAATAGCTAATGAACAATGAACATGAGAGTTTAAGAAAAGAACAAAAAATCTGTTCTACCTTCAATCAGTGCCTATTCTGAAAACGTAGGTTAAAAAGAGCGAGCCAGTGTTTGGAAGAGCACATCTGTTCTTTCGTCTGCATTTTTCAGAAAAATTTATTTAAAAAGGGCAAATGAAAACTTATCACACGTGGACATGGACCTCACAGCTCAGAAGTGTGATCAGTAAAACAAAGGAGATCCAGAGCTAGATACACAGCAGCTAAGATGTTCTAAAGATTTTTAAGAATGAACATGGAGATAATAAAATGACTTTTCCAGGTAATTCAGATACAAACCCTGGAAAGCCTGGAATACAATGCGTGGAATGGAAGGAGCGAGCAAGTGTTTGGAAGAATATATCTGAAAGAATGTCTTTTTTTAGATTTCATTTAAAAGGGACAAATCAAAACTTATTAAAAAGCAGAACTCCAGCCAACAGTGAAAAAAAAATATGTGAATAAGTCTTAATCGTGGTGTTTTTTTCTCTATTCTAAATGCGTAATATATCATTGGCCAAAAAGTTATCTGAGTGGAAAGTGTTGCTGAATAGTTTTTGTTTTCCAACAGAAAAGATTTTGTTTTCTAATAGAGTTTAACAATTCCATGACTAAGCGAGTATGGCTTACCGCTACGCCATTGTTAGCCTTTGGGTTTTCACAAACTTCTACTCTGCCACTCGTTACTCTTTACTCTGCCATGTCATAGTTCTGCTTGGTGAAATCATAGCGATTGTAACAGAAATGCTCTACCCAATCATAAAATCATAAAACCCAATCATAAAACCCAAAAGCTGAAGAACTTTCCAATTAACAATTGAACGAACAATGGAGATCGCCGAGGGAGTGGTATGCTTTCATGCTAGTCCATTTTCTTTCGAAAAACAAATACGTACAAACAGTAGAACTGTTTGCCAGCTATTATAGAGCTTTCAGGCAACAAAAGTTTTCTGTCACACACTGTAATGACGCATGCAGTGACTATTCTTTCCAACCAATCATTGAGTTCAATAGACAACATGTCACCAATCCACAGGATTTATCGTCATCCTGTGTTTTATCATCTTAGGCCGACTTAAGGTCCATACACACTGACATTGGTGTGAAGTTTTGCCTCGATTGTTAATTATGGGGGCCAACGGGGCATCACACATCAGACCGAACAGTTATGCATTGCCATATCAAATCCGTTTTCCACAAGGAGAACGACCAATGAAAGCTGGCTCTTTTGATGACGTGAGTAGGATGTAAAAGAGCCACTCGGTGGCACTAAAGGGTACAGAACGCAGTGGAAAAACCCACAAAAGTATATCAAGTCAAGTCATGCCATTACAAAACAGGTTGACGGAAAAGCAGCATTACAGTGGCCTGTTGGGGCACTAGCTTCCAGACTGACCGAAATCTGAGCTCTACTCACTTGAACCAATTAAAATAGCAAATTTATGTATTAACCAGGATCAAACCAGGATTTGGGTGGTGGGGTGAAGAATCATCATCATAATCATAGTCAGCTACTAATAGTAATGCGAAGGGAAAGAGAAGACTATTACTTCCAAAGCAAGAGAAATTAATGTAAGGAATGGATAATACTCAACCAAAAATACAATTCCGATTGCGTTACTAAAATTAGTTTTCTTTTTGGTATAACTGAAACTCTTTGTAGAGAATTGTTCCAGGACATTCTGAAGCGCCACAAACACAATATTGATTCCCAACCCAATGACACAAGAAAAACTATTGATTATTGGGTTTCCATAAAAAACCAACACCAGTAAGCTATTACCCAAAACCCAAATGTACACAATAAATGGGGCATGACTATATAGCCTGATCCCGCTATTAAAGTAATTTTATAGTAATGGAATTCATCCACACCATGTACCCTTGCAAATCTCTTTGATTAGTGGTTTTAATGAGCCACACAATTAGATACGAGGCAATAAAAGGCTCATTTTGAAGCTGCGTGGTCTCTGTTGGCTGAACTGGAGTTAATTGAGATTTACGCGACAAGATGATTCAGTAGCTAGCAGCATTGTCAGGAACTCAGGATGAAAGAAATGACCAAGCGGAAAAAAGTACAAAAGATAAGCATAGTGGCAATGTTTTGAAGGTAATTTAATGTGAAATAAGAACAGACTCACTTTGTTTACAAGGTTCTTTTAGCTTTAAAAACAGCACCAGTGACTGTGAGAACCAGAGAGGTCAGGCTGGCTAAGTTCATCCTTCATGTTAAGCCAAAACCACTAAATAAAAGCAAAAAGGAGCCTCTCCAAGGTCCAACTTGTCATGATAGATGGGCAGAGGCAAAGAATCTCTTAGAATAATAAACAAATAATATAGTTATATGGAAAAATGGCACAACATCCACTTTAAAAGAAATTGGAAAAACAAAACAGTAATATATTTACTTAATCCAAGGCTACAGCGGCCAATGCTAACTAATAATGCACTTTTGTGGCCAATCATGAAGAAGAGGTATGTGGTTTTGGAGTTACAAGTGTGTTGCAGGCTTTGAAAATGGTTTATTTTTCCATGAAAACCTCGGATGTTGGGGCGTGAATTCAAAAGTAAGCAACGGCTACCAGAAATCGCCTTTAGGGCTAAAACTGTATGATTCTCCAATTCAACATTTGAGCAGCTTGGCTTTTTTACAGTGTTATCACCCTAATACAGAGCTCAATGTCCTGAAAGGCCAGTTTATGGAGATTTCAGCTGCAGACAGATCCCGAGCTTCTCCAGTGTCTCGCAGGAAGAATGATGTCAACTGTGCAACTATCTCAGATGTCCCCTTTGAGAGCACTGTTCCAGACATTCTCTCTCAATAGGACGAATGTGAAAAGGGCTGAGATGAGAGATAGATGTGCTCAGAGCCTGGGTGTCTGGCCCTCGCATTAAACACACAGCCAAAATATCCAGAGAGGGCACCATTTGTGCAGGGGACAAGGTGACCCTGTCTCCCGGGAGCCTGTGAAATGACACAATAGACGCCTCTCATCTCAACACACATTCACGGACGCCAGCCAGCTATCACTCTGCCAAAAAGCGGGTGTGTACAAAAGTGGATGTTAGTGGGGAACCCCATCCTGCTCTAACCTACCCCACCCCATTCCATCCCAGCAGGCGTTGAGTCCCCCTTTCAGAGGGAATCTGGTGACAAACCCAGCACACACACCCCTCAGACAGTGCAGAATTCCACCTTCCACCCCGAGCCCCAGCCACAGGCCTGACAGATGGAACAGCTATTGATCGAACAGCTCGCACCCTCCGCCCGCTGCTTCCATCCCCTAAGGAAACAAAGCACTGGAGAAGTCAAGAGAGGCGCCTGAATGTAGGGAGCGGGACCAGGGCAGTCTCAAGGGCAGAGAGGAGGGGGAAGAGCGGGTCAAATGCTTCCACACAGCTGGGCTATGCAGCAAGTGTCTGGGGCTTGGGAGAGCGGAGGCATTTCAAAGCATTGAATGCACTTTTATGATCCAGACTCAGAGGAGACAGGTTGTGTGGAGAGCACACAAGATCAGCAGCGGCTGTGTTTGCTCGGACATAATGGACAGTAAACACTGGCGGCAGAGATGATAGGGTTACTGACGGACAGAGTATCGTCGAAAACAAACAGAGCTTTTTATCAGCAAGCTGGGAAACTTTACAAATATTTGGATGCTTAAATTGTTTGGCCGAGCCAGACGGAAGAACATGGTATCATGAACACGAAGGGACACGCTTTTGAAAGGTAATGTGATAACATGAAGCTTTTGGAGAGACGATCCTTTTAGAAACAGCCAAAATGAGTGGTCACCAATAAGTAGTGCACCACCTGATCTGTCCTAAATCTCTGCAAGGCAAAAACATGTTTTTTTTCTGGGCAGGAAATTCAATGAAGCTTCATCCCTGAGTGGTCCTAGGGAGAATCCCCTATCGAGTAGCACCGCTCTGTGAATCACTACGCCTAGCCAAGCCTGTCTGAAGCTCTTAGCCCTCCAGATCAAGTTTCCCCAGGTGGGGACCCAAACACCTCCTTCTAATTGGGTGAACGGGGATGTGTAGAGGTGAGGGCAACAGAACAAAACAGCTATTTTATATAGTGGCGAAACCGGAAAGTTCCTGAAAAACGATTACCATTACTTCAAAAACGACACCTGACCTTGCGCTTCCCCTCAAGGGATACTTCTTGCAATTAGTATATGTGAACCATTCTGAGTTAAAAGTGTGGGTTAAATGCCAAACAAGCAATTAAAAGAAGTAGGTTTGGGCTCAAATTAATACCCCCTGCTTCCCTAAACTTGCTAGTTTAACCGTGAAAGACTGCTCAGTGAAAAAGTGCCAGGTCGTTTGTAATAAAACAAGTTTTTTACCTTTGTTTTAAAGTGCATATAAAAGGTTAGCATTGATTTCTTAACGGTCCAATATGAAAAACAAAAGCTAGCAAAAAAGTCTCCATCTCATTATCTGTAGTTGTGTCAATGATAGGGGTGTAACGGTACGCTAAAATTGTATTCGGTTCGGTACAGTGTCTTGGAGAGCTCGGTTCGGTTCATTCGGTTCGGTACAAAAAAATAAAAACTTACATAATCTTTATTTTGAAAAGCTGCCAATACACAATAGAATTCTTGCATAAAATAAATAAAAGTGACACATTTGGGTGATATTTTAAATAAATTGCACTCTTTATAAAGAAAAACACATTTTATTAAATAAAAAATTAAATACTGCAACTAGTTAGGACCTGAAAACTTTTAACACTAGCAACAGCTTCAGCTTGTATATCAACAAAACTAACTATTCAAGTTTTAGGCTAAAAAGATTAACCTATTCACATTTTCTGAAGAGAGCACAGATCTGGTTGCAGTGACAATATCTCCAGCAGTAGAAAATGTTAGATGTGTTGCCTGCCCGATCTCCGTGGAACAATGTCGGCATACAACTTTAAATTTATCCACTCGTCTATCCCCGTTATGTATTTGAACAGGGAAGCCAAAGGCGATTTTCCGCACGGACGCTATTGAGTGTCGCACAGTAGAGCTGCACGTCCCTCAATAGCGTCCGTGCGGAAACTCGCCTAGGAACATGGTTCCGCTGCGCTATATATCGCGCTAATAATACATTTATATTATTTAATGCAAATACCGAATACCGAAACAGAACCGAACAGGCCATACCGAAACGGTTCAATACATACCGTGAACCGTTACACCCCTAGTCAATGACGATCGGTGTTGCCTGTTACACAAATCACTTTTGAACCAACAATTGAGCTGGGAATTATTTAGACATGCAGTTCCTTTGCTAAAATGTTCACTTGACAGAAAATTAAACTAGAAGAATACTAGAAGCCCTTCTGCGGCTTGTTTGTGGGTTTCAATGTCTGGTTCAATGGCTGAAGAGAATATTGTAGTAATTGTGTGTATCGCACATGGATAATTGAGGGAAAGAGGGGCGTCACAGAACGGAAGCTCACCAGGTCATTATGCAAAATCAGAATTGGTTCAAAATCAGAATCATCGATATTAAGTAAAAGATTGTGATTTTCATGGTTAATCACCCCACTCTAGGATAGACTAATAAAGCAGAATAAGAGCCCAATAACAGAGATTCGAGATTTAGGGAGAACACCCTACACCAGGGGTAGACAAAGTCATTGGTCACAGTCCCTTCTGGTTTTATTTCAGTACATCCACTGGCAGCAACCAAAGAGAGCTTAATTGGCGGAATGAGGTGTGTTTCACGAAGGTTGAATCTTAACTGTGCAGGGCGTTGGCCCTCTTTATGCTTTACACTGAAAAAAATGTAAATTTAAAATTGTAAGCTGTGTGAACAGTGTTGAATTTACTAACACTAAACTAATACTATAACAATTAAAAGCAGACAATACTCAAAACCTTTGTGGAAACTCACTACCTTAAAACAGAGCCCACTCTTTAGGTAAACAGCACACAAAAAATATCATTTATACAAGAAAAATTGTTAGTTTTAATTAGTGACTGACTGAGTTTTTTCCACAACAGTTTTGAACTTTTTTGTGCTTACAGGGAATGTTTATTAAGAACTTGTTTACTGAAAACATGTAATGCAGCTGACTGGACAAAAAATTACAATCCACTTTGTTGGGGCATATACGGTCATCCCCTTAGTTGGGGCTAGCCAAAACTTGATTTATGTAATAATCTTGAGCTTTAAGTTTCTGGGTGCATTGGAAACACCTGGAGAAATGTTTTTTTTTTTTTACTTACAGAAAACTGTTGGGAGAATTATAATGAAAGTGTTTTGGTTTGATATTGTGTTTAATGGTGTGTTTTCATATAGCCGTCTGCTTGAGAGAATGATTATTGTTTGCCACTGTTGTGTCATGCATCAGACAAGTTCTGTTTGTCCCGCAATCTTTCGCCAAACTATTCCTTCTCTCCTCATTTCACTATATCTTGTCTAAGTTCAGAAAAAAGGGCAAGGTGATTAATCTGTAAAACTGAAATCTTCGTCCAGACATTACTCCCCAAGCTCATCCGGGGGGAATCCCAGCTCATCTGGGAGACAGTGTGTCCTAGGTCTTCCCATTCTTTCACTGGCTTCTTTGGATGTGGCTCTACTTCGAGTTCCTCCCGAGTGACTGAGCTTCATCACCCTATCTCTTAGAGTGCCGCTTGTATCCGGGAACTCATCATTGGTGATGACCTAGACCTCATGGCTATAAAGGCAGGGACATAGACTCCTTCACCACGACTGATACATTGACCGCATTTCTGCAGAGGCTGCACCAATCCATTCATCAATCTCTCGCGCCATACTCCTCTTACTCGAGAACAAGACCCCAAGACACTTGAACTCCTCCACTTGGGGCGGGATCACTCTACCATCTCTGATGGAGCATGCCACCTTTTTTCGACAAAGAACCGTGGCCACGGATTTGGGGGTGCTGATTCTCAAGCAATTCACCTTGATCTACAAACTGTTTGGTGAGCGTCAGAAAGACACAGATTCTTCAATGGTGCGGAAATGATCCAGGTTTCCATCATCAGACATTGGAAAAGCCAATAAAGAAGTCAAGCTACAAGAGGTGTTCTTTTGCATTTCAAAAAAGCAAAATGCTTCAAAAACCGAAATCTAACTCTGTCTAAACAAATCAGGGATTACATTTTTACGAAAATCGCCCAGTTTTGTTTATTTTTTTTCGTTAACTGGACTTCTCTTTTTTTTTAAGTGCCTATTCATAACAGATAACAAGTACAAGTACTTACTCAGACAAGTACACTACACTTTAACCAGCAGTTCCACTCAACAGATTTGGCACTGAAGTTGAAGCTCAGAATTGATTTACCAACTTTTGAACGCAACCTGCAATATAACATCCGAGCCCAAAAAGAGCTGATTTAATGAAGTGCCCCTGGTTCTTGTTTCGAAGCTGCCAAGTCTCTTCCAAAGTGTCTGTTTTCCCCACTGCTGTTTTGCCCTTGAGCAAAGCAATGAACTCACATGATTAGATCCCGGGGTGCCTGAGCACCTCCTGGCCGAAACCCATGACCTCGGTGCAAGGACCTTTCTAAAGAGCAGAGACCACCCACTGACCTTCCTCTACTAAACGAAAGGTTAAAGTGTGTCACGTGGTCACTTGTCGACACCGAATGAATGGGCAAAGGCTTAGATTAGAGCGAAGGTCTGAAGGGATATCGGGTAAAAGCGGGAAGCCTGATTTCACAATCACCTCACCATCTGCATGTCGCCGCTCCACCAGTCGCTCTCTGATAGATTAGATTTCCAATATTGTGAGCATTCAGAAAGCTTTGGTTTCTCATTGACAAAGAGATCTAGCATCCTACATTCCCCCCCTTTGCTCTTTTTCAGAGTGGTCTCCACAGAGCCCTCTCAGATTCCAGAACACAATGCTGCTCAGGTCTGGCTCGGATTTAAAAGATTAATAGCCCTCTGTCGTGACAGAAATGCAATCGTCTGAGTTTTCGGTGACAGCAGGGAGGGGGACGTGCTAAAACGATGAGCGTGTAAGCCGAAAGAGAGAAACTATTGTCCATGGCCAAACATGCAGCTGAGGAGGACTGATTGCTATCGCTGCTCTCTCAAGTTTGGCTGTCAATCAAATCTTGCTGCATCAATGGGGCAAATTTGAATGATGAGCGAAATGCGGCAACTTGCGATTTTCGTTTGTCACGGAGGTTAGCAAATGTGTCGACATGAAGAGGATGGGAGGGTAGAAATTTGCTCAATTTTTTATTTGTTTATCTTTTTTTCCAGAAGACGCCATCTTTGTCCTTCAATCAAATCGTACATCTTTACACCAAGAGTCTCCTTAACAATCCCTCTTTCAAAACCCTGCACATGTCTGTCACTTTCACGCAAGAGGAGGAACAGAATGAGCCTGACGCTTCAAGACACATCATAAGTGATGCTCAATGGGAGAGTTCCAGCGCTCCATCAGTGCAAATCAATCAAATCCTCTCAATAACCAGCGACGGCATGTCACCTCACAGAAAACATCACTCAGATATCAATCACATTTAAAAAGGTAATTAATCGTATGAGAGTTGATCATTCCGCACGGGATGTATGCTTAAAGAATATGATGGCAACCATATGTTGCAGTTCACTCTTTAAAGAGCTGCAGATCAAAAGCCCTTCAAAAACATCGGCGCTCCAACGTCGAGCTGAACTGATGTAAAAGAATGTGATAAATGTTTCATGCGCAGTGTATTTGAACTTTGAGATAAGGCTAAAGAAACTCGAAAAGCAAGAAAGTACATTTTGAACAGCTGTTCTCTCTGCACTTTGGTCCCAGGAGAAACCACCACTGATCTTCTCCGTTTCCTCCCTTTCGATCCCTGGAATACTTTCTTCTCGCGTCGGAAAACTGACTGCTTGGTTCCTTTCAGGCTGTTTCTTCCATCTATTATCATTATGACTAGAAGGACGAAGTGAAAGAGGGTGACAAGATGACTGAGAGAGGGAGGGAGAGGGAGAGTGAGATATCCCTCCAGGCTCTCGTCAGTTCCAGGCCATTAGCTCTCCCTCACTGGGACTTTGTTTACAGGCGGACATAAATAGAATTCTACTCTTTTATCTGAAACGCCATCCTCTGCCACTGATGAGGGATGGGGCTTCTCTCAAAGAAGCACTCGTGCAAGGCTCTAAAGACCTAATAGCCAAAGAGATGGGGCATGGTCACACAGGTCTCATCTTACTGGGAGAGGAATAAGAGGTTCACACTTTCAACATGCCACTGTCCCCAAGAATAGTTAAGCCCCACACAAACACTGAGTTTAGGTAGGAAGTGCTACTGAAGACTGGGGCAAAGCGCTGACATTTTCTTTGTAACATCTCATAAAAAAACCCTTTAAAAACTTTTTTATTCATTTAGAAAAAATGTGCATAAACTATGAATGAAGTGGCAATGCGTTTTTCTGTCTCAACTGGGGCGCGATGGGGCAACTTTAATAGGCTAACTAACGGATTTATTTCATTACACCACATGCGAAATGTTGTTTTGGTCATTCTAAAATTCCTAAAGTGATTCGGGATCACCTACCAGAACTCTCTTGACTGCATTCCCAGAGAGCAGTCACGAGTTTTTTTAGCTGTAAAGTTGGGCATTTTAACATGGCTGTCAACGGGAACCTTCCCGCTTGTGTGGTCAGCCTCTAGTGGTCAGATGAAACATCACAGTTGAGCATCAGAAATAGCATTTAAATTGTTTTTTATTAGCTAATATTATTCACACGATTCAAGTTACACACATATTGTAAAAGTTCAAATGTAGCAAGTGTGACTGGGCGCAGGGGAGATCAGCGTTGCCAGGAGTGGCACTCCTTTCAGCCTCTGAGAGGTAGCGGACCATTTCCCTCCAGCAGGAATGGATGACGCAAGAGCCACCAGGAACAGGTCTAGAAGGCCAGCTGAGTCACTGGGCTCGGCTGGTTACCAGTCCACCGGGAGAGTGTGCCAGGCATCTTGGAGCCTGGGGAATGTCAGACGCACTAGTGCGGCAAGAACCCACACCTCTGGTCCAAAATCCCACACAGCCACTTGACTGAGCGGGGTGAGGACACCCCGGAACCACTACACTGCTTGCTGCTTAGAGCCTGCGCTCATCTGGCCAGCTCACCAGCACTTGAAAGAGCACTGAGTGACTTGTTCATTATTTATTGTGGTGCTATTTTATTAAAAACGCCCTGTGCCGCTTTGAACCATGTCGGTGTGTCTGTGTCTCTCTCGCCAAACCACTACATACGCTTTATGCAACAATCTATTCATTCTTGAATAATAGATGAATTATTAGGCTTTTATTAATTAAAAGTCTTCTCAGTATTTCTGCAAATTGTAAGAACGTTCTGTCAAAATTAATGCGAAAACACGTTCATCCAAATTAATTTGTTTTAAACGAACCATAATTTGTTTGCATTTCAACATTTTTTAAAGGACTAATTGTTTCAAAACCAAACGTGGAAAAATGATCAATTTGAGAAAACTGAGATTTAACAGGAACGAAAATCATGAAAAGAAAATAGCAAAATTAAGCACCGGCTGCCATATATTACTAGTAAACAGACACAGAGGGAGTGTGTGCTTTTGTGTACGTATGTTGTTTAGTGTAAAAGCACATGGCAACGCTTCGGCACACTCGCATATTCCTTCGAGAGAGAGACAGCCACAGGAGCAGACAGACAACTCTAGCTACACTTCCACAGTTACTGCCCACAGCTGAATCTGATTGGCTGAGACAAGCTGACAGCTGGACAGATGTTCCAGAGGAGGCACACAAGGGAGGTTAGAGCGTGTGTGCTGTGTTTTCAGCATGTCTGCATTCTGACTCCATGAACAGGCGAGCTGTCACAGCCGGTCTAACAGACGGATCCCATGAAATCTGTGCAGATCTGCTTCAGCGAGGGAACGGATGCAGAGACAGAACTCAAAAACACCCAAACTGTCCAAAAATCACATCCACACCTGTGACCTAAATAACAAGCTGACACTAATAGGAACTATGAACCTTCCGAGAGCTCCAACCGATAGTCATTTATAATTATTTATTGATGCAACAAATAACGACAATCTAAATGTGCCGTTTCACCACTTTAACGTTCTACACTTGTTTTTTGTTCTGTAAAGTTCAGTGAAGAATCAGCTTGTTTTAGGTAGTTCAAATCGCAATTAAGGCGTCTCCAAGCCCCAAAAGAAATCAAAAGTGAAATGTCAAATTAAAAGCAAGGTTTCCTTGATTTTCAACCAGACACTAATTTGGGCTTTGAGGCTCTCGGGAAGCTCCAAATTAATTTTCATCCCAACCTGGAGAGGCAGGAGGAAAGCGTCTTCAAAGCTGCAGAGATAATTGGCCGCACACAAATTAAGCCTGAAACTCGGCACAAGCTAAAAGAACATCAATGACTTTCGCTAAGAAAAAGGGTGCATGTAAATTGGGGTCAAGACGTATATATATAAATTATAGATATATATAAATTATATCCACATGTTATCACGGCAACAGAAAGCTCGTAAAACTGAGATTTTATAAACAATAAAACTCCTCTGAAAGCCTCTCAAGCGAGGTCTGATAACAAGTTCGGCTTCGGGCCAACAATACCTGCCAAACCTCTCACTTAAGTGGCACAGGCAATTCATTAGTCTACAGAGGTTCAGCAGCTCCACCGAAATCAATCAAACGTTAATAAAGACCTCGAAAACAACACAGCAAATGTGCCAATGAGAGCAATATCATCATGCGGTCACCCGCGAGTGTCATCAAGAGCAAAGTTCCCTGGGAAGACCTAAGCCACAATAACCGATAACCAAGAAAGACATGGGAAAGAAAAGACAGACGCAGTGATTTAAATGAAATCCACAATTTTAAACTGCAAACCCGTACTAATAACCTCAAAACGTTTGTGGTAAAGTGGAATGAGCCCCACTTGTTTCAGGCATCTTCTGCCAAAGATCATATTTAAAATATTGAAATTAAGTGGGCGTGTTCTGCTGGGCAGAGTAAGGAGGGTTGTGGGTGTGGCTAGGCAGATACAGAGGTGAAAGCAATGATCTGTCATAAAAGATGGGGATTTCAACGACTGCTCTCTGAGCGAACTTAGCGATGCAAGTCCTTTTCCTTAGCTTTTTGAACCATTAGCATGTCACAGGACAACAGAGAAAATGTTACTTTAAAAGCTGATAGCATACCAAGATTTTGAGATGTGTTGTGGGCCTCTGTGATTAATTCCCTACCAAAATTTATGCATCAGTTGGATTCTGCTCCCACTGTTAATGAGACCAATGATGAGGAAAAAAGCACAATCAATGGACTGGATCTTAGATGAACAAAAATAGTGAACTTTTACAATTATTCAAATCAACTTAGCTGACGTTTCAAATAAAACACTTATTTTTCAGCTCCCCTGGTGTAGTGGGAGGGGAGGTGGACACATACCAATAAAGACTCTCTCTCTCTCTCTCTCTCTCTCTCTCTCTCTCTCAAAAAAAACAATATGAACTAGTTACCCACTTATTTCAAAATGCCTTCATCTACATCTTTCTGCTCCATGTTTTAATCTTTTTCTCCGCTTATGGCAGACATCCCTCTCCCTGGACCAGTCCTCCAGTTCATCTGGGACGACACAGAGGCGTTTGCAGGGTCAGCCAGGGGACATGGTCTCTACTGCTAGGTCTTACCTGGGACCTCTTCCCAGAGAGACATTCGCAGAGTGGCACCCCGAAAAAGACGCCCCAGCCACCTTCGCTGGCTTCTCTCGATGTGGAGGAGCAGCAGCTCCTCATTTCAGCCGCCTGTATCTGGGATCTCATTCGTTCAGTCCCGACCCAAAGCTCTTGGCCATAGATAAAGATAAGGAACATAGATTGACCTTATATTTCCATGGAGCTCAGCTCCTTCTTCACCACAATGGAACGTTAAACCCAGTGACGTCGTTAGCCCTAATTTAGGGGGGCTTCAGTTGTGTTGTGTAAACAGCAGTGAACACACGGTGTACACACGGTCAGCGATTGCACGTTGATAGCAGATTGTTGCTTAATCTGAACATTTACCTATGGTAAGAGAAGGACGGACGATATTGTAGCATAGTCTATTTCAACCTTAATGTTGGAAGCTAAAGTGAACGTCGTCTAAAATGCTAACATCGTGAAAAATCTTTTATTAGCTGTCTAATATCCTGTCGAATCTCTGAAGTACACATAATGTTAGTATCTATTCCCAATTACCGCGAGTGAAATTTAGTGTCATTAGTACTAGTTCCCAAAAAGTTCTCCCAAAGGGATTAATAAAGTAAATTCTATTCTATTCTATTTTCACCGCATGCAGGGTACGAGAAGCCCTCCAGGGGCTAAGCCCCCCCCCCTATCTGTCAACCCTAGTGACGTCCCTGGTTAAACCGATTGTATTACTGCAGAGGCTGCACCAAGCTATCTCTCGTTCCAAAGTCCCCTAACCTGCAAACAAGACCCCAACTCCTTCACCATATCCCAGAGAGCAATCCACCTTTTTTTACGACTAAGAACCATGGCCTCAGATTTGGAGGTGGTGACTCTCCTCCCAGCCACTTCGCATTTGGCTACAAACAACCCAAAGGCACAATGAAGAAGCCAACATGACCACATCATCTGGTCCTCCTACTACACCTGGAAATCCTGTCCATAAAAATGGTAAATTTCAGTGATAGAATAACAATGTATTAACCTTCGGCAACAAAGACTGGGGCGAAAAACATTTGCGTTCATTCAAATGAGCAATCACATTAAAGACAAACCAATTGTGCCAAAAGAACAAACCAATCAGCCGCTGTTTCAAATGAAGCAAGAATGCTGGAATTAATGATGGTTTACACGCTATCTCTTGTAAGTGGGGCAAAGTTTGTGGACAGATGAATGGATATTTTTAACAACACCACCTCACGAATGATTTATTATTCATGACTTGAACACATAAAAACAAAAGCAACCCCAGCACCAGTTAAACTCTGCCCCATACACCAGCTACACCATTCGTTATTCGTGTAGTTCAGCAAATATTTCAAATTGTATCAGAGCATCATCTACGAATGCCCTGATCTCGTATGCCTCCCCGATGAAAGAGGCATTAGGCGGGTTTCAGAAGATGAGAGTGGACTCATAATTATACGTGACATCTTTGAGAGATAAAAACTGATTACTCTGGATAAAGGGTTCGGGAGGGCAGCTGAAAATTGCTTAGCAACCACTCATCATCCCTCCCCTCGAGGAGAGCGCGAGCTGACCGTCCATCCGTCTAACCCCCCTGCCTCTACCCATCCAAATACAAACAGTGATAAAAAAGTAGCGCAATCGCTCTTGACACACAAATAGGTTAACACAATAAAGCTGCCTATGCCCGGCTCACTCAAGGGAGGAAAGCAATTCCAGAAGCAGGCAGGAGGTAATAAAGCAAGTGTGAGCGTGTGAGTGTGCGTGGGTCCAGTCTTCGTTCCCGGCTCCTGTGCTCAAGCGGAGGAAGGCATGCAGAAAGGTAGACGCCCGAGGGCCTAATATCACTGTTGGTTTAGAACCTTTTGACAAGAGCAATAACACTGGCAGAGAATGGCAGAGCCCCAGCCTACAGCGGTACGGCACGGCAGATATAATGAGCTGTTCAACACATTATGGAGATTCCCAACTCAGAGACTTTTCCCATCACAAAACACGGATTTGTGCCCATTACCGACAACAATTAAACATCGACGACTGGCGTCGCGTGATAGAAATCTCCAGAGTTTTGAGTATACCGCGTTGCGTTCCCAGCACACAGCGTGAAGTTGGCAGCGGGGGTGTGTTATTGCTAACCGTGGCAGAGGCTAGAGGCATTATTTCCTGCAGTCTGGGTAAATTTCATTACCTCTCCGCACAACAACAAGCTGACAAACTGCCTTTATGAGACTCATGTTTGTTATAGATTATGTGTGTTTGAGGAGATTCGGGCCACTCCGAGTCACTGCCAGCGACACGTTTGTTCGTTGTCGTTGTTTGGTTTACGTAATCCAGCTTTGAAAGTAAACAATCAACTTTTGTCTGTGGCCTCGCTTAAGAGCGTGTTAAAATTTGAACCACACCGCATGACAAAACCCATTTTCCCAGGCAGTAAACAGGTCACCGTCTAAAGCTTTCACTACACTTTAATAGCCTTAATACGTGGAACTTTCCCACAAAGAAAATATTCCAGACACCATAGAACACTTTTAAATATTGATGTACACATTAGTGTCTGTCTGCTGAAGGCTGTAACCTGAAACCTGTTCTTTATTTTCAACATTAACTGAAAATATTCACGTTTTCTGGGGGTCAACTTGGCACTTGCGAACTTACATAGCAGCGTACACGACAGATTCTTATCGAATAGTGCAGCACGATTTGGGAAATTTTCTCATTGTTGCGTTTGTTGAGGTTTTTAATGGCAAATGGCGGGTTTGATTTATTAAACGTGCATAAAATAAGCTTTATATTAAGTTTTCAAACTTTAACTCACTTTGAGTAGAGCAAATAAAACTAGGATAATTTAAATGCCCAAACAAAGAATTGCAGGGTCTTATTTCAGAAGCACAATATCTGGTGCAGTTGTGTTGTGCTCCCAGTGTTAATGATCACCAGAGATCATAATTAAGTAGAAAATCCCCTGAGCAACGCTCCACTTCTACCAAGTCTACATCTAAAGTGAGAAAATTAGCTGTTTTTACGTATTCCTCTTTTTATGTGAAATTATTGTTTTGATTTGTATGTTCAAATACCCGATCATGTAAGCGTTTCTATTTTCTAATTTGGTAGGAAGCCGAGAACCTGTGGTAGTATGTCATTCGTATGTTATTGGTCTCAGTACCACGATACATGCAGCAGTTGGATTGAGCTCCCACTGTTAACAATGATCACCAGAAATCATAATTAAAGTCGAACTCCACTTCTACCGAGCTCTTTAAACACTTTCCATCTATGAGAAGTGAATTACACATAAGTGAGTTTTTTACGCATTCCTCTTTTTTTATGCGCAACCCCTCCCTGCTATGGCACTAATTCAGGGCTGACCACACCCCTTTTCTCTGGGTTTTACAAAACGAAGGTCTGAGAGCTCCTTGCTGAGGGTGTTGTAACATTTTAAAAGCAATAAAAACACTTTTCAGACCTCAAATAATATTTTTCTGTGTTTAAAAGTCCTTTATTTGAACCAGTGCTGGATAATAGTGTTAAAAGTAATGTAAAAAGTGTAGGAGCTAAGTCTGGAGCTTTTTTTTATGTGGTTAATCCATTAACATAGTAGAAGAACCAATAAATCTGTGCATTTCATGTACATCAGTAAATGTGTAGAAACTAATGTTGTGTGTCTCATGTTTGACTGGGCTTCGTGTCGTTAAATCAGCATTACTTCGATGAACTAAAACTTGGCTTTTAATAATTCCTTATCCATGTGACCATGGCCTGAACCAACAATAATGCTAACTGCAGTTAGCACTGCCAGAACAATGCTAACACAAGTATCATTGAGGTTACCAGTAAAGACTCCAAAATGTTTATTTTTTTATTTTATTTGTAGATTCATTGATAAAGGCTCATAACACTGTCTTAGGATGATCCCTATCAACAGACACACAAAAGTAACAAAATGCCGAGCATGACCCCGCCCACCACAGGTTCACTTGGTGGGTGTATGCTTAGCTTCTCCCCCAGCCAATCTACAAACCAGAAGTTGACATTTGTAGACTCTCATATATTGTACTCCCACAAAACAATACTGCACACCGCAGCAATAACAACCGCAGCCCATTTACTCTTTATTCTGTCGCTTTCACAAATACACTTGGTACAGTGAAGAAGGATAATTGAGCTTTCCCTGTCTCGCCCTCCTCTGGGTTTAGAAGTTTCCACTTGGTGAGATCACGATGCACTCTGTGGAGGAAGCCCGTGTGTCATGTCCTATCAGTAAGCACCATGTGTTCAAACAGTAACACCGCTCTTTATATTAATAGGGGTTGACATAGTTTAAGGGTCAGGAGCACTGTAATGATCATAAACTATGGATTTCAGTTTGAAAGATGGTACACTTGTCTAAAAACTGACAGCACCCAGGGCATAAAACACATGCCCAGTGTTTGTTTAAAGAAATATATTTACAATTTTTCATTTTTTTTTTTTAAATAACTTTTTCTTCATCAAAAACATTGCAAACATTAATACAAAATAAAGGGTAACTACACAAAATGCACTGCGTTTTATTATATTTTTGTTTTTACATTTATTGATTGTTTTTAGTCCTGGATTAAATTAAATATATATTGATTCACAGTAATATGCTACATTAGATGAGAATTACTCGGTTATTATGTTAAACCAGGGGTGCTAACACTTTTTCAGCTTGCGAGCTACTTTTAAAATGACCAAGTCAAAGTGATCTACCCGCTACAAAAATGTAAAACATCAATCAACAAACAATTATTTTCAACTTTATTGAGAATTGACAAAACACACATAATAATTAATTATTTACATTTTTTGTAATAACGTGAGTTTAATTTGATGACTTGCACTGAATTGAATCATTAGAACAGTTGTGTGTGATCTGAATTTGGTGGTAATAGAGTGATTTTTTATGGGAGCAATTGAGCTTTGATCCAAATAATCAAGAATAAAATGATGCTCTAATAAATATTTCAATATTTATTGAAACTGAGTCGTGCAGTACAATATGCAGGTGAGGATTGGCGTGTTGCTTGATTTTGGTTGTAATAGAGTAATTTAGAATGAAGTTATGAAGCATATTCTGGGTAAAACATATTTTGATCTGGTAATTTGCAGACGGTCCCTAAGCGATTCCATGTCAGCGGGTTGCTCATAGACGGTAATGTGTTTCTGCGAATGCCGAGGGAAACTTGTTTTGATAAAAAACGTTTTGTAGTTTGTCCGCTACATAACACAGATTAAAAATAGGTATTATTTGTTTACTAAGAACATTCTGGTCTCGAGCTATTGAGCAGAGAAAACCGAATCCGTGAATCTGCAGCTAACTTTACTGAACTGTGACGGGATCGATGATCGGCTGAAATTGTTTCAATTTCACGCCGCAATCGACCGGAAGCACCTCCGCGATTGACGTAATGAGCACCCCTGATCTAGATGATCGCAAAAAGTCTTTCAACACACATATATTGAATAATTGGATGAAGTGAGTGCTTCTCATCTGCAAAAACCACTCAGTGAGTCCCTTTAATGTTTGTCCCGCCTCTCCTCTTCTGTAATTGGTCTGTTTAGAACAGCGATGTCCAGTTCATATAGGAAGAACGCCTTCTTATAAATAACAACTCTTTTTGTATCAACCCTCATTTATCGCGGAAGATAGGTTCCAGAACTGGCTGCAATAGCTGGAAATCCGCGAAGTATGGACACCATATTTACAGTATTTATTTAACAGGTATTCAGTATTCAGACTTTTTAAATTCCTTTACATAGTACTGTTAACAAACCACTCTTTACAGTAATGTACAGATGTCTACAATACGTTCATACAGTACACAGGCACAAATGATAAACATAAACATAAAACAATAGAAAGATTGTTATGATGCATACTGTACAATTGTACAGTATTTTACTCACCACGATAGAGTTGGAAGTTACAATAAAAGCTCTCCTCGTATGTACTGTATACAAACCACCCTTTAATGTACAGAATGTTTAATGCATCTACAGTACCCTAATCTAAAACAGGCATTAATATTAAAATGCCAGTATATAAAGAAATAAAGAATTTGCTGCAGTAGAAAAAAATCATATATCCACGGTAGTCAAACCGCGAAGTATGTATTCAGTTTTGATTTCAAAATAAGTCTTTATCCACAGACGCTGAATGTCCTCATATCGAACCAGATCACTAGAAAATTCGACTATTACACAGCTGTGATTTTAACTCATCTGCTGTTTTCTTTTATCATAACAGTTTAATATAAAAAGAAACCTCATACCTGGCTGTGAAAGTTGCTTGAAGAGCTAGTTTATCCACACACTGTAACTGTGCCTCTAGGCTTTTAATACATTGAAATTCAAATTTAACCTCTTGCGGTGTCTTGTGAGGTTTGCAGAGAGAGTGAATCTTCAGATAGGATCCGTCTGGGGTGGAGGGGGGATGTATTAAGGTGATTCAAGGAGGATCACGGGTTCAGTTAGTATTAAAAGTGGTCAAATGTACACATTCATTGATCATTTACAAATGCTGAAATCTATACCCATGTATTGTTCGAGCCGATTAATCTGTGAATATCTAATAGAACACATATTATTATTTTTATGACAAAATGGGCGTCATAAAATGCTAAAATGCTGTTCCCACCCTGGACACAGACTATTTGAGCCTCTCCCCTCAGGCAGGAGACTACGGTCCATCCGAACCAGAACCTCCCGACACAAGAACAGCTTTTTCCCTTCCACCATAAGACTCTTGAACATCAAATGACCTGTACAAACCCATGGACCCCTCTTGCTATTTGCACTATTTTCTTTGCAATCCCCACCATTGTCCTGAATGTACATAGTATGGTTTACTGTATAGTTTTTATTGTTTATAGTAGTTTTTTCTCTTTTTTAAATATATTCTATTCTATTTCTTTTATTTTACTTATGCATACTTCACTTTATCATTTATTATTTAGTACGTGTTCTTTGTTTTGCACCATAGCCCAAACAATTCCTAGTCCTTGAAACTTGTTTCACTGACCATGGCAATAAAGACGTTTCTGATTCTGTTTCTGATTCTAAAACATGGTATGTGTAATTCAAAACTGACCTAATGATGCATCATGAAAATGTAAAATCTATGTTGTGCAAATTGGATATTGGTTTTGCATATTCGAAACCTAAATGTGGGCAGGAAACTTGTCACATATGTCCCTAAAAGATCCCAAGACAGGGATAAACAACAACTTCATGTGAAGCTCCCATTTAAAACATGGTTAAAATAGAGTCTAACCGAAACAAGGCTGCTTTCATTACCGTGTGTCAGACGGGTGAAATAGGACGTGTGAGCCAGGAAATTGCCCAAAGCTCAGGTAAAGAATACAGTTATCAGCGTTGGCATACAACAGAGCTCTGCTGAAAGCATTTTGCTAAATTATGCTGGCAGGAAAACAATGTCCCAGACCCAAAACACAAAGCCGTAACTCATGGAAATGGAACTGCTCCCTTTACAAGAGAAACAAGATGCGCCATGAATTCTCCAGAAAAGTTCTTTAAAAGTACACGTTGCCATCATTTTCAGTGACTGATGCCCAGACAGCCTTTTCAATCCATCTGGAGCATGCAGAGCTACTTTTCTAGCATCCAACGCTGTCACTAGCAAGAAATCAATCTGCCCAAGAGGCCGATAGCACAGCTGTTTGTTTAAAGAGCTTTTCCAATCGTATCTCTTTGAATATGAATCTTGTTTGTTAGCGCGATCTGCTACGAAGCTGAGAGGATGTGTAGTTTGAAACAGTGGAGCGTCCGGTAGAAACCATACAAAAACATTCCATAATAAACAAAAGAAAACCATGGCCATTTCTCACACGTCCAAATTGAAAAGAATCGAACATACTGAAGATAAAACGGTCAATGGTGTTGTAAAACAATGCTCCTTTATCAAAACAGATTGGCTCATTTTGTTTGTGAGCTATTGGGTTTTCACGAAATCTCGCCAAATCAGGTCAAGAGTAAGATACACACCGGAAGTAAACTGGAGAGCAGTTAACCGCGTTTGTTCAGGGTGATCTTGAACATTTACCTCCTGTGAGTGTATCGTTTCTCACAAATAAAAGTAGGAGGATACACACAATACATGAAAATCTTATGTAAAGTTTTAACAACCATTGACGTTCGAGTACTGTCTTCCACAGTATAACAAATCTGAGTTACTACAACACATTGTAGTAAAATGTGGAAAAAGAAAAATATTTACTAGCTACAAAATGAGTTTGGTCAATTCAAATGAAACCTTATCTTATCTTATCCTGTCCAAATCTGCATTTTTTTTTCTCTCACACCCTCTGCAAAAATTCCAGAGCAAAAGACCTACTGTTTTTAAGCAAACTCTGCGCTCGACGTAGAATTCTAATCCGTTCAAATGCAGTCGCTTGAGTTTGTGGAAAGCGTTTATGTGTAAAACACATTTTTTTGTGCGTTTTTGACAATCGGCTACAATCTCTGGGGTGCCAGAATTCATGTCTCTCGTGAACCTACAACAATGGATGAGATTGAAACTTTCAACGATTCAAAAAGATGAAATTAAATAGCTACTTGTTGAGACATAAATATTATTTTCATTTCAGCATATATGGTAAAATACATCCATTCCAGATGCCTGTGAATTCCGCGCCTGGATTCCAATATTTTTGATTGATCTTTGAACAGGAAGTACATCACGAACTGGAAGCGACAAGCTCTTATATAAAGAGCAGCTTTTGGTCTCTTTCATTAAATCTCTTTTTGAAAATTAAATAAAGACACCGTTTCTACAGAATATTCTCAAACTCTTGCTTCAAAGTCTTCGTGGTTTTATTTAGGACAAAAAAAAATCTATTACAGTCCTCATAATCAAACTGCTTTCTATGGGGAATTCTGAAAAATCCTCCTGAAAATCCAATATTCAAAGCATCAAGAGTATGGAGAACCTCCATCAAAGCCAGACGTCTCATACGAATGTAGATGAAACTGGCGAAATAGAAACCGCAGCCAAGCAAAGGTCAAGTAAACAGCAAACACACACGTTCTCCTGAAATTCCATTCGGAGCAGCGCATCTTGACACCTTTTCCTGCATTTAATCAGAATCACCTTTGAAAGCAACATGGGCTGAGCCTTTCATGTAGCAACAGAGGAGATAGGAATGCCATAGGAGTCAAGGAGAAAACCAAAAGCTTCAGGTGTTTCGTGTTAACAGATGCTATTAGCATTTGTTCGGACGGCTCAAGGATTGTGGAGGGGGAGAGGGAGGATAGAAATTGAGGATTACCCGGGACATAGATATAATAGCTCTTCTGGAACAATGGCACCTTCTTAACACTCAATACTCACAGGAGGAGCTCTGTAGGAGATCTGCAAGAGCATTCGTGCAAGAGGAACCAGTGCAACGGTAACGATATTTTTTTTTGTTGATGAAATTCACTTTCTTTGTTCATGGTTGTAAACATTGATATGAACACTGTGCAAGGGCTTTTGTGGCTTTGCTGAGGTAAATGTATAATCAGAGACGACTTTTTTATCAATTGGCTTGTTAATAACGAAATTTTGGGGGTTATTAGCAGTCACTTTTTCTTTAAGGAGCCACGCTGGCTAGATATCTATATTAGCTCCAATAAGCTGCATTGACGATTGGAATAAAGCGCCCTACCTTCTTCCCTAGCAGAGATTTGGTACTCGTCACTTGCTATGTATTCAATGCTACACCTTGCGTCACCAGGCTAATAACCAGTATGGTTAACTACTGAAGTAATTTTAATGAAGAAAGAGACCAACAAAATCCAATGTTTACAGAAAAATAGAGGGATCAGTAACAGAGCTATTTTAAGAACACAAACTTCATTCTAGTCCAGGTCTCAATTGCCCTTTCAAAAAAAAAAACACACAAAAAATGAGTGCATGCAGCTGTGCAGTGTAGGTTGGGGTGTGGCTTGGTGTAGATAAGCAGAGGTGGAAAGAGTAATAAAATATGCTACTCAAGTAAAAGTACTGTTACTTCAATAAAATTTTACTCAAGTACAAGTAAAAGTACTGACCAAAAAATCTACTCAAGTAAAAGTAAAAAGTTACTCTTCTAAAATTGTACTCTGAGTAAAATTCACTGAGTAATTTTTTTTGAACAACAGTGGTGGGTGGGTGATTCTAGTCTAGTTTAAAAAAAGTAAAAGATGGGGATATAAATTTAAGCTGGTTGTTTTAAGGAAACAACTTTACAAATTAAAGTGCAATAAAAACAAATAAATACAATGCAATAAAAATCAATTAAATAACCATATAAAACATTTAGGGAAGTCATTTTAACGTAAATGATCCCATAAAACATCACAAGCACTGAATATGGCATAAACTGTGACTCAGCAGAGCATCCTTTGGTTAAACTCTGAAACAGTATAAAAGTAAGTCAAAATTGCTCAGGGACATTCAAGCATTTATGAAAAAACTGCGCCTTTCTGTCTACTGATAATAAAAAATATATTGTTTAATGGCCTTTACTGATCATAAAATAAAAACATTGTTTATTTCAGTAGCAGTCCACGAATGGAGTCTACTGCAGGTTATCCACTTTCACAGCCCCAAAAATATGTTACAAAATCGCAAATGCAGAGTCAGCTCAGGTGTTGAACTCAGTGGCGAATCAAAACGCTTTGATTGGACACCGCATTCTCAACAAAAGTGTTTGATTGGATATACAGTAATGCCCAGTAATTCTAACACGACATCTGCTGCAGTTCAATTCTAACTCTTTTCATAGACTTGAGTAAATCGTGACACTGGTAATAGCTTAACGGTAATTGTGCATTGACAACTTTGTTCTAAGTTCCTGTTAATTTATAACCCTAGTGCTAACCAACATTAGCAATGTCACGCACTGATGCAACGCAACAGAACAATTACATTTAAAAAGTTTGAGGTAGTTTTTAACTTACCTCAACGTGCTCGCGCAGGTTTGATGTTTAGCTTTTGTAAGCTGCCAATTCAGTCGTCTTGAGCAAACAAAGTTTACACCGCATAATAAAGCTGTTGCCTTTCTTGCCTTTCCATCTTTCTTGAGTTAGCGCACTGGGTTTGTTCTCCCGCTCATCGAGCAGTAGTTTCCGGCGTGCGCTTCCCTCCTTCCCTCCACGCACAATTATTATTATTTTTTTGGTTTATTTAATTTAACTTTATTTTATTTTTACTCAGTAACGGATAGAATTTAAAATGTAGTTAAGTACAATACTTACATCAAAACTTACTTAAGTAAAAGTAAAATTACAAAATTGAAAAGTTACTTTAAAAAGTAGAAATAAACAAAAAACCTACTCAATTACTGTAACGTGAGTAAATGTAATTCGTTACTTTCCACCTCTGTAGATAAGTGCTTCAAAACCTGCATTAAAATCCTCCCGAATTGGAACTCATCGCCAGACTTACTCAAACTGCGTTGATTTGCAATGCCCAGGTCCACCAGCTCTCGAGGAAAATGCTTGCTACTAATCCTTAGTTTTGACATGACGTGTCGTTGTTGGTGGCCACCCAACCCCTCGAAGCCAGAGTTTAGGATAATAGGTCAGGCTCATGAATATAGAAAACACAGATGAGTAACAGAAGCTGTATAGTCAAAATAAAAAAACGTTTTCAAACAGGAAGTGAGAAATTAAGAACCAAAGATAGAAATTGCACAGTTTTCCCCACAGTTAAATGTAACAGACAATAAAACTGTCCTAAATGATGTTCAATGCAATGTTTACATCCTGTGTTGTGTGGCCCTTTAAATAACCCTCTGGTCGCCTTCGTGTATTCATTTCAACGTCTTCTAGGAAAGTTTTAACGATGAATGGGGCTTGGTGATGAAAAGGTCTGAAACATCCAAATTTACAAAGGACTACTTACCAGAGCAACCTGGGTCACATTTGGGAGAAAAAATAATAATCAGAAGTGAGCCATTCGGACAGTCATGACCTCAATTCCCTTTTTTAGATGGGCAAGAAAATGGTGCACTGAGAACATTGAGGTATGGTCAAAATTGGTTCCACCTTACCCTATACCATGTGTTACAACTCTGTTGAGCCTCAAAAAGAATTTAAATAAACACAATTCGAGTAAACTGCGGATCATTCCAGTCAAACTCCCTTATCCAGTGTGTTCAGCAGTAATATGAATGCCTCCTGTATTTGCCAACTTCAAAAAAGCAAGTCCAGCAAGCATGAGAGCAAGGCTGTGCCCCAAGCCTTGAGAGATACTGAGATGTTTGTACCTAATGACCCACTGTTTCAACACTTCACAGAGATAAGCTCAAGGACCATGTCTTGCTCCATCCATCCAACTAACAAACGGCCCCACCAGCCCCATGGGAAAAATGCAAGAGAAACTTACAAAACATTGTGTTATTGCAGGCTGCTCCCAGTTCGAGAAACAACAGCTTGATTATGAGAACTGTGAGGACTGTATGAGCTGAACGAAAGCCCAAAAACAGCTTAATATTTAAAGCAGGAAATTAAAGTTTCGCTAATATAACGATATTCATGAGGACGCTCTCTCTCCCTGGTTTTAATAACAAAATGGTTGAGTGATTTCACCCCATGGCCATCAATCAATCAATCTGCACACTTATCTCTGTATTCAAATGAACACAGCATGATTTTTTAATAATAACCTACCAAAATTAAACTATCCATCAACTGTGCTGCGCAGCCAGAAATGGGTTTGGATCAACCGCATACCTCTGGAAACGTATTCGTAATTTAATCTCATTAAAATATTTCCTGCACAATACACTCGGCCAAGGTTTGCACCTCGACAAAATTCCTCCTTGCAAAGAAGCCTTTTATTCTGACAACTTTACAATAAACTCGAGCTTCTTGGGTCATTTTCAAGACATGAAGCCTTTCGAAACAACTTTGGTTCCCTACCGTCAAACTTGTCTAATTTCATCTTGTGGAAAAAAATGAGAAATGCACAAATTAGACTGGCATAAGAGATTTGATGTGCAAAAATGCCCACAAAAATGAGTCCGCAGCTGAAAACACCAACAAAAAAAGAGAATCCGACAAACAGGAAGATTAAATAAGCTATGAAAAATGAGAAGTAGTGGTAAAGTCATGCAGTGACCTAAATATTAGGTGTATACCATCTCGCCACCAGCCATCTCCTCCCAAACCTCATGCATGCTCAGCTCAGTTGAGATTAGCATTATGCCGGAAGCTCTATTTGTTTAGGTGAGATCCAGCCACAGAGCTAATACCGGGCCAATTTGCTCAGCGGGTCACGGATGTGCAGCAGGAGTAGGAAATGAGGCAACTCTGGCCCCCGGAGGTGAACCTTCCCACTCGTACATCACGGAATGTTTTATTCAATAGAGTGGTGAGCACACTCCTTGACAGGTGCTATCTCTACGGGTGGAGGGAGTCGCAGCCCGCGGAGTGTGGGACTCTGTTGGGGTAATGAGGCTGCCAGGCCCTGAGGAAGGCCACATGCTAGAGATGAGCTAAGAGCCAGAGCCCTAAGCCTCCAGAGTGATGACTTGCAGAGTGGAACGTCCACCATGGAGCAGGGGGCCAATCGCATTAGTCAGAGTGGCGGAGAAATGACATGAGGCCTCGCGAGACTCAAATTGGGACGCATGTTTGGAATATAAGCAACAGTTTATCAAGCAATCGATGCACAGTCATGACATCAGTCAGCCACTTATTCAGAAGCAAACCACAAAGTACATACTAGTGTACATTCCAAATTACATGCACCAGATATTACTTTTCAAATAAGTAGAAATGCATTCCAAGGCAAATTAAGTGCTCGATTTATATAAACATCAATCAAACTCTTGTAAATAATCAACTTGGAATGGAATTTTGCAGCTTTAAATTACCAGCTCGGTGTTTTTTGAACTTCACTTAAGAGTAATGCAGATTTTCCTTTTTTTGCCTGCTGCGAATTTGTAAACAAAGACACAAAACAAAGATGAATCGCTGTTTATGAACTGCTAAATAAACTACTTTTTGAAACCTCTTGATTTCAGCAAACATTCTTTAGCTTCTTCCAAAGTACAAATAGCTTCATTGCGTAGCCCAAATAAGGTCCTAAAGTGATTATACTCCTTGACCTGGTTCTGCAATTCTCCATTGTATGATCCGGTCTTTCTAAATGAGTAGCATTCCAAAATGTCTGTATTTTTAAGGCCAGAAAAGTCCTTCAATTTGCACTAAAATGATCAGGAATGATAAGCCCGTCCAATGATACGTCTCTAGGATTGTGCTTTAAGAATGGTCTCTACAGCGCCCCCTTCAATGTAACCCAAATCCTCCTTTTAGCATAAATATGGTTATCTTACAACATCGCAAATGACTCTACATCAAAAAAAACGTCTCTGGTATGTTTTCCCGAAAATGTACAAGAAGTCCTCCATTGGGAAAAAAATGCCACCACTTAAAAAAAAAAAATAATAATAATAATAATAAGAAGAAAAATATATCAACTTGTGCTTGAACTCCTCGTAAGGCATTACAGACAAAAAGATCACAGAAGTTGGTCTTAATGTGATGTTATCAAGAATTCCACTGTTCACAAATTTATAAAAAATGTACACATTTGTGGTTATAGCGCTAGTAAAATTCATCCAATCTACATGAAACGGCTTTGTCTCCCGCTTGCAGCTTTTATTATCTGTTCGCTTCCCATGGTTCTCACTATTGTTTGTTACATTGGACCCTTAGAAAGTCTTCTTTTTGCGGTTTCATGGTCTGCGCATTAGAAAGTAAATCATCATATAACTGGGATGGACCTTGTTTCCGGATTAGTGAATTCCAATGGCAGGAGTTGAAAGACGAGGGCCTAAGATTTAATTTTAGTATTTTAGATGCATTCAACTTCCGAGATAATCTTTTGTTGGCATCATTGATTCTAAAGGTCTTTGAGTTAAAGGTTTGTCGTGATAAAAAATAATAACTCATCCATTTTATCCACTTATTTCTGGTTTATATGGCTCTGCGTTCTCACAATGGACATATCCTTGACAGTTTGCCAGTCCCCTAAAGCATGTTTTTGGGATTGTTGGTTGATGGTACCAAGAAGAAGCCTATGTGAGTACAGGGTAAATTTGGTAAAATCAAATTATCAACTTTATCAACAATGGCAGTCGCCAACAATGTACTGTGGGTTGCAAATGAGAACAGACCGTGCAATTTATTAATGGAAAAACTACAAAATATAAGCTTTCTTTTGCTACAAACTATAAAAAAAAATCTATATAGAATCTCATAAAATTGTTGACTTGTTGTACAACTTAATCTCTATACCCTCCCAAAGTAAATTATAGACAGGTGCAGTAAAAGCCACCCAAAAGTCCCCATTTGTCCCACAAAGTCCAATTTATTCTAATAATGTTTGTAGTCAAGAATAATCGTTCACTAATAAAAAGAAAAATTCCAGCACAAAGAGCACAGAAATGGAGGAGATTTTGACGAAATTCATTCAGTCAATTTACTTTCAAATCGCAAAATAATGAATAAAAATATAATTAATACAAATTTAAATATAAGTTTCAATCCTAACTGTGAAATTTTGGCGAAATTCATTCAGTCAATTTACTTTCAAATCGCAAAATAATGAATAAAAATATAATTAATACAAATTTAAATATACGTTTCAATCCTAACTGTGAAATTGCAGCAGTGTGTGCAATTATATAATTGTTTTCCAATTTCCAATTAATAAAAACTGATTATGGATAAAAATCATTCGTTGAAGCTCGAACCAGACACCGTCACTAACAAGCAACCTTTTCCAACTGAGAATGCTTCATTCCTCGATTGACCGCGTTTTCATGAGCCATAAGAAAGTTCTTCAATACGTTTACAACTGGGAACTTTGTGGAAGTAAGCGTGGGGTTATCTGAGTTCTCACAGTGTCCTTGATGACCCCTGAGAACAGCAGCAAATGGGTTAAAGTTTCTAGAAATAAAACCACACTTGTTTAGGCCAGCTGACTTGCCTTCACGGCCAAATAAAAGCAAGATTGTACTTTAGCCAGAACCCAAGCATTCACCGATTAGATTTCACAGAGATACAACAAGCAAAACACCAGTTCTTGGAAACAGCAAACGATGCATGCACAGCTCATGCCCAATCCAGTGGCAAAATAAAGGTTTAACATGAAAAGACTGATGACCATCCAAACTGCCCCTAAACACACTAATTATCTAATCAATCAAACTGCTCAGCCACTTCCAAACGGTTCAGCTCAGCTAATGCTTTAATCCAAAACATCTTTCTTTCAGAAGGCTCAACCTTTTGCTCAAGGGCACACGTGACCACTTGAACCTCCAACCTTGCACGTTTCAGCTCGGAACCTCCAACAAACGCCAAAGCAACCGCAGCAACGCGATTAAAATAGTTAGCGATTAAGTCATAAAGGAAATCATTGACACTGAGCTGAAGCTGAGGCGAGGAGGTGCTGGCGCAGACTTTCGCACCTTTTATTCAGAACCTATCGCCTGCCACCGAGTTGTAAGAAGGTTTTATGCTTTGAGAGCATCCATCCTGTCAGCGCCCTCTTTAAACAGCCTTCAAGAACATCAAAGCGCCTCCTGGGGCCATTCACCACCAGACACCTCCATTTTACGGCACTTCCCTTCTTTATTACAGGTAAAAACTGAGAAACAAAGGTTTTATCTCTAGCAGGGACCTAATAGACACCATCTGATACCAATTCGCTCGACAGAAGCCAAAGTCTCGCAGCTAATTATTGACGAGAGCTAGCTTTTTGGTCAAACATTGTTTCTGCTCTTATTGACTAAACACGTGGATGTTCAGATTTTGGGGGGGCATTTTTATCAAAATAAATGCACGTGTTAAACAGTGGATGATCATAATTGGTCCAATGGGAAATTGCAACGTTTTACATTTCCAAAGCAATGTTTGACAATAGTTTATTCAGGAATATTGTAGTGTTTTTAACACAAAATAATAATTTTAAAAAAATAACCCCAAAATATCAAAAGTGAACCCCTCGGTAAAAGCCTTTAGTCGTCTGCTGTTGTTCTCAACAAGTCTCAAGAACGTCTAGTTAGCAAGAAATGCACATTATTCCTGTGCAGATTTGCTCTGGATTCGTTTGTGCCAGAAGACCAACAAACCTGGAGTACCACAGATTTTCTATTGGATTTAAGTGAGGTCTTTGTGCAGTCAAGTAGTCGCTTTTTGAGGTATTTAATCACCAGATGGGAAGTATGCTTTGTATTATTGTCTAACTGGAAGACATGCCCATAATTGCACATCATTCCTGTGCAGATTTCTTGTTGGTCTTCTGGCACAAGCGCTTCACCACAGATTTTCTATTGGACTCAAGGCAAGATGTTTCCTCATTACAAACATATCAACCCAAACCTTTCTTGCAGACTGTTTGTCTTTCAAAATCTTCTTATAGTTTTCCTTATCCATGTTTCTTTCAACCCGATGAGATTTCAACTACCAAACACACCGGAGCACCTCCACAACATGACACTTCCACCACCTTTCTTATTTTTCCAAAAATAGGCAAAATCACTTGCTTTGCTTTATTTTATTTAAGCAGCTATATTAAATCAGACGTAACCTAGAAGAACAAAAAATACAGGAAATGATTCCAAAACAGTCCCTTGCTCTGTTAAACATCACTTGCAGTTACATTTTGTAGCATAAGCGCATTTTTGACAAAGTTTTGGTCATGTGAAACCATGTGGCTGAACCCCATACTCACTTGAGAAGTGTATATGAGCAGTATAAAGTATACAATTTACATTCGAGCATCACACTTACCATAAATCGCGATGAGGTGCAGGTTAGATGCAGGTTTGTGATGAAAGAAATTGTGGACGCAGTGAAGCTGACGAAAAATTGGAAAGTATTATCGATGCAAAAAAAAGAAAATCAATAATATCTCATTCTGTCCTCAGATGACGTTGAAAATGTATAATCCCTGGTTTCCTTGAACCTGTTTTCTTGCGCGTAAAGTCATCCAAAAACGGCTTCTTCAGCTGAATCGTTTAGCACGTTTCCTTAAACGAAGGGGTTTTTTTTCTTTTGTTGATAAAATTATGAATGTTTTGCTAAAAGATGCGAAGGAACCAAATCAGGAGCTGTTCCCAAAAAATGCCGTGGTCCTTCTGCGCTCCGTTAACTGCGCCTCGTGCCAGCGCAATGATCCCGTCTCGGATTTCCACCCGTTTATTACTGGAATAATCTCCGAGAAAGGCTTTGTAAGAAATTGCAACTCTGCTAGAAAGGTCAGCCGATTCTGCAGACACGGATCCGATAAATAAGTGCTGTGCCACTTAAATAAACCGCGGTGCGCTTGTGTCCTTATATCCAAACGCGAACAGACTTTGTGGTCTACAATCAAGAAAACTGATATTTATCCTCAGAATGGGCAACCGGGAGAGCCCCAGCTGTGTACGTCCCTTTTAAGCAAGAGCAGGTGCAGAAATTGAATATTTGACGTTAAATCCCGGACAAGAGAAACCAGCTTTCGCTTCCAGCGCTTCTCTTCATTCCGCTGCTCGGAAACCTTCGGTCGCGATTTCAACTCCGGCGCCTGTTAAAAAAAATCCTCCGAAGGACCCCAGTTGGCGCAGCTCTTGTTTCTAATAGTTTAAAGCTGAAATTAATGTACTCAAATCGATAATTAGACTGTATTCCGCGTCTCTGTGACACTCTCATAAGCGCTGCGCCTCTCCTGCGCGCCGGGCTGCTGAGACTGACAATAACCCGGAACGATGCAGACTCTCACGGTTCCACGGACCGCCCCCTAGCCAATCAGCGCACAGGGATAATTTAAATATTCCCACGGGTCGGCCAATCATGGGTAATTGAGGGCTGTTACCACGGTGACGATGTCAGCGTCCAGACAAGTTAGAAAGCGAGTTTCCAGATTAGTTTAACGTAAAAGCGTCAGTCCGAAATGAAATAAAATTATTTGGGGATGTTTTTAAGGTATAAATCTAAGGTATACAGAGGTTGAGCCTGATTTCAAAACAGATTCCAATAGCGTACATACTTAAATATCCCAATTGGTCCATCTTAAGTAACTTATTTAAATGTTTTATTACATTTATAATCAAAAGATAGGTGCCGTTTTTCTTGTTACTAACCCTATGTTTTTCTTTATTTAAATAACAGGGCTTTATGTAGCAGGATTGCGTTTTTAGCCAAGAATTAGCAAATACGTGCTAGCCACTTGATGCATGTGACAGTAGAACCAGGAAATTCAGCATATTCAGTTATTTACCAAATATGCGCATTTTTACACTAAACTAATTAAAGCCCTGAAATATTTTGAGTGACCGAATAGTATTTAAAAAAAAATCACGCTCCAAGATGTCATCACAAAATCATCAAATATAAGAAATTACCTTTGCTCTTCCTGCAGCCTTCTGAAGATCCAAGTGATGCAACTTCCCACTGAAATAAAAGACTTATGGAAATTCCCCAGTTATTGGTGAGGAAGATGGTTACAGGAGTGTAACAGTAAGGAGTAAAAAAAAATGGTGAAGTGTAGCATCAGAGATTGGGGCCAAGCAATAAATGCTATTTTCAGTGTTTATCAATGAATTTGATCAATATGGTAAATGTTCTAGCTTAAATTTGTAATAAAAATAGTGTGTAGTACACATTGCTTAGTCATAAATGTATTTAACAAGCAGCTTATTCATACATAAAAGTCCCAGGGATATAAATGGCACCCCTTTTTATTAAATTTATTGCAAAGTGAGCGTATAAAATACAAATTACAATGAAATCAATATTTTGTTTTGCTACATTTGCCTTGCTACAGCGTACACTTAAGAAAATAACAGAGATATCCCAGTTCCTCTTCCCCAATGCCATCAACTGAATCATAAAGACACCCACCAGTGAAAGCAAGACTGGAATCCAGTGGTTTCTGTGGAGCCAACTGGAAGACTTAGATCTTGACTTATCTCCCACAGCCAGCAGCAGATGCAAGAGAAGACACTTGTGTTGGCAGCCATAGGTTGGACTCAGTAGTCACACAGAGAACACAAAGATTCTTAAGATGACCTCCAGCTGCAACAATCCAGTAACCCTGAATGGAAGCTCCCTGGAGGAGGTACAGTCCTTTATAACCTGGACAGCTTTATCAACCAAAACAAGGCAAGAATCGGTAAAAGTCTGGACCTGTGGTATAGTGGACGATGGTTTAACGTGTGTGCGGTTACGCAGGGCAACCAACCCTCCCCAATCTCTCTCCTACACCACTTCCTGTCTCTCTCCACTGTAATGTTGAAAAGAAAACATCAATAAATTCACAAGAATAGATAAAAAAAAGAACCAGTAAAGCCAGAGCTTTCATTCAGCTCAAGAACGTTTGGGCTTCAAGAGAACTTACTTATCACCAAGACCTCTGCTCAACTCCAGACTTGTTGTATGGGGTGAAAACCTGGAGAAAAATCCCGAAACTACTACTACAGCTAAACAGATTCTCGTTGCCCCAACATAATCAGTAACACACTGACTTATGGACCTGTCAACCCAAGAAGAAGCCGAAATATGGAAGAGAAGATGGGTTTGTGTAAGGCATACATTTCGCAAACTTCCAAATAGCATCTCAAGACAGGCTTCCAGTTGGAACCCCCGAAGGAAGGGGAAGAGAGGCAATCCAAGAAACATCTGGCGACCCAACCTTGAGGCAGACATCACAAAAAAGGGTTAGACCTGGAAACTAATAGAAAGAATGGTCCAGGAAAGAAACCTTTGGTGGCCCATACCCTGGAAAGGTTTTAGGGCGTCAAGAAGTATGTACACTTGCAAAATGACAGGGTTTTTCTAAGTATACTCAGATGTTTGATCAAGCAGTTATGCTAAACAGTTGCCCATGATCATCAAGGGCTCTTTCACTCTTTTTTTTTGCGTGTGTGAAAGCATACCTCTGAGCTCCTGTAAAAGTTTCCAAAACCACTTCCAGAGGTAGTCTCGGTAACGGTTCAATCGTACTGCTGGAGGAATGGACAGAACACGTGGCTAAAAAGAGGAAGTTGCCTGTGCTTGACGTGATGTAACAAACAAAGAACACAAATCAACACGGCGGGATAGTTGTGGAGGAGCGAGGAAGTCCAATGCCTCGTCGAAATTTCAATCACAGCTAGACAGGACACACAAAAACAGGTTTTTGGAAGTTTCAATGAACGCCATCTTCTTCTTCCTCCATCCACCCTGATTCCCATGATGTAAACACACAAGTGTCTCTGAAACGGATCAGAAGCTGCTGTGTGAACATAAAAACTGCGGGGGATTTGGGAAAGAGACCAAACGCTTCAGAAACCCGCTAAAATGGGCTAAAACTCTGGGCCAAACCCTGCTACTAAAGTCATGTTGAGAAAGTCAGTCTCTTGTCGTGGTGAGACTGAGCACAGCAACAAGACGCAAGGTAGTTATACTGCATCAACTAGGGCCCTCCCAGACAAGGATTTCAGAACAGACTGGAGTTTCAAGATGCTCAAGCTCTTTTGAAGATGCACAAAAAAACGGACAACTCCTAAGATCATAGACGCAATGGTTGTACAAGGAATCTTCAGCAGACGAGAGACACATCAAGCTAATTATTATTACCCTTTAAAATCTGAAGATGATCAGTAGAGTGATCAGCAAGCTGACAGGAAACCAGAAAGCCATATCTCTGGCGTGGGGAAATGGTCATGCTCTCAGTTATACACAAAAACTCAGGAAGTGGAGTATAGGCTTTGAAATATTTGTCAGAAATAAAGGTTTATTCAGCGAACAAAAACGAGTCTCTGTAGGCTAGAGTGAAGCATGGTGGAGGCTTCGGAGCTGGAGATTTTGTCATAATTAATGGTGGAGAAAATACAGATATCCATCATGCAATACCATCAGGGAAGTGTTTGATTGAAATGTATTCTACAGCAGGACAATGACCTCAAACACACAGCCAAAGTCTTTGTAAATGGACAGAGTGTGTCTGGGATTACACGAAGAGACAGAACGCTGTGAGAAAGCTACAGAAGATCTGTAATATCACTTTTTATACCTGCATAAAACTGTAGTTCTGTATTTGTATGTCCATAATAGATTAAAGAGTACATCGTACAATTATAAATGCTCAAACACGGGTCGCTTCTTATGGATTCACATTCTTTCTGAATAAACAATACACTGCAATACTTTACCCTTATATATGCATATCTGATTATTTCACAAGCCTTAACAAGTCTTTAATGTCTGCTGACTCGAAGCCATGCTATTTCCTGCCAAATAATATCATACAGCAGCTAAATAGTAGCAATTTGATAATAATACTGTGGGATTAACCACTACTGCTGTTTTTCATGCAGCCTTTCTTGGTTTAAAATGGTTAGTTTTTCAGCCAGTTGGAAATTATCCAGCATAATGTGACATTTTGACACATTTGTTTTGTCTCGCACATTCATAAGTCATTCGTTGTATGTGTGCTCATGCATCAGCCAGACACAATCTTTATTGCAAATCGCATCCACTCTAATCAAACTTGAGCAAACACGTGCAGAATGTTCATCTAGTCATCTGCTTATGGCATCAGCAGATCAAATGCTCTGCCACACGGATGTCATAGCTGGAGCTCAATTGATTACCGATGGATTGTTCATAGAGATATGAGATTGCACGGTTACCAGGTACGAGAGATTGAATTACAATGCACTGATTTGTTGTTATAATACATGCACTATTCTATTAGAATCTCTACCCTTTCAATGACATTTAAACACTCTTTTAAGCTTCGGTGAAGCTGCCTGCCACTGAAATCATCAGAAAATGAATTTGGAGAAGGTGACGGCCTAAGGACGAATTCTGACAGCAGACTGCATCTATGTTTAATGCCTTTTCATGCCTTTCACATCTGAAATCAGCCCGGCGGACGTCTCTGTCAGGTCATTGTGGAAAATCTTTCCGTTTGTAATCAGTCAACAGTGGTATTGATGAAGCTGCTGAAAGCCTATCGGGGTATTAAAAGAAAACCAGGGAGTTTTTCCACGGAAACCTTGCCTCAAACAGAGAAACACCAATACCAATGCCAACACCAATTTGTGAGACAATTTATATTCACTGACTATTGTTGCTACAGCAGTGGTAATCTTTTGTCCTGTTAGTTTATTTTTTGTTACAGAAGCTGTAATGGTGATGTCCATCAATCTCTAGCCCATGGGTTATGGATTGTATTCTACAAGTAGAAAAAATTTTGATTTGATGGCACAGAAAACAGTTCATGATAAATATGAATCAAAAGGAAAAATTCAATATAATTTCAAGACTTTAGTTTAACATTTACATTTCTGTATTTTGCTTTTATCCATAGCGGCTTACAGTTCAGAAGTAAACATCAGCAGTTTGTTACAAGGTCGAGTTAATCATAAAACAGATAGAAGACGATCCAGCTGATACAGAATAAAATTAGTGCTTTTTTTATATATTTTATTTAACATGAAGATAAATGTACTAAAATGTTAGATTAAATCTCAAACACACTGTTGTGTTTTTACAAAATGGTTCTCCTATATTTTAAATGTACAAACTGCAACAAAAAGCCATGGAGCCCCAAAGGGCAATGCTGCTAGGGGAAAAATGAGGATAGCATAAAAAACGTATGTTCTCGCTTAAAGATATCAGAAGTGATCTCCCGTGATACAGTTCCACTAGAGAATCTCTGTGTGTGCACCACAGTAGAGTGCAAGTGCAACAGAGGATTCCCGCACATTTATCACACACTTAACTTTTCCCCTCTATCCTGCCCCTTTAGTAGCTCCATAAAAAAATGTGCACAAAAAATGTTTGTCATGAAAGTGGCTTAAAAATTACAGTTAATTAAAGTAAAATACCTAATTTTATTTTACGGTAGAACTCCCTAAACAACTTTAGTTTTGCTTCCATGTGTATTTCGATACATGTGAATATTGTGAAATTAAGTAGTTTTACAAATAAAACCATTTACAAACAATGAACAATTTTAATTTATTTTCTACATTTTAAAATCTCATTCACATTTAGAGTAGTGAGTGGTATAGCGCCCCCAATGGACCAGAAGCCACTGTGTTACATGCACTAGTTGCTTTCACACCTGATTCGTTCATTTTAGACTTTTTTTCGTTTTTAGTTTGATTAACTTGGGCAGGTAAGAAAACAACAACCGAACTAAAAGTCAGACCAAAGGAGGACTAATAAAAAAGAGGTCAGAGACCTGCTCGCGGAGGTGGCCTCGGTACAAATATAAGCAAACTCTAGAGTGGTTTGTACGTGGTGAGAAAACTTATCGAACTAAACGCAAATGAAGACGACAAAAACATGCTTTTTGATCAATTACAGCCACCGTAGTTGCTCCCGCGTCACATTATGGGTTAAGGTTTGTCTGTTTGTGGTCAGATTGGTTCAATCCACAGCTCAACGTTATCCCACCTTCAGCCCTTGCTCAAGCCACTAGCTTCCTTGACCAGTTACCAGGTGAGTGGTAACTGCATTGTACACTTGAAAAGGTTAAACTTTCCCTCATGCCCAAACAGCATTTTGCTACAAAAGAAAGTCTTCAACCTCACATCCACAGTTCTATGCGAGGGACCTCCCTGCTTTCGTTTTCTTCTGGTGTTCAATGGAAGGCCGTACAAGTGTTGCTGTCCATGTCTTGCTGCATTGTTTCTGATTCTAAAAAGTGATTCTGGCATGCCCAATCTATCTCTTGTGCATAATAATGGTCCCTATGTTTTCCTGGTTGCAGGCGGGTGAGAAATTGTTGCTTGTAGATGGTCACAGGACAGATAATCAATAATTATCCTTCCTAGATGAAGTAACCTTACATCTGCACCCTAAAGGCCTCTACACAGCGTTCCGAATTGAGATTCGCTCGACTCATCGGAAGGCTTCTCAGCAGGGTGCTCTATATTGTGCAATGACACACCCTGCCTGAAGATGGCATTTGCACTACAACAGATGCACTTTGCGCGACATGGGGAAACCTGAAAGAAGAAGACAACGATGACAGAGAAGAAATCAAAGAACACAAATACTGGATGTTGAGCCGGTTATTCGGATGATGGCTGATCACATGGAGCTGTTTGACAAAAAAGTGGAGAAAAGAGAAGATTTGTAGTGCGCTACTTCCTGTTTCCTGTATGAAAATGTGGGATGAGCACCACCGAGAGATGCTCGTCCTTTTTTATTTAGGATTACGTCCTTGTCACATCATAAAAGATCCAGCTTTTATTGTTTGTTCCCCTTGTGAAAAGCAGATCTGATATGGCACTCGGAAACTTTTTTGTTTGTTGTTGCTCAAAAGTTCGATAATTCAGATTGGTGTGTAGAGACTGTTACACGTGGCTACTTGTGATCAGAGTAGGGGGTTCATTTGAACTGGTAATCCTATTTTTGTGGGAATTTTTTGTATCCAAGCAGGTTGGATCCATTAAAAGAACTTGTATGACTCACCAGTATCCACGATAGCAAGCTGCCACATCTGTGATTTGGATGAAGCACTCATTCTGACAAATCTGTCACTTGATGTTTTAGCTGCATTCCGCAATGGAGTCTGAACTGAAGAAACCCTCTCCTTGATCCTTCTTTCACCGTCTTGTCCTTAGCCTCGTGTTTCAGTCTGTTCCTTTGGTGAACTAAGGCAGTTAAAAACTGCGAGGTTCAAGTCTTCACAAACTGCAAGGTAACAGAGAGAAATCAATGGAAACAGAGGCATGGGAAAAAGAGATAACATTGATTTATCTGCCATCGATAGGCCTGGATCCCTGAATTCCACTGCCAGGTGAAACGTGCACTGTCTGCCAACAGGATCTGAAGGGGTGTCAGGTGGTCAGAGGACACAGAAAGAGAATGGAAGAGAGAGAGAGACTGCGAATGAGAGAGGGATGTGATGATTGAGAGCATGGAGCAGGGCAAGGGCAAATAGATATCAAGCTGAAAAAAAGATCTGCTGATGTGATCTGATGAGATTGAGAAAAAGAGAGTCAGGTTTAGGGTCACAGGTATCAAACAAACAAACACACGCATGCATGCACAGAGTCTGCAAGTAGTGGTGCAGTTGCGTAGCCTCAGGCTCGGCAATAAAGGTCATAGAGAGATCCATTTTTAAGCTCATTGTGATGTTTGTGAACAATGCCTAACTTTCACGTCTGGAAACGATTCTGAAAGAACACACAAGCTATTGTCTTCTCAAACACTCGAGAAGATTTCCTGTGACTCTGTTGGTGGAGCATTGTGCTAACAATGCAAAGGATGTGTGTTCAAAACCCAGGGAAAGCAAAATAAAAATTCTTTCAAATGTAAGTCGTCTGCCAAATGCATAAATGAAAATTCAACACTCAAAGTGCTCTCGCTAGCTTTCACTTTTAGATTGGGTTCCAGAGGCACATGGCTTTGATTGGTGTCTGATCCATATTGCAACAGTCCCTGAAAAACCGTCCCTCTGAGACTGCCGACTGATCCGGGACTGCTCATCTACAGGAACCCCTATGAGCACAAGCTTAGCTCCAGGGTGGAGACCCACCCTTTTCAGTATTGAGCATTTTAGGCAGTGGGGCCAGTCTAGGTTTAGGTTTTGCAGGGAGACCAAAATGGAATGAGGCCTTGAAGAGAATTTGGACATTTAGGGACTTTGTAATGTCTGACTCTGGGACTACTGCATCACGTACAGTGGTACCCGGAGATACGAACGCTTCGAGTTACGAAATGTTCGAGATATGAAAGGTCTCGCGGGAAATTTTCTGCTTCGAGATACGAAGAAAAATTCAAGATGCGAATAATAACAAACATTTCTGCTCTATTTTCCACTTGTTTGTCTGACGTCGCGCCTTGCTTCCACCTCCTCCTTTCTGCCTTTGAAGAAAGTGTGCTTTAAGGGGCTGATACGCCTTAAAACACTTTAAATCGAATGAAACATTGTGTATAGATTACCAATAATGTGCTATAAAAAATGTTAGAGTGAAGGTGTTTTAAAAAAAAAATGTTTATAACGTGGAAAGTGCTGTTCTGTAGCGCAAGCTAGAGAAACCCACCTCTCAGAAGCGTTTCTCCTTCTCACACGCTCGGTATTCTTTATGCTTGTGCTTGAAACCGTGTTGGTGTTAGTAATTCGCGGAGTATCTTGAGAAAGTTAACTTTCATACGTGGTGCCGTAATGTTTTCTGCATCCGTTCCACCTCCTCCGCTTCACTCAAGGTAAGGTTTCACATTTGTGTACATATTACATATTTTACTTGTGTTTTATTATCCTTTATTACATTAACAATGTTTAGATTAAAGATTTGGCCGGAACAAAGGTCAACGGCGCGTTTGGGGGATACTGAAAGTAAGAGCTGATTGAAAGATGTTGTTTACTTGAAATATTGTTTTTTTGAAAGTTATAAAAGCGTTCTAATTTCACTCCCATTTAATTAGACAAACAGATGGTGTCGTGGTAAAGTTTTGCCTGGCCACCAAAGTTTTCCACTAGCCCCGAACGTTACGATGATGTGCAGGTCACATTATAAGATTCCACACATTCAATTCCATTCAAACACAATCAACAATCCCATACCACCGATCCTGCTTCTGTAGAAAGTTGACCTGCATTGAACATTGACTAAAAATGTTAATCGCTTCGGATAAAGGCGTCGGCCAAATGCATAAAAATGTAATAATGTAAACCCCACAATAGAGCGATCAGAGCATGAGTTTGCTGTTTTTCCAATAAACAGTTAATATATGTGTTCTTGGACTCTGTGATGGTTAAAATAGCTTTATCAATGCACAGCCAGCCAGTCTTTGAGGTAAAGCCTCATTTGAGCACTAGAGGTCAATGTGAATAATTGACCGATTTCACCTGCAGCTTTACCGTCTTCTTTCAGGGTCGAGGTGTAGGTAAAAACATGCTTCTCTGATGGGACACATCTGATGAAATGCAGTTTGACAGCTTAAAGTAGTTAAATATTGTTGGAAAATATAAGTTGAGTGCTTCTATAACCTAGAATGCCTGGGTTAAGGTTTGGTTCGCTCTTCTGTGGCCCAGTAAACAGAGCATTGCATATGCAATGCCAAGAGCATGGATTCAAACCTCAGGGAAACCATTAACTGTGCACTCTTTGGATAAAATGCATAAATGTAAATGGTTCAATAGGAAAGCAAGACTTGGGAAAAATGCAAGGGCTTGTAAGTGTGTTGGTATACATCACAATAATTTTGGACAATGTCATTGCTTTTATTTTAGTAGCACAAAATGACTTTTAGTGAGGTTGTCCCACTGCACAAATACTTTTACATTGTGCTCTAACCTGGTTATGGCAGCCATTTGCTTGTTGTAATTTTTCAAAATGCCTTTTTTACTTGATTTCAAAACAGAATTCAATAGCGTACATACTTAAGTATTCCAAATGGGTATTGGTCCATCTTAACGTATTTAAATGTTTTATTAGATTTAGAATCAAAAGAATGGTGTCGTTTCTTTCTTTTTACTAACTCTCTTGGTATTCTTTATATAAGTAACAGGACTGAGTTTTTACCAAAGAATTAGCAAATTCATACTAAATCGCCACATGATGCACATGAAAACAGCACCAGGAAGTTTAAATAAAGAAATGTCTGAAATAATTTGAGTAACAGGATAGTGTTTTTAAATGATGCTGTTAGTGTTTTAAAAAATAGTGTTTTAAAATGATCTCCAATCTATCAAATATGTAAAAAAAAAGAAATTGAGAGAACTTTCCTTTGATGCAACTTCCTGCTGGAAAACTGATGTATGGAAAATCCCCTGTTTTTCAGGAGGGGGATGGGTTAGGGTAGCTGCACTAAAATGTTTATAGATATATATTTGTGTAAATAAAGACTGGGCACAAGCAATAAATGCTATTTTCAGTGTGGATTTTATCAGTATCTTAAATGTTCTAGCTTAAATTTGCTATAAGCATAGTATGCAGTACACTTTGCTTAGCAATAAAATGTATTTATGAAGCATCTTATTCATATAAAGCGCCACGTAAGATTTTAGTGCTCAGTGTGGACAGATAAGTTACGTGTCACTGCAAACTCTCCACCTGAATAAGACACGGCTTCATTGTACAATTAATCTTTCACTATTTAAATAACGTCAGCGTCACTCTATAATCTTCTTAACGTATTGTTTTATCTCCAGCTCCCTTTCACAAGCAAAGAAAGATAGTGTTATATGGAGCTCTGTTTAAGTACGAGTGAAATTTTACAATAGGTAAAGTTTGCATTCAAGATGAAAAGGAGAGATAGGGTGTTTTATAGGGACAATGACACTTTTTTGGTAGTTCACTCTAATAGAAGAACTGTATCTTGGAGTATTCTGGCATTGTGTGGGTGTGAAGGCCCACACTGGCTCCGCCGGGTCTGCTTACCTAAAGAATCTGTTTAAAGTCATTTACTCCCCAGCTTTCCATGGCAGAACAAAGGGACAGGTGTGATCCAGGTGAGATAACAAAGGGATGTTGATGAGATAAGACTGAAAGGTGAATTCAGCCTGGATTATCTTTATATACGTGGATGTAAAGGAAATTCAGCCACCTGGGCTGAAAATAGAGCACTCAACATGTTAATAAAGGCAAGTCTCCTTTTAAGGTGCAAAACATTTCCACAGTCATTGCACAGCGTGAGAAGTGAACAAAAGACCAGACATGGAGAGCCATGTCCTCCCACAGAAATGACTCTTGCAGACATCGAGTGTTTCGGCTGTGACAGAAACCACCAGTAAATTGGCAGTTTTGTCTGTAATCAACAGCTGAATCGGACAGAGCTGCCAGGAACAGGCCGGTTTGGCTTTTTACACCATTCTGGGTGTCAACGTCATGCCCGACTCTTTAAAAGCAACTGTTAATAGAGGGCGGAGCATTTGCATACCTAACCAGACGAGAGATTTCTGCATCTGACAGCAGTCATTATGCCGCTGGGGTGGGTCACATTGATGTGGGTTATGATAAGAGATTCTCAGTGTTGGACAGAATTCGCTTGTTATCATATTCGATTTTAATTTAGTGTTATAACAGCAAAACGTTTTACTTTTAAACTCAAGACCACTTTGTGCTACAAGGGTCATCAAGACAAGCAGCTTATTTAGAAATTCTGTGCATTCTACAATGTTACACACATCTTTAAAATGCAAATTCCCATTGCATTCAATGGGAGAGAGAAGCCAAATCCAAACATTTTGACTCCCTGTCTATGAGCCCCTCGTAGAGTGAAGCTTCCCACCCATCAGGTTACACCACACTGTTCTAAAGGCTAAACATATACAGTTGTTCCTCGAGATACAAAATTAATCCGTTCCAGGGTGGTGTTCGTATCTCAAATTTTTCGTATGTCGAAGCTAGTTTTACATCTAATCCGTGCAATGGCTCTCAGAAACAGCAAAAAAAATCAAGTAACATTTCTTCAATCCTTAAATCTACACATTGTTAAAGCTATAAATGATAATAAAACTGAATAAAATAAATGCAAAATAATATGCGAAGCCTTACCTCGCGAGTGAGGCGATGTGTGTTCACGAATTACCAACACGAAACCAAAATCCTGAATGAAATAACAATTATGAAGTGGAATGTGCTGTTGTGCAGTGCAAGTTAGAGAAACCACTTTATAAATGTAATTTTTTAGGACACCTGAGTTCTAATCTTTATTACAACACATTATTGGTAATCTACACATAATGTTTCGCTTGATTTGAAACCGATTTAAAGTGTTTTTGGTGAGATTGTAGAGCGTATTCCACGTCTACACCCGTTCGCTTCAACTACAGAAACGTCTAGGACCCGCAGAATGGGAAAGTGCCAGTGGCCAGACCTGTGGCCAACTGGTTCAACTTCCAAGAGGAACCACATCTCGGATCCAGCCCTGCTCCGGCCAGTGACCAAGGGACAAGGTGCACAGGAGGAAGAAGCATACAGGGCCTAGCTGCCATGGCTACCCTACTCAGTATGGGAAGGGTGGGAGGAATAACACAATTTATGCCAGAGGAATGGCGCGGCAAGCAAATCCCCATTCGTAGTATGTAGTGAAAGGAAGCGGATTCAACATTAGTTATAGTACCTAAGCTGAAGGTACAATAACCACAGCCTTAACCTGTCCGCCAGCTGAGTCCAACTGGACGGCTAGTCTTGCTTGGAGAAAAACCATTGGTATTTATTATTCCCTTTAGGAGTTCATTTGGCCCTTCAATGGACTGTCAGCTTGTACCCTGCCTTTTGCTTCTTTTAAGCTGGATCTAATCGCAGAAACCTGTGACCCTAAGAGAATAAGTGAATATAGAAAATGTAGGGATCAAAAGAATATGTCGTTTCCAACATAGTTTTTATGGTGCCAATTTTTCTCATTATTTTGAAATACAATGCCAACCTTTGGACCCCAAACTGAGAGAATTCACAAAAACGGTGAAAAAAAGTGGACAACAACATAAGATTAAAAATGAGGTGTAAATGAGACAGTGCCTTCCTTTTAACACATCCTACACAATTGGGAATTAGCCCCAGCTCTGTCAGCGGCAGAGCCAGTTGTATATCCTTCACATATTATACTCCTTAATCTGTGGAAAATCCTTTGATTGCATTGGAAGACTGCTGCTTGCCAAGAATTTTTGTATTCTAGTAACTTAGAATATCAACATTATTCAAATAAAATCCTTTTATTTAACCTCTTCCCATCACCTGATTTGCAAGCACCTGTGCAAACCTAGTCAAGTGCTGTATTTAATGACAGCTTTACAAAATAAAACATAGTTAAATCCATAAGAAAATGGATTTAAGTGCTGTAATGAGCATGCCAATCCCATAGGTGGCAGTACGCCAAACTAATTTATGACCAATGGCAGAAAATAATATGAAAACTGAATCTGAACTCATTTAAAATCCAAGTAAAACACAAAGTTGAGCTAGAGAATCCAGACATTATAACTAGAAGAATTTCAGCACAATCATGAATTTGACTTTTATTCAAAACATTTCATAATCTGTCCATCATTTAGCTTAAGTTACAAAAGCTTAAAGTGTTTTATTCTTGATCAAATTGTACTTAACACAAAGATGCCAAACATTTACCGTAACTTCATAATATGGTGATTTAGTCCAACTTCCAACTCCATATTTCAGTTGCCGGATTCCAATTATTTCTTGAAATTTCAGCAATCCATTTGCTTCTACTTTCTTTGGATTTTGGGAGTCTATAGAAGGGTGTCCCTAAAATTGGTTCGAGCAGTCAGTCGCACAACAGTCATGACTCTACGACTTGCACAATGCGATTAGCTAATTCATATTTAAGACCTACACTATTAGAGCTCAAGTATTCTAACATTACTTTGAATACGGCCGTTTTGAGCAACTACAAACTGCGGATGAAACTGTGCTTTATGATTCACAATTGGGTGTTTTAAAGAGTGAAGTTCATCACTGTCACACACTCAGGTCAGATGAAGGAAGACCGATCATGTGTGATTTTGAAGAACATTCTGCTCTGACCAATTTCACACCTTTTTTCTCACCTGATGCAGCACCATTAATTCTGACAGGTCCTCTTTGCCATCTGGGATTATAAGTGTCCTTTCCCACTCTCTCCCTCTTTCTCTGAGCACCACCATCCCTTTACAAGTCTCGTCTTTAAAAGATGATGGGTGCGGGCTGAGATGGATACGATAGAAAGGGCACAAAGTCCAAAAGAAGAATTCTACCCATCTTTGTTTGCTCTTCGACTCCATTCAAGATGTTTTTTTTCTCATGATAATCAGGGAACTTAAGAACTGGTTCATGTTTACAGTTTGCTTCAATGGGATATTATTAAGTTCATTTCACACTTCAAAAAGAGCAACTGTGTGCGTGTGTGATTGGAGTCACAATGACACACACTCCATTAAAGCATATAGCAGCAATTTCAGCTCAGGTTTCAACGCAATTCAACACAACGTTGTATCTACAGCACAGAAGCAAAGGTAATTTCAGTATCATACAAGAAAATATAGACAATTCCATTTAAACATAACTGTAAAGCTTAGATCTAGTTACATCTTTAAACCCTTATTTCATGTAAGGTGAAGGGGTGCCCCAATACTTTTTAAAATAAAAGTCAGGGAAATAGTCCGTCCTTTCCTGCACGCTTATCTGTGTGACTCCCCATTCTTCGGCAGCGTCACATTTTAATGTAGTTTATATCACAAATGTTGCTAGTTTCAAAGGTATAATGCTCCATTATTCGCCTAAAAACATTAACGTAACACATTAGACTCACGTTTGGTACTTTAAATATTTGTTCGATTGCGTTTACGTATTTAGCATTTTTTTTTAAACCAGAAGGAGATGTTCCTTCAGAACTATTTGGTTGATTTGTATGGGTGTTCTATTCATATGTGTATATTTTCTCTTAGTCATTAGGTTTCAGGAGTGGAGGGATACATGTACGTGAAAGGCTCTTGAAAAAGGTAAATTGGTTCTTTGCAGATCTGAAGGTGTTTTGGAGCCCTTTTTGTTCTGAAGAACCTCCTAAAGCTCTTTTTGTTCCTCACTGTTTCTTTGTGGTTTTTGAGGTTTTGTTAAAGCACTTTGTTAGTTAAAAAAACTGATATCATTTGGTACTAGTGGTTCTAAAGTGTTTGTTTTTAATGTGCTATATACAGATGCTGGTCATATATGTCATGCCAAAGTTTATTTATTTCATATATTTGATGATTGGTTCAAAATAGCAGCTTTAAAGGTTGACACCTTTGAATATAAGTGTTAATTGGCAAAAAAGGTTCCTCTATTACGAGTCAAAGAACCAGATTTGGTTCTATATAGCATTTTTTTAAGAATGTAGGGGAAGGACAAAGTTGGAGAAATGGAACTCAGACCAAGGAGTAAATGGGATTCAACAATCGAGATTGAAGTAGTTTGTCTTATATGAGGTGGTAAATAAAGAAGGAAAAACTCCATTTATAAACAAACAAATGAATGAACTAAGCTCAGGCAGCCAGTGGGGGGAGATTCAGGATGGGGGTATTATGGTCCCTCGTTCTGCAACAGTTGAAAACATGAAAGGGATGGATGCTCCTATATGGAGCGAGTTAAAGTAGCCCAGCTGTAATGTAATAAAGGAAAAGCTAAACATCAGTACTGAGCTGATCTAAGGTTTTAGTTTAAAACTGTGATCAATATTTAAACCCAAGTTTGAGACAATATGCTTTTCATGTCTGAACAGGAGACCTAGATCAATCAGAGCGATGAAAAACTTTTGCTTTCGTTAGATTAAAACTCCAAAAACTACAGGCCACTCTGTAGAATGTGCAGAGCACGCAGTTTGTAGTGGAACTGACAGTCTATGCGTTCTCAGGATGGAACTGAGCTTGAAAAAGTAAACAGAACATAAAAATGGCCCCAAAATAGATCTCTGTGGCACTCCATAAAAAAAGGGGTTGTCTGAGAATCAACAGTCAATCACACACGTTTTTTTTTTCCCGACAGATAAGAGTTAAACCATCAAAAAGTAATGCCTACTATGTCCTGGAGGCTGGAAATTAGTATTCTGTGATGCAGGAGAGGATTTTCACCACCCATGGCTGTCAAATCTTATTAAAAACTCAGAATAATGCTGTTTCTGTGTTTTAAAACCAAATTGGAAAGCCACTAAAACATTGATTTTGTTAAAAAGATGATATTTCAAATGTGATTTCACTACTTGTTCTAGGATTTTAGATATAAAAGGCAGCTTGGAGGTTTCAAGAGAAACAGGGAACGTCTGGCCTCAAAAGATATGCATCTGAATAAAACAAAAAATGACACTTTCAGCAAGTGACACTTTCCATTATTAACAACCCGGTCTCCAAGTATAGCATGGAAAGGACACGATTATTCAGCTAGAAACACAATAAAAAGTAACATGCAATCAGAACTCGAAAGGGACACAGCTGAAGGAAGAGCATTGCAATTAGTAAAGTTACAGAATGGAGAGCTGTACAATTAAATAGTCCATATACCATTCCAGGGACATAATTGATTCACAAAGTGGTTTTTATTGCTAGTCAGCTCCTGCTATGCCATAAAAAGTGCAAGCTGAAAGAAGCTTTTAGATAAATAAGCTCCAGGTGCTCATTTCCATGCTTGCTCTTCCGCTGACCCCCCTTCCCCGCAGTTCACAGTGTCATTTAGCTGTTGGAGGGGTTCTCTGTGCAAACCGCTTATCCCCCTTAATATTCTTGCTCTTTCGCTCTGCGTCTCCCGTTCCATTCCTCTCAATGCAGTTTTGATGTCTGCCACTTCACAGGCACTCATACCTCCCATTTCACCACAGTTGTCTCAGTTCTATATTCAGTCTTAACAGTGAGAGTGGTCCATTGCATAAGGAGGATGGGGAAGTACCCAACAGGAAAAACAGGATGTATCAAACAGGAAAAAAAAAGTTTTTTTAATAATTAACTGAACATTATTCAGTTTGACCATAACACATTACTCAATGGGGTTGGTAAGCGCTTGGCTGTGCCTGCTAGCCCCCGAATCTAGAGGAAAGATCAGCCAATAGTCTTTGAGCATTTTGTAGATTTCAGTTCCATAGAGATGTTTCGGACACTTGCCAGAACTTTCTCTTTCTTTCCCCCCAAATGCTTGGCCATTTGCTTTCCAAAAGATGCACTCATGATGTGCTTTTCATTGCTAATGTTTCTCTTGTTTATTAGTTAACCCAACATCCATGCTTATGGTTCTCCATGCAGTGTTCCTCATATACATGACAGAATAATGTAGGCTTGAAAAAAAAAACGCAACAGTCATCTGCAAAAAAAGAAAAAGCCTTTGGGATATGACACTTTGTAACATTACAACTCATAAAAGTCAGAGATTTTTGTGCGCCGAATGATGCTAACCACACAAACACAGCTAGCGTAGAATTACCATTTTTGTCAGGACTCCACAACCAAAGGAATGAATAGAAAAGTAAAGGAATGTGTGAGTTCCAACAAAAACATTGTAGATAGCCTCCAAAGGGTCCAGGTAATCCAATATTTGATCCATATAAATATTGCCAACCCTCCACAGAATCTAGTGGTGTGGTTTCGAATTAACTGAGGACTACTTCTGCGGATTCGGAGGTATTGGTTCTTTTCAAGTGTAAATAATAAAGCTATATTTATGTCAAAATGGCCACCAACCTCTGCCCTTTGGATTAGCATCTAAATGGAACCAATAGGTGCATTTAAAGCCATCATCTGTCCTCAACCATAAAGAAACGGCCCCAAAGATAAGACTCGTGTGCCTCAAAGTGTTCATTTTTATATGGATGTATAGAATCCTCATTTTTAAAGATATCTCTATCAAACATTAAATTAGCTTGGTAAGGCGTCATGCTTTGATAATTTGGTATTTTCCAGATGAATCTTCCCAACTATAGTGATCTGCATGCATTTCTTTACTAAACAGATTGATCTGCAATTCTTTTCTCTCTTTTTAGTGTGTTTTACTCTCTTCAAAGTTCTTTAACTCAATATCAGTGAGAGATACAGTGTTTCTGAAAACTGAGGGGCAAACCTGGCCTTTCCAAGGAGACCATGAATAGAATAGTTCGAGGAAAGCATGCAATTTACTTTGGGTAGGTCTTTATGGGAAAAGAAAGTGATTGGTTGATTACTTGTCACATGCCAATGGTGTTTAGTATTTTCAAATGTTGAAATGTTTTTATCTCAGCTTCCAGTGAAGAGCATGCAAACCACTCGGCTATATTTGAAATATAGCGGACTTGTGTGTGCAAAATACTCAAAATGTGAACAGCTTCTAGAAATGGTTGAGTATGCAACATATATCCCTCAAAAAGGAGAACTAGGAAACTCTTGCATTATTCAAAATGTTAAAATGTTATAACATTTGCAAAGATTAATTTTAGACCATGCTTTACGAGTTTAACTATCCTCTTCAAATTTGATAGATACATATACCCTTATCCTTCAGATTCTGTTTATGAACACTCTCGTCCAGCCTTGACCGTGCAGTTCCCGAACAAAGCCTAAATTAAAAATAGAGGCCAATTCAGAGTATCTTTGATCAATTATTTTTCCATTTGAAAGATTGAAATTCTGCTCATCCATTCATCACACATTCCAAATCAGTTTCATTTTTGAAATCTCCTTGTATAATCCCCCCAAAAGGTCCTTCACATCTGAATTTCTCTACATATTGCCATTAATCTTTCGTGACAGCCTCTCGATATTACTGCATAAATATAATTTAAATATAGCCAGACTATAGGTCCCTTTTGAACAAAGCACCATTTCTGCTGATTATTTGTCTACCTTATCCCTCCATTTCCTCTATCTCCCACCTTCTTTGCTTGAGGATGTATGTAGCACCTGGAAATCAGTTTGTCAGGAGACAAGGCCATTTTCAGTCATTAATGCTAGTCAGGGTCAAGGAGTTCTTCCCCCAACAACCTTTAATTGGGTTCTTGTTGAGTAGTCTCTCCAAAACACCACAGACATAAGCTCAAAGCTCTAAACGACTGTGATTGGACATGAGTTGAAGAGGAGCATTTCCTGTATGGCATCCTAAGTCGGAGAGTGTGTTGAAATCATGATGTGGCTAAGCTATAATGTCAGACGCTTGGAAATTCTCGCAATCTACAATCATGCGTCATTTTAATCTGCAACGGCTCTCATCAGAGGCTGTTCCCCGCTGAGCAAAGACCCGGCTGATTAGCTGCAAATCTCTCAGTTTAAAACTCTACTCACTCAGACCAGCGGAGGACTTCTAGTTCATATTCTTGCTATCACTGATCCTTTGAGACTTCCAACTGAGAAAAAAGCTCAAATGCTGAAGTCACATCAGATAAAATGAGATTACCTTTGGGGTGACTTTATGCAGCGTTTTAATCTCTCCATTTTAAGGCCATGCAATCAACTGCCAAAGCAATTCCAGCTCTCCGTTTCCCTTCTCTCTGGAGGCTCTGACAGGCGTAAGAACGTCTGGGCCTGTCTCTTACAGATGCGAAAGGTTTTACCCTTCGTAGTTTGCAACTCTGATCCCACTGCAAACGGTGGTGATTCGTTGCCCAGGCAACACACTTCCCTCCTGGCTAGTGTTACACTCTGTGTTAATTCAGCAAAGGGTGAAATGTTAAGAGAACCGGTGCAAGTGGGCAAAAAGTTGCCCCCAACAGCCACTAAAAAAGATGAGGGAAGACTCTAATTTTCATCTTAAGTACACCTCAAATATTAGGCAAAATGACTAAACAAGCAAGATTTACAGACCCTTACGTTCATATTTATTCATGCCATACAAAATCAACTTTTCGGACATTCCTAGCATCTTTTAGTTTTGTTACCTCATTAAAAACATGTTTCAAGTTTTATTTAGAATCTTTTTGCATGTTTGTTTAATACTGTAAAAAACGGCTCCTAGCACCACCCATCGTTCTTAGCACCGCCCACTGACCAATCAGATTAATCGCTAGCACAGCTTATCTCAGGGCATAATACGGCACCTTTCAGAGGCTTTTCTGTGTTCTGTGATCTGTACAGGGCGATCTGGGTTCGATTCCCAACCCGACGATCTTTTCCACACCTCCCTCTTTCTCACCAGCTTCCTGTTTTTCTACGCTTCACTGTCATTAAAAATAATAAGACAACAATTAATATAGCTTTCTGACAAATATTTTCAATTTCATTTAATCAATTTGTTCTTTTGTAAAGGCATTTAACTCAATTAACCTATAGAAATCTGGAGCCTTTTTGAGCGTGTTTTAAACTTTTTTACAATTGTCATTTTTTTTTTTGCACAGTTTGATATCACTTTTTGTATAAACTCAGCTTTTTTTTTTTTTTTACAAATATTTTCTTTATTTTACACAATAATTCCACAATTAACCTGAAATTGTAAAAAAATAAATAAATACAATTATCGGTAGTACATTTGATCATTTTGACACTGCAAATGAAAAGTTTCTACATTTTATAACAATAATTAAAAGTGTGATTTAGGAAATGAGAATTCATAAATCCCAAAAAAGCAAAGCTAAGGTAAAAAAAAAAATGTAAAAAATTGTATCAAAAAGTGGGTGAACGTCTCCTAAAGCTTATACTCTGTTACACATATTTTTCGAAATTTGAAAATACGAGCCAAATCACATGTGTTGTACTTCCAAGGGTTGAATTGCCTAGCAAATTATGTGTCATAACTCTTGTGTTGTTTGAAGACATAAATAAAGTTAATTAAGCCACATATTTTAATGCGGTACAAAAAATACTTTGAGGTTTACACACTGTATCACAACTTTGAGATCTATTTAAGAATTACTTCTCTTTTTTTCGTGTGAAAATGACAGCTAATAAACCGTGAGATTGAAACTGAAAGTGAATGTTGATTAGATGAGAAACATTATGAAAAAGGATGAAAAGGAGAAAATAATGACTCACAGGAGATTCTTCTGTAGATGCACCACATCAAGAGATTGCAGGACACGTTGTTAGGTTGTGAAACGTTACGAACGCATTTATTTCAGCATTAGAGAATAGATTATCGGTGGTTTAATGGTTGTGATTACTGTCAACACAATGTAAATCGGATTATGTAGGAAGCAGATTTTCTAGGCAACATGTCTATTCAGTATGTAAATAAACATTTCAATGTTTTTTTCAGACTGCTGCCATGTACAAGCTGTCAATGTTTGGTAATGGTATCCTCATTAAAATGCAGGATTCGCTCATGAAATTGCAATGTCTGGCATGGTGATAACCATAGCAATGGATAGCATACAACTATAGTGAGATAGATGGGGCAGAGAATGCACAGGATTTCTACACACATGTATTACATGGCCTCCTCTTTCTCCCTTTAATATAAAACCCTATTTTTATCAAATAAAAGCGGTTACATTTTGTTTTTTCTTTCTCTAGATTTTGGAAATGGTTGGCTGGGAGGTTCTCAAGTAGATTTTGAGGCTTTAGGATTGAAGGGCCACTACTTTTCCCATTTTACAGGTGTGAGATTAATCAAAATGGTCTCTGAGTTACGTTTCAGTTAAAAATACAACTCAGAACTTTTATCATTTTTTGTTTAAAATGAAAGAACAGCCCGACACATGACACTTTATGCCACAAGGCCACACCTCTTAACTGAAATGGTTTTAAAACTGTTTAAAAAGGCCACTTTTACTAGGGAAAAGAACCACGAGTGTTTCTGATGATTACAAGGTCAAGTAAAAAAAAACATGGTTTTCCGGATGTTCCTGATTTCAACACATTGATTTAAAATCATATATTTAAACCATTCGTACACCGTATCGTATTTTACATATTGCAAAATTAAAATCTGTTCACATTTTGAGCTAAATTGTAGATATGTAATGATGAATTAAACTACCAATAATATTTAGTCAAATTTCTGGCTAAAACTAGTGAAAAATACATTTTCTGTTTTTTTTTTTTTTTGTAAACGTTTTTAGAAATATTAAGATTAATAAAAATGCTTTCGGTAACAAGCTAGTAATTTAAAATGCTCACAGAATGTTTTGAAAGTATTTTCAAACTCTTTTGTTGATTCAAATGGTTTGTTTGTGCTTTTTCTAATGCCACGCAAAATATATTTTGACAATAAAATGCCTTTACACAACCACAAATTATTCAGAAAAATGTCCAGAAAATGTGTCAACTTACGAGCACAGCTATACGTCTCCTTGTGGTATAGCACTGATTTTGGTTTTACTAAATTATGTATGTGTTTGTACTCCTCAAATACACTTATTTGTTTCCAAATATCCCCAAAAGTTGAAATTGCATGGGTGGCCTTTTAAGCAATTGAAGATACTGGTTGTTTTTAGCAAAATTAATATGAAAATGTGACATTTTCCTGCTCTATTTGTCATGAGTACTTACAAGTGCTTGTGGTTCATGCTTTCAGAAACCTAGGAACAGCAGAAATGTGACTATTGTTGCCTCAAAAGTCTCTCCCTCTCTCTTGCAAATGCAGACAGAGCAGACATTTTACTCTTGACCTACGCCTTTTAGCAATAATTCGGAGTGCCAGAGGATTTCCTGTCATGAGAATGACAGCGGCTTGGCCTTTATGAAAAAAGAAAACAATAACATCAAAAACAAATACAGATGCTCCATCCCTCAAAAGACAAAGATTGTGACTTTACTAAAATAATTGGATTTGCAATATCTCTCAGGCATGGAGTGCTCATGTCCTAGGAGGTGCCTGAACAGATGGAACACAAATTGCTCTTTCCCTGCACTTCTGGGTTCAAGACACGTTATCCCACGTTCCTGTGAAGTTCTCAGATTGCCTCCCTGGCCTTTGAGCTGTGTGTGCTTCAAACGGCTCCCACTTTCTTTCTCTCTTTCTCAGACACAATGCCATCCAGACGTAAGTGTTTGTGTGTCCACTGAACATAAAAAGCCAAAGGAAGCTTGGGTTGGAAGGTCAGAGTCACTCTTGAACTGATTGATTCGTGGTGTTCTGTGTTGCATTGATGTCACTTTGTTTGTATGAACACAGGTGTTTAATCGAGTGACGAGCGTATTGTTTATTTCCTTTTAGATTCAATGCTAAGTATTATTTAAAAATGGCTGCTTACATTTCAGGACATAATTCATTTACATTCCTGTTTAGAGCTGATGCGGATCTCAACAAAACTAGATGATGCACTTAATAACACATTGTGCTTCAGCTATATTCAACTATATCCAGATATTCTTGCAGCTTATTGAGGAATGGTGGGCTTTTATTTTATAATAGCGATTTTATACACATTTTAAAAGTGTACAATTGAAATCATTGGTTGCCTCCAGCTTACAATGATCAGCCGGTTGGTCTCAGACAGGTAATCTTCTTTCTGAGTGGTGGCATTCTTTAAAAAAAAAAAAAAATCAAACTGAATGGTGCCTCATTGCATTTTTTACATTTTTATTGTAAAATAACAACAATGGTTAATCAGTAAAACTCATTTGTCCATTGGTCTCAGTATCGTCGCTCCCTAAACGCAAAGTATGCACTCTGCGTAGGACACCTACTGCCAGAGGGGGGCACCATTATCCGGTTTGCTCATGAGAAAAAAAAATGATTGTGCTTTGAGGTTTTATTTGTCATTTCTCTCAACTCTTTACGTTATACAGTACATACAAGTAACACTGTCAGAATCCAAATGAACGGAATATTTGACTGTACCATTTTTTGGGCGAAAAAAAACCACATTTAGTGTTCATAGCGTACATGTCTAGGTTCCATTTCTCATTTTGTCTTATGAGAAAACCCTCTAAATTATTAAAGTAAGTATTATTGACTATCAAAATCCGAAATTTTACAGAATTTCACTTTAGCTTTATTTAGTTATTCCATCCTGAACTTGGCTTTTTGGGGAAAAAGGCATGTAGTGTTGGGTACTCACAAAAAGTGCGTGTTGGGTACATTTCGAGGTTCCATTTCTCATTTTCTGGTATGGGGGCATTCAAAAACTCTCTATAATATTATAGCAAGTATTATTGACTATCAAAATAAAAAAAATTATGACTATTTAACTTTTAACATTTTTGAGTTTTTCCATTCTGAACTTTTCTTTATTGGAAAAAAAAATATTTTTGTGACATTTTGTGTTGGGCACATTATTAGGAGTCCTGCTTGGTCTCTTTACTCAAACAAAAAATGTAGAGATTTTGATTCGCTGGGGAAGCACTTGACAACAAAATCCATGAAGGCAAAAAAAAAAAAAAAAGACCAATTGTTTACTGCCCCATTAACAAACAAACATCAAGCCTCATCTCTCTACAAACTGCTGACAGAAACAAGGCGACGATTAATCACCATAGCAACCCGCTTCTTGATTACAAACGCCTTGATGGGGCTTGGGATGCAAGGGGACCAATGGAGAACAGGAGCAGTGAAATATAAAGGGTGTGTGTGGGGGGGGGTGCACATTTAAAGAGCATTGTGCTAAATTAGAGGCCTTTATGAGTCGAGGCGACTGCCTGATCTGCATACCAACTGAAGGGTTAACCACGTCCCTGAGGTAATTTTGAACAATCAGAGCTCCGGTTAGCAATTAGTGAATTAACTTTAATGAGTCCACGGTTACCATAACAACAGCAGTTTTTAAATGACACTTGTCAAAGTGAAGAACACTTGAATGCTGGGGAGATGAGCCCTATTTATTAGAAAGGGAGGAGGCGTCTGTTTAGTTGAGGTCGGCTTAATTATGTGAGCCACGATGAGAATTTTAGTTGAACATGGCAACAAAACAATGCAATTAACAAATGAATCGGACTGAGAGGAGTGCTGCATTTAAAACTTTCAGCTTCGGCAAAAGAGAATGTGTTTTGGGAGATTTCTGGTGCTCCATTCACGGGGAGGTGAGAGGTGCGTAATGATAAATGCAGGCAAGCAGGGATGTTTTGTGTGGGTTGGAACTATTATTTCATCGAGGGGAACTGAAGAGTGAAAATTCAGAGGTGTGAAATGGATAAATGGCTCGCTCCCTCTCTATGAAACGCTGGGAAATAAGGATATATCGATGGAGCGAGCAAAAATATAAATGACTGAAAGATGGAGAGGAGGACGTGTCGATGCAATAGCACAGCCGTCATGCTTTCCCAGCCTGTGTCAAACTGAGATGCTGCAGGGTTTCTGACAGACAGCAAAGCACACGCAGTAGAGGAAGAGCACCTTTAAACTGCCTTTAAACAACATTCACTTTAGCTCTTTGTCTTCCTCCTTCAGCCCTTTCCAGCACATGCAGTCTATTAAATGAGTGTCTGAAAAGTGGGACACAGGAAACCCGACAGACACACGATAGAAACCTCTTAAAACCTCGAAATCTCCACCGTAGATAGAGAGTTCCTACGCCAACAAGCTAATAAGAAATCGTTTGCACACTAATGTTCAAATTGCATTGCTTCGGTATCTCTGTAAATAGATTGCTGGGGAGAACCGCATGCTTATATTGTTTTCTCACATGCCGTATTTTCAGGCTGCCTTTGGGGAATTGCTGTATTTCACCCATATTATTAAAGCCAGCATGTAGATGGTGGTGGTATAGTGTGGCACTCTGTGGGCTTAGCGTAAGATAAATCACCTCTGTTGCTTCATTTCTGCTGAGAAGCTTTTCCAACACCTCTGCGCGAGCTTGTTACGTGCTCTCATATGTTCTCGGATACACTCTGCCGAAGGGTTTTCGGATGGCTATATGTCATGTGGTTATTTGTGTTTATGCCAGTAATGTTGAAACATCACTGCCTTGCCCTGCAGAAACCACCCTTACAGTCAACCGCAGAGATATTGCACTTTTGCAAAACTACCGAGTGTTGTAGAATAACAAAATCAAGAAAGCTACAGAGGTTTATGAAAATCTTTTTTTCTGTTTTTATACAGTGACCGTGTTGCTCATAATTTTACACTTTTTGGGGGATTTGTCCGGTTTTTCGGCCATTTGTTATTGACAAACAACTGTGTTTATTTATTACTTATAAGTAATAGACATGACTGTTTAAAAATTAACATTCTTATTGCATTTTTATTTATTGCCCAGCTGTCTTTCTGCGTCTTAAATCTCTCCAAAGCACTTAGAATTACCAATGTGTTTTACAGTTCTTAAGGGGACATCAGGAGGCAGTGGTACGCTTTTTCTTGGGGGTCGGAACATAATACAGCAAAATTAGTAACATATCTGTCACTTGCAGATAATGGATCTCCATTAATAGTGGCTCGCTTTAAACATTAAAACGTTAAAAATAAGTTTTTTTTAAGATGGCCATGAGGACTAAAAGGGGATGTGCTGTTACAGATAGCACAGGTTCCAGACAACGGTTCAACCAACAATTAGAATGAGCTTTATTGCCAGGAATGTTTGCACATACGAGGAATGTGTTTTTGTGCAGAGGCACTGCAGTGCAACAGACTCACAAGGCAAGACAAGATACGGGTAATAAAAAATAAAATATAAATCCAAATTTACAAAATAGAAATTCTAAATTTACAAAATAGAAATTCTAAATTTACAAAATAGACATTCTAAATGTACAAAAGGAAATTATAACACGGTATAAAAATAAAAAATAGACATAAGAAATAAAATCAGAAATAGACAATAAGAGTCTAGAAAACAGAGTCTAGTCATGAAGAAATTGGAAAACATGGAGCGAGCCAGTGTCTGGAAGAACATGTCTGTTTTTAATATCAATGTTTCTAAAATTGAAAAGGGATTCACTGGATTTTGAAAAGAGTGAAAAGCTGAGCTGTTACGACACAGTACTGGAGCACGTTTTCTTAACGCAATGCTATGTTGGTTGTTTTTCTATTATTAATTTGTTATTTGTGCAATTTTTAAAGGATGCCCCCATGAGCCAGACGTTCGTGTGTTTTTGATACACCATGCTATTGAAATCAGTAAGGCAGATTGATTGAGTGGAAAAATCGTAATAATATAATATTGTAGGCTATTGTCTAAATTAATGCTTTTTGATATATATATATATATATATATATATATATATATATATATATATATATATGTATATATATAAACAGAGACAATCTTAGGGCTCTGAGAAGTGGTGGTACTCTACAGAGTTATTCTTTTAAGTTGTTGTACCGAGTACCATCATGTACCAGCCCACAACCTCTGGTGTTTTATGAACATACTTGCTCTGCTTTGCCTAATGGGTTTGGGAACAGAAGGCGATTCTCCAGAGTGTGGTGAGAGGGTTTTAGCTACAATCGTTCTTTTGTTTAATAGGAACATGTATTGGAATGGTAAAAAGCCTAAATGGTGAAGTGTAACAAACCTAGATAACTCGATTGACCTGTTATCAATCTCTAACGTTGACCACTTCTTTTCATTAGATTCCAGATGGAAGCACCTGTGCTATTACTTCCGACCACTACAAATCTTTGGCGCTATTGAGTAGGTGCACCTAAATTCTAAAGCCAATGATAAAAAAGCTGAAACTGTATTGCTTGATTACAAAACCCGCTAAAGCAAACTGAATGGTTCTTTATTTTTTTTTTTAAGTATTTTCGTGACTTTGTATTTAAATAAAACATATCAATCCTTAGTTCTAGTACAAAACGCTGAAGTTGGAAGAAAGCGGCAGAGCTCCATATGGGATTTCTTTGAATAACAGTCTATGCAAAATAGTTTTCAAAGGGAAAAATTTCACAAGTCTACATTTACGAAGCTCACATAGAAATGCTACTTCTGGGTATCTTGCTAAGGAACATGGCAACTAGTTTTAATAAAGTTTATTTGACAAGACGCAATTGTAACCAAAATATCTACAGTTTCATTGTGACTAATGCGATCGACTAGTGACCTGTCCAGTGTTTCCCACCACCTCTCGCCCGATGTGAGCTGGAGATAGGTACCAACAGACCCCTGTGATCCTGAAAGGGAATAAGTGGGCAGGAAATGAATGAATTAATATTTGCAGATAGCAGTTTGATTAGTCTAAATTGTTATTAAGAATATTTCTATATATATTTTGACTGAAAAAAGTCTTGCTTTTGAAAAATGTCCAACTTTTGAATAGTAATAAATGAGTTATATAAAATCTGCATTAGTCACAGGAAGCTGAGCCTCTGTGTAGATGATTGGAGCAAGTCAAGATTAATAGCATCTTTCATGGGTGTGGCATCATTTGTTTTGCAACTAAAGCTGAATGAAATGAAAAATATAACAACTCATGTTTGGAGAACACAATACTTTCTGATCTTTTTTAATCTTTCATCTGAAAAATAACCCCAAAGTATAAAAAGTAAAAAGTCCATTAAATCTAAGCAAATACATGCATTAATAAAACCAACTGTAATATAAAACTATTATAACCTTGTAATTAATTTTTGCACTCAACTATAACATTGAGATTTAAGATGAACCGTGCATTCTAACTGCTGTTAACAATATTTTATCTTTTAAATGACTAACAAAAGTGGGATAAAGCAAATTAATAATTGAGGGGAAGCAGATCATTGGAGGTTCTCCTAATGCTAGAATTAATTCGACAAGTAATTGCTTTTAATGGACACTTTTATGTTCTTAAGTGCTCACTTTAAAACAGGGACTTAACTTCTGCTACGGAAATGGGGGAGGCATGTTCCCTTCACTTTTGAAAATCCTGTTTGTTTTCCCCTCACTTGCAAAGTAATTTTTATTATGGATTAAATTACAATTTGTCATTATCGATAACAGATTCCTGATGGAAACACTTGTAATATCACTTATGGCCACTAAAAAACTTTAGCGCTATTGAGTAGTTGCGCTTGAAATCTAGAGCCAACAATGACTTTGTGCACATTAAAACTCTCCATCATCCATCTGTCTGGTGTCAGAAATGTATATGTGTAAACATATAGCACCAAGAATGAATAAATGGTGGCTGTTGTGTATTTTTAAGTACTAGGTTAGTATTTAAAAGCTTCTAAAATGTTGCTACTGACAAATAAAAATTGGCAGAAATAAGCCTTGCTCAGCGTCTCCTATAATGCTTGGTATTTGAGTGGTTAGTCAAAAAGCTTTCTATTAATTTTCACTTTATTTTCCGGTTAATTTTAATAGATTTGTTTTGCTCTAGAGATGCTAAAAGTTAAGCTTTGCAAAGATTTCTTCCTAAGTACTTTTTTGGTTTACTGTTGTTTGGTTATTTGAACTGAAGACAAACAAAAAGTGCTTCTTTTTTGACATTTGAAAGTTTTTACATCCATGGTGCATTTTCAACTACTTAAAAAAAACTACTATGAAAAACTACTTTAATCATTTCATTGTTCTAATTGTGAAAATTCAAGTAGAATTCCGAACTAGTTTGTAAATAAAAAGAAAATTAGTCTATTTTGTAGTTTTAGATACTTTTGTCATTAGTTGTTCTAAGGTTTGAGTATGAGACTACAACAAACATTAAAAAAAAAAAAAAAATAATAAATCTGGTTATCCTTCAACATAAGCCACAATGTCCAGAAATGAATCCTCAATTCAAACATCTTGAATGTCATGAAATGAACATTTTTCGAGGCCGTCTGTCCCCTTTCCTTTACTTTTACTGCTCGGTCAAGCACAATGGAACCCGGTGCTTTACAATAACAACCTCCTGCCAAAAGCACAAGAAAACAAGGGGAGAAGAAAAGCTCTGTGCTCTATTTTGATGAAAGTAACAAGCACAGCTTGTCGTAAATAGGCTTTCTGAGGCCCGAGGCGACTCCTCCCTCCAGGGAGCCACTTTCTCTCTCTCGCTCTCTCCCCGGGCTGCTGTCGCCAAGAGGGCCATGCAGCTGACACGGGGGGGAAAAAAGAGCACAAACAAGACGTGTCTTCAGCTATTCTGACAGGGGGAGGAAATGATGTTTTCTGTGAGAATGCTCACTCAGGTTTTCTTCCCACCTCACCGGGGAATAACGACGAGACAAGCCCAGTGCGTGTGCTTTATTATTATTTTATTTTTTATTTTTTACTCTCAGGTGCTTCGGGATCTGTGTCATTTTTCAGTTTAGTTGGTTTAGTTCCATGGAACCAGAGTTGTGTTCCTGCGCAGGCTTTTATTGTCGTATTCGAACACTCGTCCTTAGCAGACAGTTTTATCTGAAGTGACGTACGGTTGGGAGAAAACGAGCACAAAAGGATCATTTCATAGAAGGTACTTCAGCTACAATCAGATCAAACACTCTGCCGTCAAACCATTCGCAATTCTTACACAAACTCAGTCAGATGCATAATCAAATCTGACCAAACAGCTGCTATTGATCATCAGTGTCACACATGGGTCATGAACTGAAACAGACACAGCTGTGTAGGAGGCTTATAGATGCAGTAGTCATCCATGGAAACTTGTGTAAGACATTGAAAGGTAAATCGAGTTATTTATCCCACGAAAAAGCAGGGAAATTTGCTCAAAGCCGAGAAAACCAGAGTTACACCCATTAACTCTCTGGAGAAGTCTTGCCAGACGTGGCCTTCATGGGAAAATTAAAACCAAAATGCCACAATATGTTGAAATTCCAATTGCTCTATGCCTATTTGGGTGCAAATATACACATAGTTTGAAAGCCAGTCATGAACTGAAACAGACACAGCTGTGTAGGAGGCTCAGCCCTGTCGGAAAGTGGCAATGTTGAGGATTGTAGATGCAGTGCTCACCCAAGTGCAGCAGATGAAAGATACTTCAAGCTATTTCCCTTTTAAAAATGTCCAGCAGGGAAATCTGCTCAGAGCTGATGAAAACCAGAGTTACACCCTTTAACTCTCTGGAGAGGTCTTGCCAGACGTGGCCTTAAAGGGAAAATTTTTATCAAAAGGCACAATATGTTGAAATTCCAATTACTCTATGCCTATTTGTATGCAAATATACACATAGTTTGAAGCCCAGTCATGAACTAAAACAGACACAGCTGTGTAGGAGGTTTGCATCTGGCTGAAACGGAGGATTATGGGTGCAGTAGTCATCCAAGGAAACTTGTGCAAGACATTGAAAGGTAAATCGAGTTATTTATCCCATAAAAAAGCTGGGAAATCTGCTCAGAGCTGACGAAAACCAGAGTTACACCCATTAACTGTTTGGGGAAGTCATGCCAGACGTGGCCTTAATGGGAAAATTGAAACCAAAAAGCCACAATATGTTGAAAATGAAAGTTTACGTATTTGCACATTTACCCGGTCATGAACTGAAACAGAAACAGCAGTGTAGGAAGCTTAAATCTGGCTCAAACTGACAATGTGGAGGATTGTAGATGTAGTGCTCACTCAAGGGCAGCAGAGGAAAGATACATCAAGCTGTTTGCCCTTTGAAATGTTTACTTGTATGTGATTTTAAATTGTAGCCCAACGATATGGCAAGGGGTAAATGTTTAGTTTGTTTTTTTAGTTTGTTTCTATAGCACAATTTAATACAACCATTGCTGCCCAAAGTGCTGAACAAAACTAGAAGAAAAACAACAAAAACAACGACATAAAGGAAAAGCATAACACTCAGCAAATATCACAGTTAAATATCACATATCTTGTGGGTCCTCTGTGTACGGTCAGTCTGTCAAGGCATCTACATTGGTATTCAACCATCTGTGTATTTTCCAAAACTTTTTATAGTTAAACAGTTCAGCTCATTTGCATGTTTAAATTACGAGTCCCCTCGAATTCAACCCAAGTCCTGGATTCAAATTAAAATTCCCAGTTCACTTCTGAGCGGCACACAAGCCTGCAGCTCTTTGTTGTGTTGAGCCGTGCTGTTCATGCCCCAGTGGTGAGGGTTCGAGGCTGACTCGTCACGCTCCGCTCGTCTGTGTGCACAGCCTCCTGATCCCCGATAACCCAGATGTGTGCTTATTCAAATGGGAGCAGCTCCAGGCTTCCCCTTGCAAATGAGGGGCCATCCGCACGCATTGTCACACAAATTAAAAACGGCCGCTTCTCTGGCGGACGAGAGGTGTGTGCACGTCTGCACGAGATGGAGAGAAAGAAAGGTGTGGACACACTCCAGCTGAGCGCCTTTGATGTGCATGCCTGCTCTCCTCCACTGAACCTTCGTGCTTCCACTCTTTCTGCTGCCCTCCATCCCTCTGGAATAAAGGAGGGGGAATAAGTGATTTTCTTCACGCCACCAACTGTATTTGAGAGCTTTCAGATTTCTGAATAAATCTTCGCCCTTTTCCACTCCGCTGGCTTGAATTCCCAAGCGTAAAAGGCAGTCTGATCCGTTCCAATATTGAAAGCATTGCCGGCCGCTCTTTGAGAAAGAGGCTCTGCATACATCTAATTCACTTTAATTAGCACTAGAGCTCGGGGTGCACTGCTGTGAGAACGCAAACCTGCACCCCCGCCTCGTGGAAGCTTCCGCCAGATTAGGTCTGAGGGTTTAATCTACGGTCTTTCGAGCTCTTCTGCCTCAGGTAACTGTCAAATCTCCCACAATCCCATGCTATCGCCCTCCTTTGCCCTCTGTCTCTGTGGCTAACAGCTGGTTTCTACATGCTTCCAGCTGTGCTTCTCTCATAAAGGGCCGTGTTTCATTTTCAAATGTATGTTTGTTAAATGATTATGGTTCGCTTGCCAGGTTTACGTGTGGCTGTACATTTAAATGTATGCAAATGGAAGATTCCAAACTGGGAATTTTAATGGGAAATACCTGGGTGTGATGCCACTTTCATACTCCTACCATACAGGGGTGTGAAAAACTATTTGCCCCCTTCCTGACTTTTTAATTCTTTTGCATGTTTGTCACACAAAATATTTCTGATCGTCGAACACATTTTAATATTAGTCAAAGATAACACAAGTAAACACAAAATGCAGTTTTTAAATGAATGTCTTTATTATTTAGGGAGAAAAAAAAATCCAAACCCACATAGCCCTGTGTGAAGAAGTAATTGCCCCTGCACCTAATAACTGGTTGGGCCCTTAGCAGCAATAACTGCAATCAAACTTTTGCGATAACTTGCAACAAGTCTTTTAAAGGAATTTTGGCCCACTCCTCTTTGCAGAATTGTTGTAATTCCGCTTTATTTCAGGGTTTTCTAGCAGGAACCGCCTTCTTAAGGTCATGCCACAGCATCTCAATAGGATTCAGGTCAGGACATTGACTAGGCCACTCCAAAGTCCTCATTTTGTTTTGGTTTCAGCCATTCAGAGGTGGATTTGCTGCTGTGTTTTGGGTCATTGTCCTGCTGCAGCACTCAAGATCGCTTTAGCTTGAGTTGACAAACAGATGGCCGGACATTCTCCTTCAGGATTCTTTGGTAGACAGTAGAATTCATGCTTCCATCTATCACAGCAAGCCTTCCAGGTCCTGAAGCAGCAAAACAACCCCAGACCATCACACTACCACCACCATATTTTACTGTTGGTATGATGTTCTTTTTATGAAATGCTGTATTACTTTTTCGCCAGATGTAACGGGACATGCGCCTTCCAAAAAGTTAAACTTTTGTCTCGTCAAGATCTTTTCCCAAAAGTCTTGGCAGTCATCGAGATGTTTTTTTTAGCAAAATTAAGACGAGCCTTAATGTTCTTTTTGATTAATAGCGGTTTGCATCTTGGAACTCTGCCCTGCAGGCCGTTTTTGCCCAGTCTCTTTTTTTATGGTGGAGTCATGAACACTGACCTTAATTGAGGTAAGTGAGGCCTGCAGTTCTTTGGATGTTGCCCTGGGATCTTTTGTGACCTCTCGGATGAGTTGTCTCTGCGCTCTTCAGGTAATTTGGGCGGCCAGCCACTCCTGGGAAGGTTCACCACTGTTCCATGTTTTTGCCATTTGTGGATAATGGCTCTCACTGTGGTTCGCTGGAGTCCCAAAGCTTTAGAAATGGCTTTATAACCTTAACCAGACTGATAGATTACTTTTGTTCTCATTTCTTCCTGAATTTCTTTGGATCTGGGCATGATGTCTAGCTTTTGAGGTGCTTTTGGTCTACTTCTCTGTGACCGGTAGCTTCTGTTTAAGTGATTTCTTGATAGAAACAGGTGTGGCAATAATCAGGCCTGGGCGTGGCTACAGAAATTAAACTCAGGTGTGATAAACCACAGTTAAGTTATTTTTTTAACAAGGGGGGCAATCACTTTTTCACACAGGGCTATGTGGGTTTGGATTTTTTTCTCACTAAATAATAAAAACATTCATTTAAAAACTGCATTTTGTGTTTACTTGTGTTATCTTTGACTAATATTAAAATGTGTTCGATGATCAGAAATATTTTGCGTGACAAACATGCAAAAGAATAAAAAGTCTAAAAAGAAGACTTTAGGGGTCCAGCCTCAACTCTGGTTGGTTGATGAGGAGATACATGATTAGCTCCGTCTTCCATCTAAGTTTGGTCACAATTGTAGCATAATAAACAACATTTAACTCAACGTTTAATGATCATTTCAGAATCGTTTATTTCACAATCGTTTCTTTTAAAGGTTCTAAAGGTTTTCTAAAGGTGACGAAGGTCACTTTGGTTTTGCTGGTGGATTGTATTGACTTTCTTTGCACTGTGAATGTTTGAAGAATAAACACAGGATCCCTTGTAGGTCATTGGTTGTTTTTTGTTGTTTTTTCTGCACTGTATGTGATTTACATGTGATTTATGTGAAAAAAAAAAAAAAGTAATCGTGATTAACTTTTAAAGTAAAAGTGATTTTTAAAGTCGAAACAAGAGGAGGCTCTTGTAGTCTTAGCCTCAGGTGGCAGTCAGATAGTCGGCCCCTCGGATGTTTTATTTAAAGTTTTAATTCGATTTGCTTTAGATGATAATCTTTGGTGTGGAGCGGGTTTAACAAGTGCTAATAAAAGCTTCAGCTGTAGAGTTCAATTGAGTTCAGTTCAAAGTTCAACGGAAAATGCTTAGATGAAAGTTAAACCCTTTTTTTCTAAGCTAGTAAAGAAAATAAATGAATAAAAATATTTTGTTTCAAGCTATAGTTTTAATGGTGAAAACTTTACCATTGACAGGAGCTCGGCGATCTGTTCTGACATTTTTATTGAACTTGTTTTGTAGAATCTGCTGGATTATCCAATGTTTTTTATGTTTGTTTTAGACCTAAATCTTAAAATTACTGTGGTTTGAGAAGCAAGAGTGAGAGTGTGCGCATGCGTTGAATAAATTAAATCATTACGATATAATTGAAGAGAAAAGAAAAAATTTAAGCTACGATTTTAGAGAATACTTTTATTGCCATTTCTGCTGTTGAAAACATTTCAAACTAACCCTCGAGCTGTGCATCGCAAAAACCTGGCGTACTCACAGTACGATATATTGCGTATATATTGCGTATATATCAGTATATATATTGCGATGGGACTACATATCATAATATTTTAAAAAGAGCATGCCTATGAAAACCTTTTGTAGATACACATTTAAAAGTTTGAAATAAATTGTATTTAATAGTCATTTGATACATTAATGTTAATATATTTTACTTTGGTTTACTGCATGATTTCAGAAACTACTTTTTTGCCACTGCAATCCATTTAAAATCAACTATATAATACCATAAATATACTTCAAAATTAACCATTATTTCACAGATTTCTTGCAGAAGAAAGATCAGGCATCTTCTGGCAGCTTGTATTTTACTGTAAAATTGATTTTTGTTTTATTCATAGTGTAAAATATTTGTTATTTATTATTTATTATATTTATTTATTGATTTATTAATCTGAGACTAATTCATATAAAAGAACAAATTCTTATAACATTAGATAAATTTTTACAACTTTAACTTGCTTTTTTATCTTTTCAACTCTGCAACAGCAGCATATTGCAAAAAGGACCTGAACCTGAAGGACTAGAGAGAGAGAACATCACAGGTTTCTTCTTCTCCTCCTTTCTACACTCCTGATCTCAGAGTCTCCGGCAGAGGAGAACCTGTAATGTCACAGAGTGTAGGCAACCTTTGATCCTCAGCTGTACTCCATCAAGTTCAATTAGAGCCGCTGCTGTCCCTGGTGGCCCCGTTTGTCATCATCTATTGGCCCGCACACATTCCACATATTGAAGGAGTGGACAGAAAATCAATAAATAGGATTGAGCTGCCGAGGCCTGCTGGGAGCCTTCTCTCTCTCTCTTTGTTCGCCCTTATGGAATCGCACTAAAGCAATTTTCAGATGTGCTCCATCATACCCAGTGATTTTCACCAAACTCTGCACTGTTTCAATCGCATCAGCAAACAAAAAGCTAGTTTTTAGAGGTAATTCTCTCTCTTCTTACTGTTACTTTTCCTGACCTCGGACTGAACGGAAATTTGTTAAGTAGACCGTTCAAGTTTATATAAGGGTACCCCTGTTCTCCTCTCTCCAAATACATCCACAGAACAGCAAAACAAAAGAAATTCATCCATTTTTCAACCCGATTATTCCCTTTCGGGGTCACAGGGGTCTGCTGTAGAGTTGTTCCGATTCCGATACCAGTATCGAAAATGCTGCCGATACCACAAAAAAATCTGGCATTGGTATCGGCGAGTATTTGAGTCCACGTACCGATCCGATACCATTTTCATAAACATAACCTAGTTATGCCCGCTAGCTTTGCTTATCGCTGCAAAGCGGAAATCAATTCTTCTACGCTGCTCAGAATGCAAACACAGGAAGTTGTGTCGTGTTGCCACAAGCAACCAATGAGAAGGACAAGCCACACCAGACGCAACAAACATTGGAAGCTTCATTCAAACAAAGAGAAAAGTTTTCACAAGACAGCCAACGAGCAATAAAGATAACCGACAGGATTATCGAGTTTATTGTACTGGATGAGCAGCCACTGTCAGTGGTCGAAAACGTGGGCTTTCGCCGCTTAATTGAACATTTGGAGCCCCGGTACAGTTTGGCTGGTCGCAAATATATCTCCGAAACAGCGCTCCCTAAGCTTTATGAGACAGTGCGTGAACACATTTCATGTAAACTAAAGGACAACTATCAGCTTCACTACTCACATCTGGAGCTGCGACTAGAATCTTTTTTTGAGTTTAACAGTACGCTGGGTCTTTTACTCTTCAAAGTGCAGTGCAGGTTAACGAGTTTCGCGGCTCGCACGCGTCCATAGCTGAATCAATCGAGGGTATGCTTGTGAAGAATATTTCTAAATCCTGTGTTCATGTTATTTTGCGTGACAACGCAAGTAACATGAAAAAAGCTATGAAAAAACAGATTATCTCCTCCACTTCGTCTGTAGCGGAAGTGATCCCCTCAGTTACAGTTATAAAATGGCTCTACATGCTCGGGAGAGCCAGGAGGACACTGGTATAAAAACAATGAAAAACACTCTTCTTGGGGCCATCAAGAAACGATTCGCAACCACCGAGGAAGAGCCCTTGTATGCAGTTGCAACTCTCTTGTATCCACGTTTCAAAGATAGGTATGTCTATTACATTTTTTTTCATGTCCATATTGATTATTGTCATTGCCATATGAGTATATCTGAAGCACAGCATAAAATAATTTATTTTAAATTATAAAATGCATAGAATGTCAATTAATACAGGGCTAGTAGTATCTACAGCTGTATATACAGATACACACCCAGGTATCGGATCGGTACTCTGTATCGGCCGATATCCTGAGCCCAAGAATCGGGATCGGTATCGGGAGGGGAAAAATGGTATCGGAACTTCTCTAGTCTGCTGGTGCCTATCTCCAGGGCACATTACACCCTGTATAGTCCAGTACGCCCATTAATAATTAGTAATTAACCTAACCGCATGTTATTGAGATTGTGGGGGAAACCGGGGGAGTACCCGGAGGAAACCCATGCAAGCACGGGGAGAACATGCAAACCATCGAGCCTCAAACTGGCAAACCTTCTAACTGGAAGGCCACAGTGCTACCAACTGCCCTGAAATTTTACAGTACAATAAAATGATTATTATTCATTATAAAAGTAATTTTGACTGGAATTTATTCCACTGGTTTCCAGGAATATGCCACAGACTCTAACAAGTGGACGTTTTTTGGAATACTATTCAGGAGTTTGAAATTATGTCCTTGTGTTTGTGAGTATAACATACAAGTCTAGCTGTCCTTCTCGGATGCATCTAGACCCTCATTTAGCACGGAGTAAGGGAGGAATATGGGAAGACGAAAGCAGTTCGGACTGGGTCAGTGTGAGACAGGTTGGATCAGCTCATAAGGACGAGGGGTGGTAGGTGTCACGTCCTAATTACTCTCCCGAAAGACGTTTAAATCAAATGCCTTCCAAGGTTTTAAGGCAACGGATTGCCTCAAAACGTTCAAGCTGATGAACCATACTTTGAAATGAAAAGTTACGGTAATTATCCATCATGTTATACAATTAGGGACGCCCCATATTTATTCTGCAGCAGGACAATGCCAGGGTCATTCTGAACTATTTTCAGTGTAAAAAAGAACAAGAAGTACTTGTTGGCATCTCAAGATCGTCGAGTGAATCTGAAGAGACGGAAGTATGTGAGAAAGTTACATCCACAGAAGTTCCTCAAGATGTTTGAAACAACCTCCTTTTATAGAGTTCCTTTAATAAAACGTTAAATATTGACTTATTTTAGATTTCTCTCTCAGCATTTTTGAAAACATTCATTCTTTTATGTTAACCATACATATTGTACGTAGGTTATGCTGCACTTGTTTAAAACTCTAGTGTGACTCTCGTCGACCCCCCTTCTGTCGCCCCTGCAGACACTTAAACTTATGCTCACCCACCGTGTATCCATAATGCCATTGCTCAGTTTGACTTCCTCTCTGAAGTGCTTCCTGGAGCGTAACCTTTCACCCCGCTCCCCTGCATGAATGCTGGCCCACACCGAGAGTCAGGCATTAGACTGGAGGCGTTGTTTTTCACCTGAGAAAACAAGGAAATGCTGTTTGATTACATGCTTTACGACACAGAAAAATCAGGGTTTGTGGATAACATTCTTTCTCAGGAAAGCGTTAGAAATAACCTTAAATCGCAACATTATAAGTAAATTAGTTTCACTAAATTTTTTTAGCATTTAATCAAGACAGAAAGGTCCAGTTTTGTCATTTAAAGAAATTTACTGTAAATACACAATATGTCAGCAAATAAAGAGTTGCTGTGGGATCCAAATTTAACAGATTGTATGCTTCAAGGACTGCATCCATGCATTTTGGCAAATAATTTATTGATGATGTCACCAGGATTCGCAAAGAAAGCAGTCTTCCATGCCCCCCAGAGTTCATCGATATTCACTTTGCACCGAAATATTTGTACAAAAGAATTCAGGATTGAAATGAGCCATTACTTGCAAAAAAGAAACAACTTGTATATAAGCGACAAGACTTTTGTCAGGGACTGTATTCTTGGGAACTCAATGCTTAAGCAATGTTAAATATAATCCGTGAAGAGCTATGTATTCACAGAAATGCTAGTGATCTCAAAATCAAAGTTTCCATTCAATAGCCTAACTAGTATTTGACATATGCACATGTTTGCAGACTCAGGCTTTCAACACAGCAGCACCAAGAGATCAGCAGACCCAGGATTTGTTAAGATGCAGGTAGGTCAGGAGTGCCAGGGTGTGCAAATATTGGGTGCCCCCAAAATATTCTCAACACAAAGTTTGTGTTTCATAAAAGAAAATGAGAATGGAACCGGACACTAAATGCGTTTTGTTTCTCCAAAAAAAGCCAAGTTTAGGATGGAAAAACTCAAATATGCTACAGTAAAATATTCTTACATTTTGGATTCTGATAGTCAATAATGCAAACTTTATTGCTGTAGAAAACTTTTGAATAGAACCATAAGAGAAAATGAGAAAAGGAACCTGAAACACTAAATGTGTTTTTTTTTGTTTTGTTTTTTTTGCCAAAAAAAAAAGCCAGGTTTAGGATGGAATATCTCAAAAATGCTACAGTATTAACTATTCTTACATTTTGGATTCTGGTAGTTAATAATGCACACCTTAATGGTCTAGAGAGCTTTTGAATGCACCCATAAAAGAAAATGAGAATGGAACCTAAAAAATGTATCAAACACTAAATGCATTTTTTTATAAAAATGCATTTTTTTGCATTTTTTATAAAAAAATATTTTTTTATTTTTGGATTCTGATAGTCAATAATGCACACTTTAATGGTGCAGAAAGCTTTTGAATGCAACCATGAGGAAAAATGAGAAAGGGAACCTGAAATTGTACCTAACACACACTTTTAGTGATTACCCAACACTAAATGCCTTTTTTGGCAAAAAAAAGACAAGTTCAGGATATAATAACTCAAAAATGCTACAGTAAAATTATCTTACATTTTGGATTCTGATAGTCAATAATGCAAACTTTATTGCTGTAGAAAACTTTTGAATAGAACCATAAGAGAAAATGAGAAAAGGAACCTGAAACACTAAATGTGTTTTTTTTTGTTTTGTTTTTTTTGCCAAAAAAAAAAGCCAGGTTTAGGATGGAATATCTCAAAAATGCTACAGTAAACTATTCTTACATTTTGGATTCTGGTAGTTAATAATGCACACCTTAATGGTCTAGAGAGCTTTTGAATGCACCCATAAAAGAAAATGAGAATGGAACCTAAAAAATGTATCAAACACTAAATGCATTTTTTTATAAAAATGCATTTTTTTGCATTTTTTATAAAAAAATATTTTTTTATTTTTGGATTCTGATAGTCAATAATGCACACTTTAATGGTGCAGAAAGCTTTTGAATGCAACCATAAGGAAAAATGAGAAAGGGAACCTGAAATTGTACCTAAAACACACTTTTAGTGATTACCCAACACTAAATGCCTTTTTTTGCCAAAAAAAAGACAAGTTCAGGATATAATAACTCAAAAATGCTACAGTAAAATTATCTTACATTATGGATTCTGATAGTCAATAATGCAAACTTAATTGCTGTAGAAAACTTTTGAATAGAACCATAAGAGAAAATGAGAAAAGGAACCTGAAACACTAAATGCGTTTTTTTTTTACCAAAAAAAAAAGCCAAGTTTAGGATAAAATAACTCAAAAATGCTACAGTAAAATATTCTTATTTTTTTGGATTCTGGTAGTTAATAATGCACACTTTATTGATTTAGAGAGCTTTTGAATCCACCCATAGGAGAAAATGAGAAATGGAACCTGAAAAAGTACTGAACACACACTTTAAGTGATTACCCAACACTAAATGCCTTTTTTCGCTAAAAAGCCAAGTTCAAGAATGCTTGTTGTTGACTCAATATAAGCAAGGACAGGCACCAGCTGACCCCAAAATGACACAGTAAAGGATTCACAAGTGCGCACGGCAGAATTATTTCTGCAGTTCACCGATGGTGCTGTTACTAAACAAGGACATTCTTTATGATACACTTGTACATCGTTTACAGGCAAGCACATAACCGGTGCAAGTACTTTCATACAGAAAGAAGAGACGTAATTAAAAGTGACATGCAGCTTGGAAAAAAATCGACATCAAATACAATTAAACATTTCTCTCCTTCACACACAAAAGAGACAAATGTTTGCAGGTGCACAGAACGTCTCCCTCCGTCCCCGCTGACAGAACTCTCTTCTCTTTTCACCTGGAGGAAAAGTGACAAAACCACTCAAGGTCAGCGACTCCTTGACAACCGCTCCATCTGCAAGGTATTATCATTTCACTACTTCCCTGCATCAAAAGGTCCTGCTGCTTTCCCTGAGATTCCATCGCCATAGTAACTATTGATTTATTGTTTGTAGAAGCCAGTCGTTCCTGGATGATTAGCTCTTGATAGCACCATATGACAAACAGCTGATCTTTGAGCTGTTGAGGTTTGTGTTTGCGCGCACCTCGGAAGGCTTGCGTTGTCATTTTTTATATGCTGTTGACTGGGTCAAAGGTCATTTAATATTGAACTATTACATGAAGATGCAGTGCAGCTGGAGAAAATCCAAAATAAATAAAATCTAAAATAAACAAAATTATTTTAGTTTCAAATATAAACAAGTTAGACATTGTGATCTTGTAAATCATTTAAAAATGTATGAAATTCGTTTATTTTTCTACACACAATACCACATAATAATATTATTTACATTTTTGAACCAGTAAAACCAAAATTTTACTCGGTCAAAAATAAAATTATACTTTGTTGATACAACTGACATTAATGATCTCATATCGTTTTGAATATAATGCTGCATTTTTCACACTTTTACCCTTTCCTCGATGTGAGTTGCCCTTGAGGTCCATCCAGTTTTGATAAAAAGCAGTGCTTAATTTGTCCATGAAGAGGTCCTGGAGCATGATGACGGTGCTGGAGCAATTGGTAAATAGTCCGGTTAAATTATTTATTTGTGCCTTATTTTAAGGATAAAGAGAGACCTGGAGCCTCATGTGAATTTTTAGGTTAAATACATTTATTTTGGGCGTTTTTGGCTAAAAAAATTATGGTCAGGGAGGAAATATTGCCATTTTTTTTTTAAAAGTATAACATTTTCAAGATTCTGAACTTAAAAACGAAAACGATTATTGAAGTAGTGTAAATAGCTTCAGCTTCTTATTTAATATTGCATTTCAGAAGCGAAATGTTGACCCTGACACACTGATGTGATCAGTGTCAGAAAGCACGATACTTTACTTAGCCCTTGCGCCTACCGTACAACAAAGCCTGGCTGATTTAATACTTTTCAAAAGCACACGCGGAGTCCCATTAAACTGTGGCCAATCATTGCCTCCGCTCAACCTGCCCTGTTATGGAGCTCCCTTGGAGTAATTTACGGTGTCTTCTCTTTCTTCTTTAGAGAGAGAGAGAGACAGTAGAGAGCCTTGTGGAAGACTCCCGTGAGGCCGGGTGCTTGCAGTAAATAAATTAGGCAGTCAAACGAGGCAGGACTTGGGCCGGGAGCACAACCTCACTCAGGCTAATGACAGGCCTGGCTGCAGCCGCACCACCCCGGAGCGAACAGGTGGAACTGCTGATATTAATGACTCCAGGTGGAGCGAGAGGCACATAGAGAGAGAGAGGGGGGGATTATGAAGCTGAGACCAATCCAAAAGTAATCTCTCATCCTTAGCCCTAAAGCCATTTGATAGATACTCGCATAAAAGAAAATGCCAACAAAGCAGTTGTAAATACTCACAACAGACTAGTGGATTTAGCCGCATCACACAGAGACAGAAAGAGGAGTGTAATTTAGGATCAAGGCTATTGAAATAATACAGAAGAAGGAGACGTGGGTGTGCCTCTCAGCAATACATGGTCCCTGTTACACCAACTCAATCAACAATATTGATGAGGAGACAATGAGAAAGCTAGAATTTTGCATCAGAAATATAATGCTCTAGTCACACTAGCAGCGTTTTTTGCAAATAGATAGTTTTTCTGCATCAGCAAGGTCTCTCCAAAATTTCAAAGCAGACTGGAGTTGAAAATGTCCGTGTTTTTACATTCTTTTGACCGTGTGTTTGTTTTTTTGTTTTTGTTTTTTTGAGGGGGGGGGGTCAATGAATTTTTAACAAATTGTAAAACATTTTTGTGGAAATATTGTGTAATGTAATACACAATATTTGTTAAAAAAGGAAGCTGAGGTTGTACAAAAAAAATCTGTAGTTAATTAGATCAACTTGTAGAGTAGTAAAAACACTCTGAGCCCTAAGGGTTCTGTATTCTAAGGGAAAAATATCAATCGAGGTGGGAAAGTATCCTTCCGATTCCAACGTTATTGTAACGATCCAGCATGTGCTGGGATCGAACCCCGATGAAACTCTGTACAGAGTTACAAAGAGAGTGAGCTTGCTCCAGTAAACCCAAATGCAGAGGAGGAAGACATTGAGGAGTCCTCAGTTTGAAAAGTAAAAATTCTTTACTTGAAGTACCAAAAAACACCAACACAAAAGATGTGGAGACTCTTACAACTTGAGTAACAAAAATATAAAAAATACAGCAGACTTGAGAAAAGGCACAAAACAAAACAGACACAAGGGTCTTAAAAAGAATTTCCAAAACTAGACAACAAAACTGGAAGGCTCAGGACTGAACACAGAACATTGAAAGCACAGTCTTTATAAAGAGCAAAACACAGGTGCTGGCAATGAGGCTGATTGTCCATGTTCCAAGTGATGGTGAGGGGAAGGGCACCACCACCAGTGTGGGAGAGGCAGTGCGTGGCAGAAGCGCCCCCTGGTGGCACGGAGGATGTGAGTCCGTACAGCTAGTATGAATACTATCAATAATAAGATCACTCTGGCCCCTTCAGTGTGAAATTTAAAGTGAATTTGAATTTTCATCAAGCAAATAAAGCTACATGGCTCCCTGGGCAGTGTACGTAACCACTAAACAAAGGAGTGACCCAACACACACACACACACACACACACACACCCACGCACACACACACACCTGTGAAGAAGCAGGTTTTCGGAAGCCACATAAACGCAATCCCCCTTTCCAGAGCCACTGGCATCCTGCTCTTTTCTTCTTAACAGCCTGTCCCCCTTCCTTTCTGTCTCTCTGCAGATGTGAATTGTAATCAATGACAGGAGAAGAGCGCACATCAAACAAGGGGGAACGACGGGGTCTGTGCCGGCACCTAATAAAAGGCAAACAAGCAATAAATAAAAGGGAATTTTATAGAGGGGCGTCTGGTGGAGGGCGGTGAGCGAGACACACACACAGAGACTTCAGAGGGAGCCTGGCATGACATCAGCTATTATAAATACAATACTCTAGGGTTTAAAGTTAAGCGAGGGGAAAGCTGGCAGAGAGAACGCCGAGATATGACAGCAGGTACTGAGAGCGTTTGATGTGGCGAATGAGGGAGAACAGAACACCAGCCAAAGCCCTCCGAGAGCAGAAAGGTGAGGAATGAAGACCGGGGCTTTGGTTAAACATCCAACACACACAGGGGAACAATACTAAAGAGATACTGGACGCTATTTCAACTTCTCAGCGAGAAATGTTCAAATTTCTTTAAAAAAATGATGTATTAAACAATGAAAAGACAACATAAAGAATCAACGCCATGAAAGTTGTTCTGTTATTGTTTTAAGGAATAATTTAGTCAATGTCAAAATTACAGAGAGAAGTGCCTTATCAACACTGCAGTTTGCTATACCGATGTGTTCAGACATGGACTCTTAAAACATATGGCAAGTTTGATAGTCAAAATTTATGATAAATTACAATTAAAATGGGAATGTAAAAAGAATTGATTAAGCGACAAAATGCTTCCTGAAAAATACTTGATTTAGTTAAAAGTATGAAAAGTTTTTTTTGTTCGTTTGTGTTAATAAAATCAAAGTATTCGTATTGTTTTATTCCCTTTTAAATTTGGGAGCTGGTATCAGCTCAGAAATCAAATGTTTTAAAACCCATTGATTACAACTGCAATTTTAACTCTAACAGCTAATTTCACGTAAATGTCATTCCCAAGTCAGCGCCGTGCTGAGCGACGTGTCAAATCTGACAGAGTTTTTGTGAATCCTGGTTCCTGTGACACCTCTATGAGCTGGTCTTTGTTGAGGCTGGCTTTGAAGGCCTCCACAAAACAATAATCAAGGCCTGTCTCAAAGAAGGCTCTGGGATCAGAGGAGCCCTGTTCACACATGAAAAAAACAAATTGCCATCACCTCTTCAGACAACCTCGTGCTACCGAGAGAGTGGGAGTACATTTTGACACTTCGTCTTGTTTCCGGTACATACATGCATTTAGATGGGAAGACGGGAACACATCTGCGATTCATCAAAGTTGGTTTAAGAAAAGAGCTTTGATTTAGAAACAAACAAACAGATATATCTGACTTTGATATCTCCGAGCTTGATAGGAAATTAGATTTTCAGAATCAAAACAGGCCTTGTTTACCTTCTTTAATGCACGCTCCGGGTCTTACAGCGAACGATTCATCAGCGCACGCAATTCCAAGAGAAAATCATGTTCGATGTTGTTATCATTCATCGAAATATAATGAGTTGCTTCGCCTCTGAAATGAGTTTCCTTTCGTCTTTTATCAACGAATAGATTCACCACTCAAGACCTAATTCACCTTTGTTAGAGGAAACAAAAAAAAGCATTTTCCTTTAGTTTTTGGTTGTTTTGCATTAAGTTATATTATACACTGACCGGCCACTTTATTAGGTACACCTGACTAACTGCTTGTTATTGCAAAACTCCAATCAGCCAATTACAAGGCAGCAACTACACATGGTTTAGATGATCAGTCCAAACCGAACATCAGAAAGTTGGGGAAGAAAGGTGATTTATGTCACTTTGAATGTGATGTGGTTGTTGGTGCCAGATGGTCTGGTCTGAATTTTTCAGAAACCGCTCATCTACTGGGATTTTCAAGCACAACCATCTATACGATGTACAGAGAATAGTCTGAAAAAGAGAAAATATCAAGTAAGCGGAAGTTCTGTGGGAGCAAATGCCTGAGATCAAAGAAGAATGGCCGGACTGATTCAACTTGACAGTAAGGCAATAATAACTCAAAGAACCACTTGTTACAACAAAAGTAAGTAGGAGAGTTTGCTGAATGAACAGCAAACCTTGAGGCGGTTTGGCAACAGAAAATGACCGCACTGGGTCCCACTCCTGCCAGATAAGTACAGGAAACCAGCGCTACAATTCACAAAGGCTCACCAAATTTAGTTACCTGGTCTCTGAGTTTCAGTTTATGCAACATTTGGGCTTTAGGGTCCGAATTTGGGGTCGACAACAAGAAGTATAGATCCACCCTGCCTCGTCAGACTGGTTTCAATGAGTTCACTGTATTCAAATGGCTTCCACAGTCACTAGATCCCAATCCAATAAAGCAAAATTGCAGCAACTGCGTGATGCCATCGTGTCAAAATGGAGCCAATTCTCTGAGGAATGTTTCTAGTACCCTGATGAATCTATGCCTGAAGGCGAAAGGGGCTACAACCTGGTATTGACAAGGTGTACCTAATAAAGTGGCCGGTGAATGTAAATACACACCCAACTTTACATTTCCTAATGACCAATAGAATCTCCCAGCATACGAAAGCTGTGATTACAGCTAGAGAACAGCAAAACGCTCCGTTGATAGAAACAAACCCTTTTAAATCTATAATGACAAGCAAACCTCCACTTCCTGCGTGTAGACCACCACCTCACACCTAATTTCCTGTGCACATGGGTGTGTGTTTGCATGATCATTGGCCATTAAGTCAGATGGGGGTGCATTTTTACCATGCGCTACGTGTCATTTCCTCCCGTCACATGTCTGACTGAATAGGTTTCACCAACAAATCCAACGCAACAACAGCAGCAGTCCGGAATATTACAAAATTCACTCAGGATTTACTTAAACAACACAAGCCGCAAGTTACTAGAGCAGCAAAACTTTCTATGGCTCATTTCCCACCTCCATGGACAAATGAACAAAAATGATTGAGAGCAATAATGGAAGGCTTTTTTTTCTCCACAGAGAAAATGACTTAAATGTGTCTGAATGAATCTTATGTGTGTAACAATTCTTGTGCTTTTTATTCTAAGCTCTTATTCTTGAGTGTACGCTATACTTTCTCTACGACTGAAATTATTCATAGCACACGGTTGCCATTTCCCAGCCATTTTCAACCCAGGCGGTCTGCTAACTTTAATTCTGCTCAATAAAAGCTACATGAAACATTAAATTCAGTTGTAAAGACATTCAGTGTTGTGAATTGGTGTGGGGACATGAGTAGTTCTTTCGTTTTGAAATGCTTTGTGGCTTCCCTAGTGTCTAGTCCCTAGACTGTATGAATGTAGTATCTAAGCATTGCCTAAAGCTTACCATTGTGGAAAATGGCAAATCCAGTGGTATGCCGCCAAGGCCTACAAGTCCCTCTCAGCAGCTTAAACACCAGAACGTTATATACTTTTTAAAAACTTCATGTTTGAAGCTTCATGTCCCACTCCTGAATCCCCCTCCCCCATCAATATCTCTCATCCACTCCACCCTTTCCTTTTAACACCCTCCTGTCCTGAATTCATTAATGCAAATTGGCCCATTGGAAAAATAAATAAATAAATAACTACATAAATTCACTACTTCCATCCAGAGGAGGAAACACCACACCAGGTGCTCACTCCTCTGGAGATAACAAAGCTGTCCAGCTCAAACAATGTGGTGGCTTTTAAGAAGGAGACAGGACAAGGTAAAAAAAAAAAAAAGCTGGCTTCTGGAGCCAGTCTCTAGGGCCAGGTAAAGGAATTGCAGGTCGGTCACTTCCACGGCTTCAAAAGGGAAAGCAGGAGGTTGCCACTTGTTATTTTTTAGATTATTATGAATGTAACCATGTGCAGAAAAATACAGCGTTGCTCAGGAGTAGTGTGAGACAACCCATTGCCAGGGCTCCACCTTCAATGGGTGCGGCTGCATTTTCAGTGGGTGGGACTTAATCCGTCTGCAGTCTCCAATGAATGCATGATCCTATTAAATCAACTAAAAAGCCACGGCAACAAAACGAGTCCACCTAATGGTTGAAGTTTTCTTGACCAGCCATTTCAAAATACTCACTATTTAAGTACAGTTTGCTTAAAACTAATTCATTGAATAACATTCAGAGCTAAAAAGGTGCAACTTTGATTCTTACTTCAGCCATGTTTCCATCCAAAGATGCAAGGGAAATTTATGCACAAAACTGGTATATCGCATAAAATATTTGTGAATCAAGCACCGTTTTCATCTAACGAGTCCAAGAGAACAAATGTCACTTCCTGATATACTGGCACCAAATAATCAAAAGAAAAATGGAAGTTGCTGCGTTAGGCCTTTTATCGTATATACAGTGGTACCCCGAGATACGATTGCTTCGCATTACGAAATGTTTGAGGTACGAAAGGTCTCGCTGGAAATTTTGTGCTTCAAGATGCGAAGAAAAATTCGAGATACGAACAACTACACGGTGTTCTGCTGTATTTTCCGCTTGTTTGTCTGACCTTGCGTTGAGCTTCTGGGTCCTGGCGCTCTTATCTCCCAGTTCAAAAAGGGTCTGATGCGCTTCAAAACACTTCCACAGCACAGCGAAACATTCTTATAGATTACTAATAATGTACTATAACAAATGTTAGAGTCAAGGTGTCGTAAAAGAAATACGTTTTTAACGTTGTGCTGTTATGTAGCGCAAGTTAGAGAAACCCTGTGACGCGTTCTCAGAAGCGTCTCTCCATCTGTCTCCGCTTGCGCTTGAAACTGTGTTTGTGTCAGTAATTCGTGAATTATCTCTTTCATACGTGGAATAACTTTTATACGTAGTGCCGTAATGTTTTCTGCATCCGTTCCACCTCCTCCGACACATCGCTTCACTCAAGGTAATGTTTCACATTTGTGTACGTTTTACGTATTTTGCTTGTGTTTTATTCTGTTTTATTATCATTTAATACATTAACAATGTGTAGATTTAAGGATTGAAGAAACGTTACTTGATTTTTCTCTGGTTTTCCATTTATTTATCTACTTATACTGTAGTTACTGAGAGCCATTGCACAGATTAGACGTTTTACATGTAAAACTTGCTTTGAGATATGAAATGTTCGAGATATGAACGTCACCCTGGAACGGATTATATTCGTATCTCGGGGTGCCACTGTAATAACTTACTCGTGTCTCTGCATCCGAAGCGCAATATGCGCCGTCATGTTATGCTTACAACGTAACCGGGTGGTTCTGGTAGGTGATAATCCCGAATCACTTTGATGACAGACTTTAGTTTCCGAGTCCAACAGAAAAACTCATTGCTGTTGCATTGCGATATATTCTGTAAATTCGTTTCCATCGTAAGTGCATTTTTTTTCTTATCTGAAAAAAACTCCATCATAGTTTTCAATATGTTTGCGCATCCATCTATGGTTCCAAATTGTGCAAAAAAATAGGTGGATGGACACCCAGCTTTGATTGCAGTAGTTTTTAAATGAGCAATTGCACACACCCTTTGGATGCTTTATAATCTTTGTTAAAATCATTAAAAGTATTATAACGCCATATTGCATTTGTGTGCAGTATTGGAGGTTTCTGTAGCTTTGACGCGATCACAGCGGCACTAAACTGTGGACTGATGTGTGCCTATTGGGCCTAGACACTTAACAGCCCGCCGCTGGACAAATCAATTGTCATTTTTCATGATTGCCACAATCCACGTATTCCAATTAACAGTGGAAATCGATTTGTGCAGCTCTACTTCCAACCTTTAAGGATATATTACTGATACAGGTCCCCTGATTGAATATTACTAAACACAAAGCATTTGCTGAAGCATTCGGTAATCAAAGCTAAAGGCGAGCCGCAGGGGGGGGTTTCATTATGGGAAGAGCTGCTCTGGGCCCCATGGCTAATTGCTGAAATGCACAAATGGAGGGGAAATTCAATGTGACGTGAAGCGTTGTAAAGATAATACAGACGCTTTGAAAAAGCAGCATGTGTGTATACGGCTCTCCGGCTAAATATAGAGTTGAAGGTAGGATGGAAGTAAACACACCCAGACTTTAAACATCGCCTGCGTGCTGCAGAACAAACGACGAGCGTTTTCTTTGTTTGATCTGAAGCATGCTTTGACTGGCGGCTTTGTCATAACAGCAGAGGTACTACGGTGAAGGGCAGAGCTTATCATGGCTAATTTCCACCTGGCGAGCTGACAGCGAATATAAAGCAGCCCACAGCAGAACTAAACGGAGATCATCAATCGCCAGCAGTTATGATACGGTGAGAGAGAGAGATAGTGTGTGTTGCACTGATAGAGTGACGGGGTCAGGAGGAGGAACAGGGAAAATAAAACTGTCTTTGGGAGGTTTGTCATTGTGCATCTCTCTCTGAAGCTGTGTTTTCTCAGGTTGGGTTTATTTTTTAGTATGGCAACATGCTGGCTGATCTGAATCCATATTTCATGGCTGGGCATTCGGTACCGTGGCAACGAGCTGCAAGGGCCACTGAGGACACAGCAGGGAGCTCCAGCTGTGGGGTTCAGTTTACCTCTCCGCCTCTGATGCTGCCGTCCATCGCTCAACCGGGAACTTCACTTCCTGCCAGAGAGGAGCAGCAGGACACAGAGGCATGCTGGACCTGCAGACCTCCACTTTATCTGCAAATAAACACAGCGCACACAGAGAGAGTGCCGCTTGTTACATAAGACTGTTCAGGAAACAGATTCATTTGCTTAATTCATTTAATAAAACAAATTTTGTGTCAACTCTTCAACTCTTAAGAGCTTTTATTGTTGCAACCTTAGAAAAACTTCTAAACAAACATGAATGTATTTAACTATTCAAATACAAAAAAAATTTAGGCTGCATGAAAAATATTGTAAGGATCTTTAAAAGATGGACTAAAGATGGAGTCTCATGTCTTACCCACTTTCCATATGATATATTTTAACAACAGAATCAACAAGTGGTGAAAAAGTATAAACACATGTTATTTACATTTCATAAAAAGCATTTTAAAAATGTCTTTACGCAATACTGTTTTGTACGGTTTGGTGAAGCCAAACCAAAAATGGTGAACAAAACAAAAATTGTCAAACAACTGTGTTTGCTATTTTTGATGCCAATCAGCAGTGATTAAACTCTGATGAAGAAGTGGAAAGTGAGGGATTCTGTTGAAACCTACAAAAATATCCGAAAAACCCACATATAACTCCAGCTGAAAGGCCACAAAGTAGCCACTTACAATACGCCAAACAGCTCAGAGATTTCAAACCAAAGATATTTGGAGCGCTGAGACCGTAATGTAACTTTTTCTTTAACCTTAAACGATACATTTGGAGAGAGTTCAACATGAACGGAACACCATCCCCACTGTTAAACATGGAGGTCGATCACTAATGTTTTGGGGATCCATTTGCACAGGAAACCTGGTCAAAATTGATGGGAAGATTAATGCAGCACGTTATCAAAGGATACTGGAGGAAAATGTCCACCATCAGCCCGGAAGCTGCACATGAGACATTACTGGACATTCAACACGACAACGATCCAAAACACAAGACCAAGTCCACTTGTGATTGGTTCCACTAGAACAAAGAGAAGGTTCTGGAGTATCCATCGCAGTCTAACCTCAACGTTCATGCAACAAAGCCAATAATTTAGAGAAACAAGAGTTGGAGGCTTTTTCCAAGCAGAATTTGCAGAGAAGATTAAAAAAAAAAACCTCATCAACAACTACCTTCAGGCTGTCAATGATGTTGAAGGGGGATATAATATTTTAAGAACTGGGTGTGTAAACTTGATATCAGGATAATTTGGAAAGTTGTCATTGTGATTTGAAAAGATTAAACAGTTGGACTATAAAGGGCTTCACCCAACCGCTAACGTGATTTTACAACAGAAGCCATTGCTATTTTCTGAGAAATTGCCACAAAAATTTTTTGATGTAAACTTTTGAGTACATGTACATGCATAATGTTTAAAAATAAAAAGAAAATAATAATTATATAACATAACAAGTATATAACACTGGGATATTAACCCGTCCCTTTAAAGGAATAATTCCACTGTCCTTGTCTCTCACTCTGCGTTCCCCTCTGTGTCACGGTCCTTGGATCTGTTCATTGTTTTCACCTTTTCGTCCCTTGTTTGCCCTGATTCCCTTGTGTAATTAAGCTCCCCACTTCCTTGTGTTCCACGTCAGGTATTATTTCATGTAAGTTTCACGAAAGCACCTTCAAAGAATATAGCTATGAATATACGGATACTTGGCGGAATTTAAGTGAATTAGGTGAGACGCCCTAGAGTGGGCTCCAAGTCCTGAGGGGCAATATTAGCCTAGAGACAGGTTATTATTATAGCCAAGTTTCCATTGACTTAATAGTGGGGACAATTTGTGTAACTGTGCCAAAACTGTGCAAAAATATCTGAACCCCAGGCTCTAGACGGGGTTAAAATTTTCTATTGACTTCTATAGGCCATTAAAAATGAAAAGGAAAGGGCAATGAAAATGTCTACAAGACTAAACGTCGTAGAGAAATTAAGATTTGTTTATGCTAAGCATAGTAACGATTACATTCTTTTCATTTCATCACCGACAACTCCCTAGCAACCAAACTGTTTACACTAGCAACCAAATTTCTTAACTCACCTTTGGTAAATGATAAAGACATAGGGTTGGTTTACTTATACTGACAAAGTCATATAGTGACAAAGAGAATATTATGTTACTGACCCCTCCATAGCAACCAGATTGTTTACCATAGCAACCATCACTATCTCAGCTAAAGACAATCTCAGAGACATGGGGGTTGGTTTTTATTACTCATAATTTAATGAGTAACTTTGTATACTATCAATGACTCCTCCATAGCAACCAAATATTTTACTTCGGCAACTTTCCATTTGGCTAATAAAAATACACCCATTATATGCCCATTGCACCATCCACAATACCACAAAATTAAAGATTAAAAAAATGCCCTTCCGTTTAAAAGTACACAACAGAAAAGCTTCCTTTTGGTATCTAATTTGTGAGCAATAGCCACAGACGCAAGATGCCGTCGCAGATGCTGACAGCTGGCCAGATGTATCTTTTAGCATCTAAGCGTCACTCACTCCAGATCCAATTATTGCCTGCAGCTGTGAACGGACAAACAAAAAACTCCAGTTCATTTCAGCCTCCGGTCAATCAAAGCGTCACATTGTCAACGGAGACTCCCGTTCACCCCCACATTGAATCAAAGTGGGGGGAAAAAAAGCAAAAACAATCCAGCCGAGGCTCGATCAATGGGAACAGGACGAAACATAACACAGGCATGAGATAAATATTTAAAACCGCTGACACGTAGACCAAAGCCAACAGCTCAAACAGTGGAATCTGACACTTTTTTTTTGTCTAGCAGTTTGTTTAGATTAACTGAGAACAAGGAATTTGATCAATCATTCCAAGGCTGACAGAAAGGTCATATAGGTCATAAGAATTGAATCAAAAAGCAGCTGATTTCTGCAGGAGAGCCCAACGTTTATAGAAATGGTCAGGTTAGTTTTAGAAAAACCTATAAAATGGTGTTTACAGAGTGGCACAACTTCTCACAGCCTAGAAGCCTTTAATTAACTCATAATTCGATTCAATTGAGGAAATGGCTTGTTTTGGTTAACTGATATCTTCAAGTACTGTAGAAATGTTGGTTGGATGTGAAGGTCAGAGTGTCAATGTATACACAGCGGATAATGAAATTAAACTATAGATGAGGGTTTTGTGCTGAAGGTCCGAATGGAAAAGATGCAGAATCTCCAAAGATCCAGGATCAAAATATCTGAAACACGGTTAAAAATGTACATTAAAGATGCTTTTTTGAAGCATTTTTAACTATTTTTTGAGCCCTCTATACTATCACTGCCGCAGAATTTTTCTAAATGCAATTTTAGTAATGAAAATGTCTTTTAATCACCTTTAGCCACTCCCCCTGCTGACCAACTGTCTACAGCAGGGGTGCTCACACTTTTTCAGCTTGCGAGCTACTTTTAAAATGACTAAGTCAAAGTGATCTACCCGCTACTAAAATGTAAAACATCAATCAACAGACAATTATTTTCAACTTTATTGAGAATAAACAAAACATACTTAATAATTAATTATTTAAATTTTTTTTGTAATAACCTGAGTTTAATTTGATGACTTGCACTGGATTGAATCATTAGAACAGATCTGTGTGACCTGAATTTGGTGGTAATAGAGTGATTTTTATGGGAGCAATTGAGCTTTGATCCAAATAATCAAGAATAAAAATTATGCTCTAATAAATATTTCAATATTTATTGAAACTGAGTTGTGCAGTACAATATGCAGGTGTTGCTTTTTGTATTTTGGTTGTAATAGATCAATTTAGAATGAAGTTATGAAGCATATTCTGGGTAAAACATATTTTGATCTGGTAATTTGCAGACGGTCCCTAAGCGATTCCATGTCAGCGGGTTGCTCATAGACGGTAATGTGTTTCTGCGAATGCCGAGGGAAACTTGTTTTGATAAAAACGTTTGTAGTTTGTCCGCTACATAACACAGATTAAAAATAGGTATTATTTGTTTACTAAGAACATTCTGGTCTCGAGCTATTGAGCAGAGAAAACCGAATCCGTGAATCTGCAGCTAACTTTACTGAACTGTGACGGGATCGATGATCGGCTGATATTGTTTCAATTTCACGCCGCAATCGACCGGAAGCACCTCCGCGATTCACGTAATGAGCACCCCTGGTCTACAGTTTGCAACCACTGCCTGCCCAAACCAAGGGGCCAACTACTGGTTTCGCTCTTGTAGCCTAATAGGAAGTGACAACTGCAATTCCTCTGCCTGCCACTAGAGGCTGACTCCAAAACAGAGCAGGTTCTCATTCACCCCAATGTTAAATTGCCAACTTTGGAGCAGAAAAACTCATATTTTCACTCCTGGCTCTACTAGTTTTGTTAATTTAAATCTCTAGATTTGACCTTCATAACCTTCAGGGGGTGTTTTTTTCTTTTTCTTTTTAATTGCTGGTTTAAGATTTATCAAGTCTTAAAATTGTGCATAATTAAAGAGTGTGTTTTCTTGATGGACAGATGACTGACAGTTCTTTCAGCCAGTCACATCACAGCGCCATCCTCCAGTGTTGTTCATTCCAGCTCATTTGATCTCTTAAGGTTGTGTTTTTTGGTTTTTAGATTCTACAATCGGTTGTTTCTTTTTTTGTGTGTTGTTTTAGATTGTTATGTGTGTGTGCGCTTTCTATGCTAACCTATAAATTAAACAAACATTGAATCAAAATTTCTAGGATAAAAAGTAAAAATACACACAAAGTAAACCAAATCATTTGGTTTGATCAATCACTATAAGCACAAACACACATGTAACATACCAAAGCCTCTCTGGTGTGAACTCGCAGCGGTGCAATTTTTACGTTTTGCCTGAAGCTTGATTTGTTTGAAAAAATACTGAACCAAGAACAAAGCCCAGCACACCTGATCAAAATCAGAGCCACTCTTCATCCTCTAGGAGCTTTCTAAAAGTGCTTTCTCATTGCTGCCACCTAGTGCCATGGTTCTACACAAAGTTGGACAATTGCGTTCAGTTGCACATAAATAATTGAATACAAATGCCTCATAAATTATATTTTACCAACCAGCTGACAATTGGCTCATTCATTGTGTGATTGGAACATCAGAAAACAAACTTTCTCTGGATTGCTCTTCAGCGTGGGTTTGCTGTTCTCACACTTCCGGATCAGACAGTGCATCCGCTGAACTAGCAATTAATCTGATTGGTCAGTGGGCAGCGCTAGACCTTTTGGTGGTGCTTTGAGCATCAAGCCGTTTTCAGTTTTGACACAAAGCTCAACTGGTACTAATGGGTCAAAAGTGTGCCAAGAAAATACCCTCCACACCATTACACCACCATCATCCATGCTTTCAAGTCAATGACCCTCCCGTCCACATGTTGCAGCAGAAATCAAGACTTATCAGACCAGGCAACATCTTTTATCAATCAATTTTGGAGAGTCTATAAGAATTGTACCCTCAGTTTCCTTTTCTTAGCAGAGAGGAGTAGCACCCGGTGTGCTCTTCTGCTGCTGTAGGCCTTCCACCTCACGGTTTGATGTGTTCAGAGATGCTCTTCTTTATACCGCGATTGTGACGAGTGGGGTGATTAAGTTACTGCTATCTTTCTATAAACAAGCAGTTGGACAGGTGTACCTAATAAAGTGGCCGGTGAGTGTATATCAAAATACCGAATGTATTTCTCCCCAAAGCCCCTGACTATGGTTCTATCTGACTTCATAGCTCACCAAAATCATACTAAAACATTTTCACAGATTTCTGAGCGACGTCTACTACATAACATTGACTCAAAGGTAATAAGCACAAACAGGGTTAATACATAAGGCATACTGGATTTGACGATTTTTGAGAAAACGAAAGGATTTTCAGTCTGCTTTATAGTCAGAAATATTCTATGTTGTGTACTATGCTTAATGTCAGGGTTCTGTCACTGCTTCTCATTGAGGTTCTTTTTGTCAATGATAGATACCTGTTGTGGTTGTGTCTCCATCCTTGTGTTCCCTACTCCGTATGGTTTTGTGTGAACACACTATTGTTCAGTGCTTATTAGCTGATTAGTAGCTAAACCTCAACACCTTTTGTTCGTTTGTAAAGGTTTTCTGTGATAATACATATAAAGCTTTCATTCTTCTGTTTAGTCTGAAAGTTCTTGAATATTTCATACATTTTAATCCAGTTTATATTCAAGTTCTCCAGATTTTAACTGTTTATTTCCCCTGAAGTGTTATTATTAATACGGAGATTCCTACAATTGGGTCTCGTCTTCAACACCACCGCAAAACGTATCAATGCGATTGATTTTTTTCTGTTGATTGATTCTTTTGTGATTCTTCTAAAAGAAGCCTTTGGAATCAAACAATGTTTATCGGCCTAATGATTGTATTTATCTAATAGCATGGCTCAGTTAATCTCCCCGTCCATCTCTCTCAAGGTATGGGATATCTCTCCCTCTGATTTGCAGATGGAGGGCAGATGGCTGCTGCTTTACTGATGGCAAATTTCCATTTCCTTAAGGTCAACAGCTCAAAGCCACAAAACAGGCAAAGGAGCTCCGGTAAACACTCTGTATTTGCATTTAAAATCGGGTTGCAGAGGGTCAGGCTAAACTGCACTGAATCAGGAAGAGAATCCAAAGTACTGTCAGCTTTAATCCTGCATCTATTCAAATATGTGCTTTATTTTTAATTCGAAGAATGGATGGGACTGTACGCTGGCCTGCGTCAGGAACATCTGTTGTTTAAACTTCAGAACTGGCAATGATATTTAGGGAATTATTAGGGGTGTTAAAACATACTGCAATATAAAACTGTCAAAATGTGTATCGTGCAATTACTGAGATACTTCTTGGAGCTGAAATGTATTCTAGTCACTTCTGAAACTTCTTTACCTTGTCTTGTTTTATTTAATATTTACCAGGACATAATTATCCTTTAATGACATTTCAAACCAGGAACATTTTAAAACAAGCTTTCTCAAATCCTTTTGATTTAAAAAGTGGACTTAATGCAAACTTTAGTGCTGCCCCCTAGTGGATAGACGATAATAAAACCCTTCTTAACTTTGAAGTCTCAAAACTTCGAAATGGTTTAATTTAAAATGGTTTTAATTAGTGTTGTAGTCCTGGCTCGTGGTGTAGTGGACGGTTACGCAGGGCGACGCATGTTCCCATCCCTCCCCATTCTCTTTCTCCACCTTTCTTCCTGTCTCCCTCTACTGTCCTGTCTGTTGAAATGAAAAAAAAACCCACATTAAATTTGTGTTGTAAAACAATGTGAACTTTGTGACGCAACATTGTGATGCATCGTATTGTAAGCAGACTGTATCGTTACACCTTTAAAAATGAACAAATCTAGAAAATTCACTAGAAAACAAGACGTATACAAATTTGAAATTAGCAAAATGTAAGATTTAAATTAAACAGCAGACAGCTACGGCATTCTAATCAGTCAGTAGGGTAGGAACAATATATTGTGATACCAAAATCTCACAATATGTTTTGTGGAGCAAAAACTCATGAGAATTTTTTTATGAGAAGAGGAGTATTGTCAAATAGTGCATAAAAAGATTAGTAGACATCTTCCTCTTCATTCTCCTAGGCTGTCTCCCAATTAAGAGTCTGCATCCTTCGAAGTGCGGAATTCAAGGCGGTTTACGCCACAACGCTGTGTGAAGGCTGTCTCATTTAGCCAAAAATCGAAGGGTCCTTCAAACGAGTCATATGAAAATACCCAACGCCTGCCAGCCAATGAAAATCCAGTATTGAGACAGACCATAGTAGAAACATTTAGAATAGGGTAATCTCCAGATACAACCCTCTGTTTTACTTCCACTGCGTCGATTTTCTTGGCTCTGGCGACATTGTAAGTGCATCACATTGTAAGCGCTCGCCCCAGAGGCCTAGCCGAGCCTGCGTTTATAGCCAGTTATATAAATTAAGCCCAAACCCGACCTGGCGGAAGATTTTCAGCGCTGGTGCATGAAACTTTTCAGACTAATAAACAGAATATGTTTTTTCCAAAATGTACATTTTTGTTTTGTATACAATTAATGATAAACATTGATAGCTAAACTGGTTTTCTGAAAAACCAGTTAGCATAACTGAACCATTCAATGCGGGCATGTATCAAGGGGAGGAAGGCAAACAGAGATTCCCAAAGCAAACTCTTCGGAAATGTATATCAACTTTGACAAGAGCTCCCACAGGCAGTTTATCAGAGAAAATTCTGCCGGATCTCAGGTTTCTGTATTGTTCTCCACACGTGCGTCATCTTCAATAAACAAAAAGTGGAGCTACTCTGTCTCCTGCGAAGACATGTTAGCCGCTGCTGTCTGGCAGTCATTGATTGTGACTAACGGTGGAGACAGTAATCCTGTGCAGGTACTAGATTGCTATGGTCCTGATCAATAGGCCCTGCACGAAGGGAGGTAAAGCCCACAGCGGCAGCAGCATTCATCAGAAGGATAACAGGAACAAAGTCAACACTGCCCACAGTCTGTCTGCTCAGCAAGCCACTTGGAAAAACAAAGCATGTAAATACTTCATCTCTGAGCTGAAATTTAAGCCAAGTTCAGAGAAAGTTTCATTGTGGCTATGCAAAGTATTGCACGTGAGGCTAGAAGTGGAAACAGAAAGGACTCAATAGGGGGGTTGTATCACTTTCTTTTCGCATATTACCACTGAATAAACCCATGCTCGTGTACGGAGAGGTCAATGGTTTGATATAAAGCACATTTTCCAGTTGTAGCACTTTCCTATTGTGAACAGGGCAATTTCTTGGGCCTGAAAAAATTCTTGGCTGAGCCCAGACCCTAAAAAGCAACTAGAAAGTGTTGATAATTACATATTCAAGGGCATTTACCATGCAAAGTATATTTGGCACAACCTATAAGTGGTTACATTTTTGATGACGGTTCGAATCCCAGTGGGAACAGCCTCAATTTTTTATATTATTTCTGAGTTCTTTTGGTCATTTTGCTAGAATGTTTTTGCTCACAAATGAAAACACAACCTTATTTCATTGATGATTGAATTATTTACCTTAACTGAAAACGTGAGCCTCTGCCGTGACTTTATTTAGCTGAAAAACCATCTCATAGTCACTATTTCTGCCTGTCGTCTCTCTCAAAGCATATCTAGCTCAATCTAGGCAATGTGGCGTAGACATATCAGCCAATAAAAACAGACACTCTGCGCAATCCTTCTCTCTGATTGGTCTCAGGGTAATGAAGTAATTTCTTTAGTGGCTCAGTAATCTACAGTTCTGGAGTATTTATTAATTCTTCGGAGCTGAATCATCCTGGGCTTATGAGAAAAACGTTTTGGACTAAAGGTCTTTACGCATCGGTTCAAATGGAGATTCGTATGAATCTTCCGATGGCTTCTCAGCAGGGTGCTCTTTGTTTGCGCTGAGAAAACAATTGATGCGATGAAGCAGAGTAAGGAAGAAGACGACGACATTGAAGAAATCAAAGTACACATATAAATATCCATGGATGTCAAGGGATTTATATTGCTTTCACAATGTGGAGAAAAGAGAGGAATGGTAGCGGGATATTGGGAGCTTTGTAAGTGCCACTGAGCAGCTCTTTTAGATCCTACTTACATCAACAAAAAAACAAAAAACGGATCCAAAACTCTTATTTCGTTTGCACCTCTCATTCTGTCCGATGTGTGATGTGCCGTTGGCGCAGATGGCTTTATATCGAGGCGGGTCGTCACACAAAACTTTTTAATAAGGCTAATTAAGGCTAAGGATATTAAGGCTACGAATCCCTGAGCCAAGCTACGCCATTGGTGGGTGAAGGTGCGTTTGCATGCGTTCTAGCTCATAGAGGTAAGGCTATATAACGTTTCCTCCAAACGCCATTACAATGTCTAACCATCGTAACTAACCTCGTAATTAATCACTCTCACATCTCTGTTGACCGTCAGGCAGGAGAGTAACTAGGGAGTAGTTTTGAAGTTTTCCGAATGAAAATCTCAGCCAATTTCCGTAATATTTAAGAAAAAAAATCTCATTTCCCATACAAATTTGACCAATATGAACAACATATAATTAAAAATACAATGTCATGACCCCTATAATTTCCAATGAAATGTGGTCTTGGTATTAATCTCTACAATGTTCTAGTAGCACAGTGAACCCTCGCTACTTCGTGGTTCGGACTTTTATTGATTCACGATTTTTTTCCATTACGTATGTATATTATAAGAGAAAAATTTTTTTATATTCCCTCACTGTTTTATTGCTTATCATTTGTGCCTGTGTACTGTATGAACATATTGTAGATATCATTACTGTAAAGAGTGGATTGTTAACAGTACTATGTAAAGGAAACATGTTAAATAAATACTGTAAATATGGTATCCATACTTTGCGGATTTTCAGCTATCGCGGCCAGTTCTGGAACCTATCTTCCGCGATAAACAAGGGTTCACTGTATAACCTAGTCTGTATGTTTGTAAACAAGATCTGAAGAGGGGTCAATAATTTAAAGTATCATTGTACATTTTCTGTCTCTTTAAAGAAATGTGCTGATCCAAAGTTTAGGAAGATCAATGCAAGCCCTTCATCAAACTGGCCCATGACTTATGTCTGCTCATAAACAGTTGCTGAAAATTCAAGTTCCTTCCACGATCACGAAATCCGAAACCTATTTTCATAAATTCCAAAACTTACAATCTTCAGATTGCAAAATAGTTAATAATAGAAAAAATATATATATACATATTTTTTTTTTGTGCGTGCACCAATCTGTGAACATTTCTCCGGCTCATCCAGATAAGATAACAATCTGTAGTCCAGATTGGTTTTCCAGTATCTGCGTGGAGATCAGAAGACGCATTGGTGAGATAATTTGCAAATGTTTCCTGTGACCTCCACACATTCAAATGGAGTTCTTGTTTCGCTGCAGTCTCCGGTATCCACAAGTTCACCCACAAACCTCCAAGCCTCATGCAGATGGGGACATATTAAAATTCACTGCGGTCCCAGCAGTCAATACCACTCCATATTTTATGCTGTCTCTCGCCTTCAGAGAAAATCATTCATTTAGGATTTGTGAGTGAAACTCCGAGACATTGCAGCAGATAAATTGATATTGATTGACAGGCTCTTTATTGATCCGCGGGAGGAAAGCAATGACAAAGATGTTTCATAAACCTCCCCACGAATCATTCAAATCAAAGAGGAAGCGTAACAAATAAAAATAATAAAGATGGAGATTACATTGGACACATACACCTCCAGCAATGAAAATGTCACAGAGAAATGATTAATCTTTCTATATTGAAGATATAAGCCTATTTTGCAATAAGCCTATTCTGAATTTTCTTTTGGTCTGATTTTAGGTTTCATTTTATAATGAAATTTGATCAGAACAGCATACATTTAAGAATAAAAGCTGCCTCTAAACCATATGAAAAAGGACCAAGTTTAACACCAAACTGGAGGCTGCCAGATAGATGCAGAGCCATGGTTTTATTTCTCAAATATTCAAACACTTTGTGTATTTTACAAAATTTGGTTGCTCTTCAAACTAATCTCCAATCTCAGCTTTCCTTTACTCATCCTTGTAATGTCCTGTATCAACAGGAATCTCTAATAAAACTTCAGTGCTTGGTTGAAACTGGGAACCTGGATGACAAATTCCAACTTTGACATTGGAATTCCTACTTTTCAAGCTTTTCATTTATTCAGTGTCCAACACAATTCTAAGTTTGGGGAAGATTTATTATTAAAAAAAAGCTTTGTGCATCAAACTTACTGTCTTGAGTGATGATTTGCTATTTAATGAATCTTTTAACCAGTATGCCATTAAATGAATCTTTTAGCCAGTATGCCATTAAATGAATCTTTTAGCCAGTACACCAATTAATGAATCTTTTAGTCAGTACTCAATCAAATGAATCTTTTAGCTAGTATACCATTAAATGAATCTTTTAGCCAGTACACCAATTAATGAATCTTTTAGCCAGTACACCAATAAATGAATTTTTAGCTAGTATACCATTAAATGAATCTTTTAGCCAGTACACCACCAATGAATCTTTAAGTCATACTCAATCAAATGAATCTTTTAGCCAGTATGCCATTAAATGAATCTTTTAGCCAGTACACCAATTAATGAATCTTTTAGTCAGTACACCAATTAATGAATCTTTTATTCAGTACACCATTAAATGGATCTTTTAACCAGTATGCCATTAAATGAATATTTCAACCAGTACACCAATTAATGAATCTTTTAGTCAGTACTCAATCAAATGAATCTTTTAGCTAGTATACCATTAAATGAATCTTTTAGCCAGTACACCAATTAATGAATCTTTAAGTCAGTACTCAATCAAATGAATCTTTTAGCTAGTATACCATTAAATGAATCTTTTAGCCAGTATGCCATTAAATGAATCTTTTAGCCAGTACACCAATTAATGAATCTTTTAGTCAGTATTCAATCAAATGAATCTTTTATTCAGTACACCATTAAATGGATCTTTTAACCAGTATGCCATTAAATGAATATTTCAACCAGTACACCAATTAATGAATCTTTTAGTCAGTACTCAATCAAATGAATCTTTTAGCTAGTATACCATTAAATGAATCTTTTAGCCAGTACACCAATTAATGAATCTTTTAGCCAGTACACCAATAAATGATTATTTTAGCCAATACGCCATTGAATATTTTTTTTAGCTAGTATGCCACTAAATTATCCTTTAAACCAAGTAATTAAGTTAATATTTTAGGTAGTACACCCAAAAAAATTATCTTTTAACCAAAACGCCAGTAAGTGATTATTTTAACCAGTACACCATTAAATGAAACTTTTAGACAGTGCACCATAAAATGAATCTTTTAGCCAGTATACCATTAAATGAATCTTTTGGCCAGTGCGCCATTAAATGATTCTTTAAGCCACCATGTTTAAATGGGTGAACCTGCTACACCCCATCCCACTACTCCTAATCGGTTCCCAGTTTATTTGGACCTATTCCTCCCAAACACAGCCAGTAAGTTCGATGATAACAGTTGCTGTAGTTTTTTTTTCTTCAGTAAAATATGTGTGTGTTAAAACCCTTACTAGACGCAATCATTTAATAATTTGTATCTAGAACATAAGTCACAAAACAAATTAATTGGGACCATAAACAAGTTTTTGATTTGCATATATAATAAACCTTTCAAGATCATTAGAGGGGCTCTCTGAATGTGGGCCTTCCTATTGTCTGAAATACATTTCTTATGTATTGCTCTTAAAAAGATCCTTAAGAAGCAAATAAAGTACCGTACATAACATTTCATGGTAAACAGTAAAACGTTTAAAAAACTCAACAATTCTGCAAGTAAATGTGGCATTTTTCTTGTTGAAGTTTGAAGGAATGAAAATGGTATTTGATGAATGCATGTAAACAAGATTATTTTCATATTCACTGTAAAAATTGCTTTACAACATAAAATCTCTGGCCATACTACAGAGAAAGTGAACACCATATGAACAAATATCAAATTACATTGAATTTCACCAAAAAGACTTGACATTTAAATTGATTGATGCTTTATGAAGAAACCCATCAAAGCATCTCTTCGAAATGCCACAACAGACAGTTTAACAGATGAGCCTGGGTGTCTTCTAAAATTATATATTGCTAATCCGATGGGACTGCTGAAATGCAAAGGTGATTTTCAATAATGTTTAATACATCCACCAAACGTGACTTTTAAGCTTGAATTATGGTGAAATGCATAATCCCTGAAAAGTCTTCATCTGGTTCTTTGATGTGGCTCTCTCCTGTTATACATTTAAACTTCCGTTTCTGTGTTAATTTAAATACTTGAAAAGTATTCATTCATGAAGTTGTCCACAATAAAAAGCAATGGTATTATACATCAAACGGTAAGGAGAAAAATGTAAAAATGAACAAATTGGTTCATAAATGTAATGTTTGGTTTAAATTAAAATTTGGAAAAAAAGTTAAAATCCATGATTTAATCATTGATCTGAGCATTTAAACAGATTTTTTTTTTAAAAAATCACACGTATATGCCTCTTTTAAGTTTCCCAATGAACATATGAATGATTCAGAGGAGAACTAGGTGAATAGTACTAATCCATCCCATTCATTTTGGAAGTTTGGGGTGCTCCAACTCACTTTTGAAAGAATGATGCCAGACTTTGCATGTTCACCTGAAGATGTCTGCCCGTACAGTGAAAGAGACTCACAAATCTAGTAAAAAGTGGGAAGCACTGTGGTCTTCCAGTTAGAAGGTCGCCGGTGACCTTCCTAGAAGGAGTTTGCATGTTCTTCCCGTGCTTGCGTGGGTTTCCTCTGGGTACTCCGGTTTCCCCCACAATCCCAAAAACATGCGGTTAGATTAATTGAATAATTCCCCTTAGGTGTGAATGTGTGAGTGAATGTTGCCCTGTGATGGACTGGTGTCCTGTCCAGGGTGTACCCCCGCCTCTCACCCAATGTGTATATGGGTCAATTTCAATTTGGGTTTACATAAAACATAATTAATCCTAATAATCTTCTAACCCACTTATTCCCTTTCAGGGTCACAGGGGTGACTATCTCTGGGTGCATGGATCAGTGGTGCCTCTCCAGCGCACATTGGGCGAGAGGTAGGGGTACACCCTGGACAGGTCACCAGTCCATCGCAGACCATCACACACACTCACTCACACCACATTCACACCTAAGGGGAATTTAGATTATTAAATTAACCAACAACCTTCTAACTGAAAGGTTTTTTACTTGTTAAAAAAATAGGTATTTGAATAACAAAAGGAACAAACTTGTTGAAGACGATTAACACCGTCTGTTTGGAATTAAGTTGGAATGATGCAATCCTGCTATTGTTTAATTTTGACTACAAATATAATGTGCAGGTTACTAGTTTTAATTGTTTGGTTAAAAATCAAAACATTACAAGTGTTATGAAAAGATCTAATTCAAATGAAAATGTGCGATTGTCTTTTAGTGTCATTTAACAGACCCCAAATTGGTGCCATAAGTGACATCTAGTTGTGAAAAGAAGGTTTAACCATTGGAAGTACAAGACCTGGGATATGGTTTGTGTTTTTAAAGGCACAAAAACGCACAATGCCACAAAGCTCTTGGAACAGGTTTTGGAAAGGTTTACCTAGTTTTTTAAAATAAAATTGTCACATTGTTTCAATCTTTTCTTTGCTTTTTTACAATTTTGTTTTTACAATTTTGTTCTTTTTATTTTTGCAGTGAAAAAAAATCACCAAATATTTCTTGTACAATTTTATGATTGTTGTGAAATTGTAATGTAATTAAAAAAATATTTGTAAAGTTTACTACTCAGAAGTAAAAATGCCCCAAAAGGCCCCAGACTTCTTATGGTTAATGAGTAATTATGAAAAACAAGAGAAACAGCCGATTCAAGCACCACTGGGGCGAACCAATGGCTAGAATTCCTCTGTTTGGAAGTGCACACATCTTAGCACAAGGCAAGGGCATTTGGAGACTGAGTACAGGTGCCAGATAGAGCTATAAAACCCATAATTCACATGAAAAACAGGCTATAAATGCATTGATTGACTGCTGTGCCGGGTTTGCCGCCACGAGTGGAATTTATCAGATTGGATGAAACTCCAGTTTCCCAACTCAGCGCTTCTATTTATCAAAGCCCATGTAGAATTGTTAATTTACTTTTCATACTCATTTCCTAACCCCCCTCACCCCATCAAAGCGTTCCTAAATCACTTTAAAACAGGCCAGAGAATGCACACACACAAGCTCGTACACATCGCCAGGTGCAGCAGTGTGTGATTTAAAGCTTTGATTCAGTTCAAACGACAGCAGAGGTTAGCCTGGAGCAGGCTCAGGCGATTCATCATTTCCTGCTTGATAAGAGAGGGATTAATACATTTAAAGCTTTGCTCGCCAGCAGTCATCCGTCTAAACGTGGCCTAATCCATTCAGGCTGCGGCTCCCCGGAGGACGCAGCTAAACAGAGAAAACACCTGAAACTCTGATGCCAGAGTGGGTTGTGCACTTATTAAAGCAGAAGAAAGTATGGCGCTAAGAGGCAAGGCTGCATTAAAGGAGCCCACACTAAGGAAATCTCACACTGGGCTGATCTCTGCACGACGGGGTATGCCATTCTAGAAAATGCCAGAACGATGCCATGTAGCTTTGGGCACCTTCACTCAAGCAGCAGGGCCAGATGGAGAGTGAAGAGGTAAAGTTTGACCCAAATGCCAGAAACAGGGAAAAACTGGCCCCCTCTCTCACTGTACAAAGCACCCCCCACCCAAATCTGGGCCTGGGGTACTGTATATTGTGTGCCCCAAAGTCAGCCTGCAGGGGTTTTAAAAGCGCTTCAGCATCCGAATTTACAATTATGCGCCTGCGTTTTCTAGGACACTCCTTTTCTTTATCCTAATAGCTCATAATGCATTCATTCCACACTTAATTTAACAGCCATGCCCATTTGTTCTTCCCTCTCTCTCTCTCGCCCTCGATTTCTGCATGTGCAAATGCGACGGCCATGGAATGAAAGCGATCCATTATGCACATGTGTCTGAACAAGGCGACCTGTGTCACAGCTGGCTCGCTCTCGGGCTCTCTAATTTCACTTTTATTGTGCACCGGACCGACCCCTGAATGCACACTAAATACACACTTCCTGGGTTGATGCGTCTACGGCGAGAAACCGTAGATCTCTGGAAAAACGAGGCCGGATGCAAACTGCAATTGTTAGCCACCTCCCGTTGTACAGAAAAGCCTCTATTGTGTGCAAGAGAATAAGACCTAATTACTTTAAAGAAAGACCGGCTCTGGATTCCATGTTAAAGTGCACCCGGACTATTTCTTCCCATGTTTCCAAACCCTCTGGGCTGAGCTGTAATTTGGAAGCTTGCTACATCAGTCTCATCTGTGAGGGCACAACCACATGGCTATAGGTGGAATTTGGCAGAGCTGATGAATAAAGGATTGCACGGTAATTACTCTTAGATTCTGAGGCTGGAGACGTTCTCAGAGACGTGCTAGCAGTGATGAAATGCTTTGAATGCTCAAAAAAAGTTCATGCAAGTTTTGAATCAAATGGTATTCTTATGATGTGTGGGCCAAACCTAGCCACAGGACATCATGCGGTTGGGCACATAAGTTTACATATTCTGGCAAAATCTTTGATTTCTTGGCCATTTTTCTGAAAATATGAATAATAATAAGTGTTTTTGCCAGTCTTAGTTAAATCATAAAAACAACAGAAACTTTATAAATGACCCTGATCACAGGTTTACATGCCTTGGTAAAGCAGCCCATTCTTTTTGCTAAAAAGCCTCAAACTCTTGTAAGTTTTTGGGCTGTGTAGAAGCAGGGAAAAGGCGTGCTACTTTCGTTGGCTTGGTGAAAAAAAACGTTGTCCTTTCGCACACAAAGAGTCCAGGCTGATAGGTTGCAGTTGCTTTGTTATTTATTTGTAATATTGGAGATCTTTACAGGTTGTTGAGATTTAATGGCTATTTGTCTGTGAGTGGCTGTCTGTGTGAGAGGGGGTGGGTGTGTTTGGGTGTGTGCGCATGTATTGTAAAACACTGTAGATGTTCCCTCCACCAAGCCACACCAAACCATGTGATTGGAACACCTGTTAAATGTCAGTTGACTCTGTACTGCCCCTCCTGGTGACCAATATAAACACACCCAAATCTCAAAAATGGCTCCTACACGGGATCTTACATGAAGAGCATGTTTCAATTTTTCCTCTAGTGTTTCAGTAATATTGAGGTCAAGAGACTGAGATGGCCACTCCAATAATGAAAAGCGGACTTGGCCTTGTGTTTTGGATCATTGTCGTGTTGAATGTCCAGTGACTCCCCATTCACAGCGTCCGGGATGATGAGTGCACATTTACCTCCAGTACCTTTGATAAGCCTTGATGCCTTCAGAGCTCACACATCCCCAAAACATCAGTGACCCACCTCCATGTTTGAGATGGGGTTCCATTCATCATAGGCCTTATTGACTCCTCTCCAAATTCAGCATTTATTGTTGTGGCTAAAAAGTTAAACATTGCTCCACATAACTTTGTTCCAGAAGTGACTGACCTGTTGGGCTATTGTAAGTGGCTGCTTTGTGGCTATCGAAACCATTTCCATTTAAGCGTCTTTTTACTGTGCACCTTAAAACATTTTTTAGTCCTGAATTTCACCTGAAGTGATTTGTGGGGTTGTCTTTGTATCCCTTACCTTTTTTTCTGGCAGTTGTAGCAGAAATATGTTCCTTGGAGATCTTTTTATATCTTTTCCCTTTTTGTACAGTTCAAGTCCCTTTTCCCGTAGACCCTTTGATAGCTATTTTGCTTTCCCTATCACTGGACGAAAGAGGCAAGGGTCTATCAGGAATCCATTAACCCAGAAACCTTTTCTGCACACACGTTTATTAGAAGAAAACAGGTCACTGGTGATGATTACTCACGCCACTCAAACACCTTTCTGCAATCACCAGAGTATGTAAACTGTTATTTATTGATATAAAAGTATTTAAAAAGTGACAAACTTTGAATTTGGAGAGACAAAGGGAAAGAAGGGGCGTGGGCTTTGGAAATGACCTGATGTCAGTCAGGAATCCAAACCAGATCCCCTTGCACAACCGTGGCCAATATGTTTCATGCTCTTGGTCCTCTATACCACAGATCCCCAACCCCCATGCATTAAACCAGTGGCTGGTGTGAAAAATTTTGAGGACCACTGCTCTTTACCACAGAGGCATGACAAATCAGTTATTATTATATAAGTAAAAATCCATATAATTGGATACCCATGAAAAGTATACAGTAAAAAAACCCTTTAAGCTTCGAATTACACAATACAATAACAAAAGGTGCATGGCTGGGTAACTTGGGCACCACATAAGTTACCCAGTTATACATGACTGCCCTTCCCATTGTCCGAGGGGACAGGGTGAAGAGTGACGGGATGAATGAGTAAACGACAGCTTGATGACGGGATGAATGAAGCAACACAATGATTGACGCAAATGGAGTCTGCGAGACAGGATGGTGAATGATGGAAAAGAGTGACCCCTTCTGTCCCTTTCTATTCTCTCATCCCACCAAAAGATCACAGTTGCTAACCAACAGAACTTTTTATACAAAACATCAGCATGAATCATATGTTTACAGACGTATCAAACATCTCTGACCACCAGTATTACTGGACATAAAGGGCCATTGGTCTCCAGGGGAAAACAACCCTTGATGGATTGAAAGGCTGTTTGCTAGACACTCGGAGCCGTATGCTGTTTCACTGTGACCTGCGCTTCCCTCACACAGGGGACACAGCACTCTGTCATTTACACAGCAAATGTTCTGTGTCCCGACCTCCATCTGACCAATCACGCAGCACACATTTCATCACTGTCTGAAGTCACACATGCTCAGGGACTCCATCTCTAAACCATTCATTTCTAATGATTTTGAAACTGTGATCCTACAATGAAGATTCCTGGGACGAAATAAGATTCCTTCGCTTATTTGGTGCAAAAAATGTAAGCCACCTGTGTTAATAAAAAACACTAAAGAGAAATAGAATCAAAACAATATTTCTTTTAGATACAGTTTTTGAAGGAACTTGTTCCATCGGTATTGAGAACACCACTAATCCTGACCAGATCTCCAACACTATTTGCAGAAATGCAGCACCAAACATTTGGTAAGTGGTGTAGTGGTGGACTTGGCTGTCTATCGACCAGAAGGTTGGCAGTTCGTGAAATGGTAGCTACAATCTGTCAGCCTGCCCCAAGACAGCTAAGGTCTACAAAGGTAGCTTATCATCAGCAGAGTGAAAGTGTATATGGAGTGAGAGTGAAGCACTACATAAACTGAAGGCATTATTATTATTATTATTATTTTCTTATCAAGGAACCACCATCATGCCACTACGTTGATGAACAACCATCCCACCCACCCTCCCCCTTCTGTTACAGCTAAAGAATTAACATTTTCAATTTTCTGCAGTTCCTATTTCTCTGTGCTTGATCTTGTTTCCAAATCTGAGGTATGGCTTTTTGGGCAGAAGTGTTACTCTTCAATTAAGACAACTTCTGTCCAACCTCTCCAGACAGATGTGTATCCCTGGGTCCCACTAGATTCAGCAAGTTCAGCAAGATACTGACTCTTTGAATAAATGTCATGTAATTGCCGATGAAAACCTTTGAAATGTACGAAGTGCTTGTAATTATATTCCAGAACATCACAGAAACAACTGAAACAAAGATCTAAAAGCAGTTTAGCAGCAAACTTTGTGAAAACTAATATGTGTCATTCTCAAAAATTTGGACCGCGACTGTACTTTAAACAGCACATCTTGAAACCCTAGTCTGCTTTGAAATCTCTGTCTGGGAGAGACCTTGTTGATGCAGTATAACTACTTTAGCGGGTGGTGAGAGGGACACGGACCACTGCTCTGGTTCAAAGCTGCTCTGGGCGTTTTATTAAAATATAACGGCATCATAAATAATTAAAAGAGTCAGTCAGTGCTCTGTTGGGTGGTGGGGAGCAGATTCGGCAGGTAGTGTGCTGGAGTTGCTCTGCAGTGCCTCCACCCCATCTGTCCAGTGGCAGGTGGATTTCCCGACCAGAGGTGTGGGACTCCATGCTCCATGCTCCCGGCATACTTGATCCATCCGCCCTGTTTGGAAATGAGCAGTACAGTGCCCCGAATGTTCCTCCACGACACTCCAGATCTGGTCAGTGGGCACCTCCTGGGCTCCTTCAGCTCCCGTTGGCTCTTACGGCGACAATACGGTACTGGGTTTTCACGGTTTTCCCCGCACGCTAATCGGTGTGACTCCCCAAAGTAGCACCTGGCAATGCTGATAAGTCCCACTACCTCGTCACACTATTTTGTGTATTGCGTATAAATTGCAATTGATTAACAATTTATGATTAAAAGTAGAATCGAAATGTATATATAACCGAGACATTTTGTTAAGCCCGTTGTGTAACCATCTTCTACATTACCATCTCTCTAATCCTGTGAAATACTGGTGTATTTTGTAAGAAAAAGTGCAGTTTCTAGGCACATAAGAGTAGATTTCTAAGATCTCCATTATTACTCTGTTATAAGAGCTCGTCTGTGCTGGAGCTGACATCCAGCAGGGGTCAGGAGGTCAAGGAGGCTCAAGAAACTCCCACCACTAGTGCTAGGGTCACACCCCGATACACTTGGGCACACAGCTGAAGCAAGAGCATTTAAAACAGGACACGTCATGTCAAGAGAGCAGAGGAACGCTTGAATGCAGACAAAGAGAGAACCAGACAATAGAAACTCTTGATCTGCTTTGAAGTGCTGCACAACTTGCCCTGGTTGAAGACGAGCTGCTATGCATGTATTCTATATTCAATATCCATTCAATTCCTTTCTCTTTACTTCCTACTGTAATTGCTTAATTAGCATCATGGAGGTTTGCCGCAGCCTATTCCAGCTCTCTCTGGACAAAAGGGAGCTTGAAAGGTCACCGTGAAGTCACACTGTGCAGTTCTTACTTTACAATCGGGCCCACAACATTTGGTTTTCTCACAGAGTAAAGGCTTTATACTTTATAATACAAACTTAAAAGGCTCAAAAGTATAAAAAGCAATGGATGGATTTTCAGACTGTCTAAATTACAAAAGAAATAATGTTGAAAATAAGCTAAAATATGTGGATGTTCTCTAGTCTTGTATCTAGTCACAGGTTTAACATTCTCTAACTTTCACATAAAACGGTAAAAGATAATCATTTCTATAAAATATATCCTAAATATACAGCAATACAAATAAAATACAGTTCGACTCATAAGTGAATTTCAGCATGTTACCAAAGGATACTGGACATTCCAACTCTCTTCACCTTAATATCATTGAACCCCTCAGAACTATGACATGCAGTTCATGCAAGAATTTACAAGAGTTGGAGGCTTTTTCCAAGAAGAATGGGCTGCTTTACCAACAGAAAAGATAAAGAACCTCATCAACAACCACCTCAAGAGACTTCAGGCGTATGTTGAAGGGGGGATTACAAAATATTAAGAGGTGTGTGTAGGGTAACGTTTTGGAAAGTTTCTGTTTTTATTATGATTTAAAAGATTAAACACAGTTGTTTCACAATAAATGACTTCACCCAAGGGCTAAAAGTGAGTTGGGGGGGGGGGGGGGTTGTGCTCTTAATCATATTTTCAGAAAAATGCCCAAGAAACTACAATTTGGCAGTGTGTGTAAACTTATGAGCACAATTGTATATATTAAGTGTTGAGTAAATGGTTTTATTAAATAAAGTTTTCCACTAGAAGTCACTTTGGAAATAATTGCAGTTGAAATTTATTTTAATCAAAGTAATGTTACGGTATAAAACATTATCCTTCTAAAATTGAAGAATCAAGAGACATTTATTGGATTATCAGATGGTTTACTAAAGTGTGTTTTCAACTCATGCCCCCTAGGGGCGCACTCACACCCGCTCGGTCTCTGTAGTCTTCTGAGGCCTTCATGAAAGAAGAGAAATGAAAGCACACTCACACTATTAAATAGTTTTACAGAGAAGGCACGCCATATTTTTAGCAAACAGGTTAACATTATTTAGTATTAGCATTAATATTATATGCAATGATTAAAAAATTAATTTGGTCCAGCCCCCGTGGTATAGCACGTCAAATCTCCTTGTACTTATTACATTTATATCATATTGTATTTTTGCATTTTTGTACTTTTTATTTCATACCTATTTTATTGTCATATATTAATAATTTTATTTATTTTTCATTTCTATTTTATCTATTTATCCCTTAAATGGTTACAGGTTAGACAGTCGTACAATACATTTCACTGCACGTCAACTCTAAATAATAAAAAAAAATTTAAATCTGAATCTGAATCTGGGTGACGCAAATTTAAATCCCAACCCGTCATCATTTCCCATCCTTCAAACTCTCTTCATGTCTACCTACTGTAGATGTAGTTTGAATCTGTTAATAATTTTTTTTAAGATTTATTTTTTTGTCATTTTTTTAAGTAAAACTTGACCTGGTTGAGTCAGCAGTGCTCTGATTGGTGGATGACAAGACTGGTTCACTTAGAACGCGGATCAAAAATTTTCATGTAACTTGCTTTAAATACACATTTGACAATAAAAAAATTATATACAGCTAGTAAACATTAGATGATGTGATCAATTCTAACATTTTTAGAATAAATTCAGGTAAAATGTATAAATTAGTAAAAAAAAAAAAAGACATTTATGCATGCAAATTGTCTTGAATATACGTGTTGTATTTTGTATTTTATAATGATATTTATGTACGAAATTACATGACTATGATATTTTTTAGATGCACTTGGCTCCAGAATTAACAGCACATAGAAACCTCAAACATAATCTTCACCAAAATGACTTTAATTTCCTGCTTTGACCCCTTTTGAAACGACATCTATTAAATGAAAAACTCATCGTCATAAATTTCATGACTCATCCTCAGACAAGGCCCTAAAAATATCCATTCTGGGCTGTTAAATAGGTCTCTTCGTTCATAATCCAGAGTTCCAGCTATCGTTTCCATGTAAAATACTGCTGAGCTTGAGAGAATCCTGAGACAAAGCATCCTCGTTACTTTTTAATCACACTTTAGGATTTAGATTTTTGAGACTCACAAATAATCTCACAGAAGGACGATAAAGAACCTGGAGTGTTTGTTTGGGATGGAGGGGGTGGAGGAACCAATTAGATTCTCCCTTGAGGAAGACGCTCCCAGATTGTGGCACAATTTTTGAGCCCACACATCTGTTCCATGGCCCTGGGTACAGGAGAATTTGAAAAACTTGTACAGCACGCTGTCATTTTTAGAGTTTAAGTGACACTGAATTGCATTTACAGTTCAGCCTCTAAATGATGTGAAATCAAGCTGTTATCCCTTGTGTAGATGTAGAGTTTATCCTCTGGTAGAAATAGAGCAGGCGTTCTCTAAAAGTCATGATCAGAAGCTCTCTGATCTATCCAGTGCATAAAAATAAAAT
>SRMA01025311.1:0-123891 GCA_007224835.1 Danionella cerebrum
GATCTTCTTTCTCTGATCGCAGAAGATTTTGCCAAGAGAATTTATTGCTGCCACATTTGCTATGATGTCAACATTGGAACTTGAATGACGTAGTGGATTGACCAATTCCACTTCGAAGCCGATATTCGACGTTGGTGGAAACACAAAGGTGAACCATGGCGGGTAAAAGAAGCCATAACAAGCCGAGTACTAAAATCTGACATTAAAAGATATCATAAACAGAAATCACGGCATGGTAAACCATGTTTTAGGCAATGTAAAATTTGAATAGTCAGTGCTACAATCTTCATATTCTTAGTTGTAACTTCATTCAGCTAGTTTGTGGTTAAAGCTCATTTCACCAATCCCAGTTACGAATCGCATTGTTTAATAGGTAGATGTCTAAAAAAAGATTTCTAAGCCATGTAATATCTTGTCTTGACCAGGTTCAAGTAATCTGTGAAAAGGGTCTTTCAGTAGGACATTCACGGGTCAACATTCTAGGAAATCCTGGCAAAGGTGAGATTTGATCTGTTGAGTCTTTTTGTTTAGTCTGCTAGGGTAGGGTTTAGTTAAATCGTGGAGATGTAACAATACATGATACGATACACGCCTCAACATTATGTTCATGAGACATTATATATCATAATAATAAACAAAACATTACAAAGAAACTGAATGAACACAAACTATTTAGTCAAACTATCATTAAAAAAGATTTTTGTAGATTTGTGAAGTCATTAAAACTATTTTTATTGTGAATTGTATGAGTCAACTCAAATAACTCCTTTTGGTTTCTTTTTTTTTCAGGGGTTTACCTCTCGAAATTCTCAGATTTGTTACAAATGAATCCATTCGAAGTGGGTGCTGTCGGTGAGATCATCATATTTAAAGTCATGAAGGTACGTTGATGTCATGGTAACCATCAAGCTCACATTCTCGTATGGCTGCAAATCAACATGCTTTTCAGTACAAAGCATTCTAGTGTTTATTTGTCATCTTATTCTCCAGGGAAAAGTAAAGACGATATTTGAGAATATGCCCAAAAATAGTTTTGAGCCAACACCGAAGTACGACAGCCATGTGTACAAGAATGCTAGCAAAGTGACCTCATTATTGTCGTACCGTGCCTTTGAGCACACCCAGGTGAGTTTTTCTTTGCATCGTCATCGTATTTTTTCAGGCACAATATCAACAAATGAGACTATTTTCATAAATAATGCACACTTGACTATACAGTACAGTCAGATAAAGTTTGAAGAAGTCCAACTCTCAACATTGTTCAGCTGTAACACAAAAACACACAATGATTCTCTCCCGTTTTTAGTTGATTCCTCTTGATATTAACTTCAATGTTGTCAGAGTTTAAATGATCGGAATTAACCATATGAAAAGCCAAATATTTCATTGGTGAATTAAACTGTGAACGTGAGCCGAATGTGGAACAGTTTTGAGAAACTGCGCATATGAATGGCTTCCTTGTCTAGCGAAGATTTCTGTCAAGTTTCTTTAATATCAGACTTACAGATGAATCATACGGATTCAGATGCACCTTAAGTGGTTTTCAAACGCAAGGAAAGAGGTTTAAGATAATTGTGCGTTGACATTTTAAACAGTTCTTTGTATTTTTTTAACATATTGATAACTTTAGCCAAATTCATCATAATGCTAGTAGTTGACCGTCTTAAAAGGTGTTTCCATTCAATAAGTTTCCTGTTTCTCCTTGTGGTGTAGTTTTTGTTATACAATTTGCTGTTTTCTGTCCTTAAAACGATAAATCGTTCCGTCAAGTAGAATGTTTAGATTTGCTGAAGTCTAGCAACACGCTGCATTGTGTTTGGTCAGACGTATTTCAGTCGCCTGGAAATATATAGTTTTGCAATTAAAATGCACATTAAAATCTTGCCTGATGTGTAAAGGCGAGTTTTTGTGATTTTGGAATCGATCATCCTTGGTTCCTTCTTGTCAATCTCCGAGTCTGCTTTGTTCAGATTCTCATCTGTTTGATTTGTTTTATTTTGCAGCAATACTTTTATGAATTTGCATTTGATGAGCTGAAGTCAAGGCCTCGACATGTGCTGCCTTATGCGGTTTTGTCTTTTCAATACAAAGGCAAAGAGACAGCCTCGGGCGCACACAGGTATTCACAGATTTTGGCTAAATGAAAGCACCTAAGATATTTTTCGTTGTCTCACTTTTAAACTTCTCTCTTACAGCAGATTGAACGCCACGTTAAATGAAGGGCAGAGAAGTATGTTTGTTTTTTTCAGTCACTATAGGATGCTCCTGCAATGAAGTAATGAAGTAACCAAGTACCTCATCTATGTTGCTTTTGATGCTTTAGTTCGGCGACGATATACAGTGTGGACTGGTTCTCTCGTGAATAAGGGGGAGGAAGTCTATCAAGTTAATATTCGCTCTTCTAGTCTCCCGCATCTTCCACTTAAACTGTGAGGGTTTTCTCTTTTACAAGTGCCAAATTTCACGTTCATTGTGTATAAAGGAATTCCTACTGTTTCTTTTAGGCCGGATAAGCTTGACATCAATATGGGAATACATCTCGATCAAGTGAAAAGGAAAATTCCACCAGTTCTGCTCTCATGGGAAGCGTACAGTGGATCACGAGAGGGTAGGATGAAGACCACCGATACCAAACTCTCCATTACATTGCTGTGTGTGTTGACGTGAGTGCTTTGGTGTTTTTCAGTGTTGAGGTGTGGGATGCACTGCAGCCTTTATGAGGTCGTGCCAAAGAGCAAACAGGAAAGCAGCCTTTTCGGACTGTTGCAGCGGCTTGAGCGAGAAAGAATTGTGAGTTTATGCATTCTGTCTAATGCGCCAAAACGCTCTCATTTAAGCGTTGTTTAAAAAGACTCCTAAACTTTCTGGTTTTATTATAAACAGCTATGAAAATAAGACAAAAAGCTCATTTTTTTGTACATTTTCTGACCACTAGAGGACACTGTGCTGAAACTATTTAGGCAAACTCAGGTCAGTTATAATAACGTGTTAAAGCTAGCAAAAGTTACAACCATTTTCCCTATTGTAATTATGCATTTCGGCCACAAGGTTGCACTACCATTAATCTTGGGCTTGTTCATACAAACAAACTTTTCTAAAGATATCTTGATGCATTTGCAAAGAAAATGCAACTTTTGACTAAAACATGCTTAAAATGGACATGATCTGACTCAGCATGATTGTTTGAACGTATTGAGACCATTGTATTACAATGTGAACAAAAAGAAAGTGATAAGGCACAAAGCCAGCTGACCTCTAGGGGAGCACTGAAATCAGCATGCAGCCTCAGATCATGGTTATTATAACATCCACCATGTTTGGTGTTGATGTAGCATTACCAAGCAATACGGTCATTTTGGAGTGTGTTGCGTCATAATGTACTGCAAGACGAAGGTAGCTGCGGTTTAGTGTAGATGATGTGCAAATTTGGGACTTGCCACTAGTAGAAAACACTTACTTGTTTATTTATTGTTTTTTTTTTTAAATGGCATTTTGGAATGTGTTTTAATATTTTTACATAATTTTTTATGCAGTTTGAAGCATAAATAAATAGTTTTAATGCAAACCTGTGAATAAACATCTTTTTCTAAATGTAACATTTATGAATTTTAGCATTTTAGAATTTTGGAACCAAACTCTTCACTTGTTGACTGAGAGTAACACGCCATGGCGTACCAAATTATCCTTTTACCTCCAATAATACTTATATGCATCATGTTTATAACTCAGTCTGTGTCAGTAAAACTTTTAAACCTTTAAATGAAACTGTCGTTTTAGGTCTTGGTGAAGCCATTGGTTGACAAAGGTTTCCTTTTCCTTCTATCGTCTTCTCAGTTGTTTACCAACCCAGGTACGTTTCCATTCAAATGTTACATTTATTGGTTGATTTCAGAATGGAATATCAGATTTAATGTTTTTATTTTTATATAAAGACCGGCGAGGGAGAAAGGACAGAGTTTTGCAAGCGTTGTTCGTTTTTCAAGAGCAAAGAACCATCTCAAAGTTGAGTAAGTGTCTAATCTTTATTTCTAGAGCTTCCATCAAAAGAATGTTTAATATTCAAGAATGTTTAACTGTCATGTTGTTATTTTTCAGCGTCAAAGAACTCTGGAGTCAATGAGGATCCTCTTGTTTCACTTGAACCTAAAGACCCAATCATCAATCAGCTTGATAGTTTTGTCCCTGCACTACATTATGGCTTTCTGAAGCTGCGTGCCAATCCTCCCAAAGAGCTGGCAGTAGGACTGAAACGCCAGGCGCTGGAGTACATCGACCAGAAGGATCAAGGAGCATTACGGCCTTTTCAAGTCGCAGAGTACCGGCACACTCTAGATGACCGGACCAGCACCCACCCTGCACTTCGTCCAAAGAATATGGACGTGACGCTAAAATCCTATCTCTTCAGCCCAGGAGAGTACCAGCTACCTCTGCAAATGCTACAGCAGGCGGTCAAGGACAGCCAACAAAGTGAGGCATCTCCCCCCGCAGGAGCAGAGGAGTATAGTCCTGTCTCAGACTGGGGAGGCTCCGATAGAGGGCCATCCTCAAGCAGTACACCTGGGGTTTCACATTCTAATGGTGGAGCTCAGAAGCAACAGAGCGAGTATGAGAAAGCTAAGATGGAGAAACTGCTAAAGCTCATCCAGATGCATAAGAGGACTTTGGTTAAAGATGAAGGGAGTGGGGCAGAAAGAGAGGAAGAATGGGACCCGGCCGGACTGAAGAGGAAGCTGGAAAGGGAAGGACCTGGAAGTGTTAGCAAGTATCTTCGGGCAGGTTTGCTGAACGGAGAGCCAGGGAGAGGTGAGTCTCTTTATTATCTAAGACTTCCACAAAGTCCATGTAACTGACTAATGCACGGCTGGACAGGGATTATCCAGTTTATGCCATGGTCCTTTGGCAGTATTCCCACTAAGTCTTTTCAGTTTAATTTGTGCTTTCGCAGTATGGCAAGGAAGGAACACAAAGTCCATAATTCTGAGTTAAAAAAATTTGTAAAATCACTATAATGCCTAATCCGGACGATGAACTAGTTTCAACCGGACAGGCCTCACTTGCTTCGGTCGTATGTATCGGGTTCAACTCCAGGGATCCCAGCACTGGGGGAGCATAGCGGCCAGTCTCATCACTGTCAAACCGAACTTGCTGCTATTTGCTGGTCGAGAGTACCTAATGTCTTCAATTTATATATTGCTTTTCCAGACGCTTTACAATTTTCAAAGCATATAACCCCCTGGGCTGCCATTTCACAACTGCAGCTTCCTGTCCATGACCAAACCAGTCACAACATCCATACAGGGGCTTCCCCAAGGCAGAATGGACCTGGCAGGGATCGAAGCGCCAACTTTCCAGTTGTAGGGCGACCAACTCCTTTGTCTATGCCAATTGCCAGCCCAATTTGCCTGAATTCCTTAAGGTCTACAAGCATGAGTCGTAGCCATTGGCGTCAATGTTGTGTGCTGGCTGGAAAGTGACGTTATTCTTACTGAGCACCAATCCTCCTTGTCAAAGATGCAATACGTGGCAGAAGTGATAAATGTGAACGCTTGTTGTAGTTGGGAAAAGACAAAGTTGGGGGGCAAAATGTTTTTGCTTCAGAGTTGAAGGATCGTCAGTTACCTTTACTCTGATGCCCTACCATTTAAAATAAACGTCTACAAAAAAAAACACACAAAAATCCTCCAATAGTTAGAGAATTTTTGTACAGTCTTCCGTCTGTGTGAGCCCTCAGCCCTTGCTCTGTTTCTGTGGCTTACCCGTAGATAGCCAATCAGAATGCCTTATCTATCTATCTTCAGAGATGTGTTTTCTCTTTTCCAGTTGCGATGGATTCCTTGCGGGTGTATGACACAGATCTGCGGGAGCATGCGACTCATAGTCCCACCCTCAGAGATACCCACACCTTGCTTAAACTCTTCCTCAGTACGCTCAGCAGGATGAACCAAAGCTCTGAAACTTCCTGCAGCCAGCCTGCCGAGCTTACTAAAACTGCAGAGAGACAGGATTCCCTTACTCACCGTGATTTTGACCTGCGGGCCAGGCATGCAGATGAGAAGCAGGAGTTCTTGGAGGTGGGGTCTGTTTCTTGTGGTGATCCAACATTAAAAACAGCTGATGTTTTAGTTACCACTGTGTGGGTGTGTGTTTATAGGAGCAGACGACCAGCCGAATCAGCCTGGATATCATCAGCCCCTCTTCCAATCTGGAGCAGCAGCTCTCCCATTCTGCAGAAGCCTCACATGTCTGGAGAGCATCCACTGCAGGTACCTTCAGATATTTCCCATAACACCCTGCTGCTTTAAGTGCAGTCGAACACACCCATACTTGTTCTCCAACCATATACATAGATGGTCAGCTATATAATATATATATATATATATTTGCAATATTATATCAAGTTTATTAAGTTTAAATTCATACTGACAGCTTTTGGCCTGATGTAAAAAAATGCTAAAACATTGTAAAAACACTATTATTTTGGGAGTTTTCATTTCTTTTTTTTTTATGTAAGCCTTTTTATTTTAGTATTAAAAAAATTGATGCAGTGACCGAACTTACAGACATAAATCACTCTCAGACAGTCATCATCCATCCTGGTAGTGATGCTTAGCTCCACCTTCGCTGTTTCTGACTTATCAGTCATGTGTGATGTTTCAAAGGAAGGAAGGATGAAGTTGGCTAAAAAGGATGCTAAAATTTGTTTCTTAAAATGGTGACACTGATTAAAAGGAGACCTTTGCTCCAGTGTGTACAGCTAGTAAGCAACTGTTCTTCCTACAATCTAAACTAAACTATTGGTCACTTCTGGAAGTGATGTGTGAAGACCCGGTCACTTCTGAAAACTGGGGAAAATGTGAACTTATTCAATTATCTTTTTGTTGTCAAGATTCTGTATTTTGCATCCCCTTGAAACATTGGCATTGCCAAGTGTTGTAGCATCTGCAGCGCTGCATGTTTAAATATTATTTGGGAAGCAATTTTTGGAATCTGCTCCCATTTTCTCCAAAGCAAGAGACCAGTTGATGAATTATGCTTTCCGCGCATTTCACATTTGCTCTATGAGAATGAGAAATTTTAATATTACTGTTTGTGTGGGAGTCCTGTTCAAAATTTCCATTTTGTTTCCATTAAGAATATTATTTGGGGTTTGAGATTTTCTCACATTACAGTGACCCTTTTAACATCTGTCAATTGTTTGCAGGTGTAGAGGGTGTTGAACCTTGCATGAGTGGTGTGAAAAAGCCTGCACAGTCTCGAACGAAAACACTAGACTCGATTGTGGACATGGAGTTTCAGAACCTCTGCAGTGGAATTCAGAAAGTGATGGAGGCCCAGCATGTAATCTACCGCCGCCAGCCTCCTTTTCCACGATTTGGGGATCAAACCAAACGGACAAATCTGGCATTCTCACCTTTTGTCTCGAGATACGTCTCTGCAAAGCCTTTACAAGGCTATGTTGACAGTCTCTGTAAAAAGATGAGACATTTAACCCGGGCAGCTTGTACTGGATCTTTGGAACCTGAGATTGTTGCTGTTGCCCCAGTTCCTGCCCCATTGCCACCAGCTCCACCCCCTTTAGTTGTTCAAGCTCCACCTCCCTCATCCAATGCTCATCCTCACAAAACAACTTCACCTGTGCCTAACTCTACTAAGTCTACAACAAAGTCACAAGCTAGCATTAAACCGGCATCTTCAAGCAAGCACCGACACGTCACGGTTCAAAACGTTCACGGGTCTTCAGCTGGAAAAGCTGTGAACGAAGAGGCTCCCGAAACGTCCCCCTCAGCAGGAATTGCCAGTAACGCCCCAGCTCCTTCAGTCTCAGATATGTCTTCAGAATCTGTACTTTTTCCAAGAGCTCTGGGCGAAAGGGTTTTACAGCAAATCGAGCCGGATGTGTTGTCCACCCTGATGGAGATCATGCAGAAAAATGCAGTAAAGTTTTACATCCAGCCTGGACTTGAAGAGAATGAACTCTGCACTGATATCAAGGTCTCCAAGCAGGAATTGTTATGTACTAGGGCTGGGGAATCGGGTGTTTATATTGGAATTATTTTGACATGTTAAAATGTAAAATATTTCAAACATCTAAATCTGCAAATTAGTTTACATTTTAAAGCTGCAAGCAGCGATCAGAGCTGATCTTAGTTTATTGAAGTAAAATAAGATTCAGAATTTAACAACCCTTAAGGCCTGGAATTTTTACTCAAAGTAAATTAAAAGGAATCGATTTCCTGTCGGTTTTGGACACTCGCTCGAATTCACCTTTTTGTAGGTCTTGGTTTCTAACAGATGGGCTTAAATTTTCAAACACGGCCTGAAATAGCAGTGTTAAACAGCAGAAAACGGAATGTTCTATGTAGCCATTAGGTGGTGCTATAGATTACACTATAGTTTGCTATTTAGATTTAATCTAAATTACTTACTTCCTGTTTATGCCCAAATTTAGAATTTTGATGGCCGTTGTGCGCACATAGTGTGACAGTTAAAAAAACTGTGCAATTTAATACCCCATATGCCTTAAGATAAATCTGATGGATTTGGGAGATATACAGATAAAAACTCTAGGAGGAGTTTGGTAAAGTACGACCCGAGCAAAAGTGCCAAATTTTGGAGGGTTTTGTGAAATTGCCAGCTTCCTGTTTTGGTCAATACATGTTTAAATGTACACCCAGTGTTTTCAAATGGCGCCTGCACCCTACGTTTCAACGGGATGATAGTCATAGTTTATACATATTCACAGGCTTTAGCAATCTTTTAATTGTTCCATTGAATTTTGTAGCTTTTTAAGTTGGTAAATGAACATATTTGTATTATTTCCTGTTATTGTAACGTTTCTCACATTACTTCAATCTACCTTAACCGTCAAGTCAGGCATGAAGTTCTCATTTAATAACTATATTCAAAAGAAAACACTTTACTTTACTTTAAACAAGGCTGTTTTGTCAGCCTTTGCTGCTTAAAGTCCCCATTAGTAAAGGTCAAGGTCAAGGTCATGAAAAGAGACTCGGGAATGGTGATCAATTTTCCCTAATAGGAAATCAATATCATTGTGTTTACTTCTGAACAATAGCTATTCTTTCTTAGTTATTTTCTTTTTTTAATAGGGTAAATGGTTCTTTTTAAATTAAAGTTTAATTGTTAAAATTGTACTTTATTTGTTTAAATGTCACCCAGCCCTATTACTCAATATTTCTAATTTCTCAAGCTTTGAATTGTCTTGTCTTTAACCTCCCTGTGTTTGGTTTTGCAGACATATTTGAGAAGCCTTGGCAACGTCGATTGCAACCCTCTTAATTATCTGGAGATGAATTGTCAGCAGAAATTCATGATCATTATTCAGAATGAGGATATTGCAGCTCATGTACATAAGGTAATTTGTGTTTGCTCAGCATGGAGGATGGTTGTTTTTCACTGTTAAAGCAGGGTGGGTGACTTTTATAAAAAAACTCAGTGTCAGGCTGACTACTAAAATCAAATGTTTACCCAAATAGCAGCATCTAGAGAATATGGCGTTACCAACTGAATTTCATAACTTAAGATAAGCAGTGATGCATACATATGCAGGCACTTATGTGCATTATTCTGATCTCTTACTTTGGAATCTTGCTCTTGCGCCAGATGTTTCATGTTAAACGGAGCCAAACGTTTTCCAAAGTACTGTACTACCATAAACACTGCCCCTCTCTTTACCATAGTAACAGACATTGCTTTCACTAATTGATGTTACCTAGTTATGTGTAGATGTTACCTATAAAATCAACAGTTTCAGAAATCACCTACCCTGCCTTTAGATGTAAATGTACAACCTTTTACATCATTACATTTTGTTTTCTCTCTTGACATTTAGATCCCAGCTCTAGTGTCCCTGAAGAAACTGCCCACAGTTTACTTTGCTGGCGTGGACAGTGTAGAGGATGTAAAAAATCGCACGTACAATGAGCTTTTCGTATCGGGAGGCATCGTTGTATCAGATGAGCTCATTCTCAACCCTGACAACATGACGCTAGGTATGAGTCTAAGCATTATCTTCTGGAAAATTTCCAATAGTCTCTACTTCTATTGCAATAAGGCCATTGACATGTTTGTAGAGAAGCTTCAGGCGTTTTTCAAGCTGCTGGAGGAACAAGGTTCACCCTGGAAGTGGAAGATCCATTGCAAGACTCAGAAAAGGCTTAAAGAGCTCAGCAGGTGATGAGATAAAGAATAAGATTCTCCAATAGCCATGGTGAACTTTTACGATTATTTGGTTTCTCTTTCTTAGATTAAATACAGAGGCCCTGGATTTGTTGAACCTGTTGACGGTTTACCAGAAGAAACACATTGTGGAGTTCCTTCCCTATCATGAGTGTGACATTCCATCTCGGCAAGCTCCTGATTTGGATTGTTTGATTAAGCTCCAAGCTCAACACACCCAGCTTCGACACATAGTCTTCCTCACAGGTGAAGGTGTCTGGTTTGATTTAAGGTTGTCCTGAATAAGTGGTGCCCACTCTTGCTAATCTGGTGCTTTCTTCACGTACACAGAAAGAAGCGATGATGCGTTCTCGCAGTTCTCTGGTTGTGGAGTCATCATTGCGGGGATGGATGAAATCATGAGCAACTTTAAGAGTTTAATCAGTATATCAGAGCGAGAAGAAGTGGCTGCCCTACCTGAGCTACCAGGTACATCTGAATTGAGTTTATTCTTCTGACCCTTCCAGATCTTACTGTCCAAATGCTATCGGACTAAATTTTGAGGAATCAGTTTCCATATGAAATGTGATTTAAGGCAAGGTAGGTGGTTTCTGGGAGTGAGTGTTAATATGTGTGCAACATGACAATCACACCCCTTGCATCTCATTGGCTACAGGAGTGTTTAGGCTGACACAGTTTTCAGAAGCTTTTTCAAAATGACCCACCTTGCCTTCAAATCCCAATCCTTGCTAATCTGTTTCAATCTGGTCACTCGGATTTGGATTCAGTCATTTTTATGGAAACAATGAATTCCTATTCCTGTCCATCAAATGAATGTAAATAATACGTCAAAGTGCTTGTTGTTTTCATATTTGTTTTAGTTGTTGAGGCATGTAAAATCTGTCCAACCAGTTGTTTTAATTTATGTAATCAGAACAAAACTTACCTTTATCTTCATTAATTGCATTGGATTCTGGCTCAATGCATCTGGGATATGCCTACTTCCAAGTGCACTTACCATATAGTCATAATATATATCTGGATATATAATTATTCATAGTTTTTTTTTTATTAAATTTATGTGCTCTGAGCAGTCCAAGTGGTCCTTGCTGCAAACTGCGGCGCAGTCACGCCATGGACTCGCAATTGTAGACAACCTGTCACCCACAAGCTATCTTGTCATGCCATATTGAGGCGGGTAAGGGTTAGCGTTAGCAGTAAGGTTGTAGTTTGGGTTACAGTCCATGACGTCACTCCATGGCAGTCTGCAGCGAGGACTATCTCGGACAGTCACCCATTAATTTAATTACTATTTGATTTGACAAAAATTACATTTGGGTCTAGGTTCCATGGTACAGAGGTCTATGACCACATTTGTGCAGGGTGACTGGTTCTGATCTCATCATATTTCCATACTGCATTCTATCAAACGCAACTGTCTAAACTCTATATTAAATCTTTAAAAAGGTCTCATTTGGTCTGTAACATGCTTAAGATTACAAACATGATGAATTTCTGATATATCTCCCCATCTTTTCTGCATTTTCAGAGGTGTCTGATGCTGTTCGAGATGAAGAGGATATGTCTATTGACTCAGAAGATGACACCACGGCCACTGATATGAACCCTCAACATAAAAACAACGAGATGGAAACACAAACACCAGAACCCCCTCCACCCCAGTATGATGGATTTCGTCCTCCGCTCCCTGACCCAGGCTCTGTGGACTCTACCATTGATCCACTCTCGCAAACAAACCCCTCCAGTTACCCTAACCAAGGCCCTAACTTGACAGACTATGCAGAATTGAAGTCTGCCATCACTCTTTATAAGGCTACTGTTCAAAAGGACCCGTCTAAGGTTGAAATCGAGGACAGCCTGACCACTTTTGGAGTCAACCCTCACCAGAGCTACCTATGTCCTATCTCAACACAATGGAGTCCTTATTCCGGGTCTCCTGCGTACCACATGTCCTCCGCATACTCATCCCCAGTGCAAATTACCTCCAGGGGATCAGAGTATAGTCAGAGTGGTGCTCCTGTTAACCATCCCTCAATAAACAGCTCGGCCGTACCCACTATCCAACCGCTCACCATCCCCCCTTCCTTACCCAAACCCCCAGTTCCCTTAGAGAACGTCCAGCCCCCTCCTGAACCAGCCTTCGCTCATTTACCACCTTCACTAGTTTCTGATGATCTTGGTTCACAGGTGGTACCAACAGCAGCTACTGCAGTTCAGCTCCAACCTATAAGCTCTCAACCCACTGAGACCGATGAAGAGACTGCTTCATCATCCTCTAATTTCCCCTCTTACCCGGACGCCGCACACTTTCATTTGCTAACACCCATTCCTCCTGTTCCCCCAGTTTTCAATTGGGGTTCTACACCAGGGAATCACAGTTTGACATCTGGACAGAGTGTTGCGGGAATGGCAACTCCATCAACCACCCAAACTGAGGCTTCAGAACCTTCTGCTAGTTCATGGGTAGAAGCCACTGAGAGTAGCACCGCTGCTGGACCCAAGCAAGAAAATCCCCTTACTTCATTGGGAATCTCTAAAGTGCCCCAAAAGGAGGGCGGTGGAGATAAAGTAGGTGTATTCGCTAGTTCCAACTCATTCAACCAAGGAGGCAGAATTCCAGCAAACATTTCTGCAGGGAGACCGCCCCTTATTTCCAGGGGTGGGGGTGTTTCAAGAGGACTCTTACCTATTCCTCCACCTTTAATGGGACCTATGTGCAGAGGTGGACAGAACAATAGCATGTACAATCCAAGACTTGGACCTCCAGACATGATGCGTGGAGGCTTTAGGGGTCGAGGGTTCCCTCCACACCCCTTACGATCCAGAGCGGGGCGAGGTCAAATGAGAGGGGGGCCATCATGTAACTGGGGCTTTCCCCCTGGAAGGGGAGGGGGTTTCCGGCCGGACTACAGCTACAATTAAATGCCATACTCCTTCTTAGTCTTCTGGTATGAGGAATGTACATAATTAACATACAGAGCACATTATCAACAAGAGAGTCGTTACTTCTGTTTCGTACGAATGAAATCAGACCATGGCCAGATTTCCACTGTTTTCATGCTCTTCCTGAAACAATGTTTGAAAAACCTTGTTCATACCACTATATTTATATTGCCAAGAAATGTAAATGCCTTTCAATGGTTTGTTTTTGTTGATACTTTTCATTTGGATTTTCAAGGAACAAGGTGCAAAATTCTGACAATATTTTTTTAAAGATATAAAAAAAAAAGTGACTCATTCTTCATTTTAGCCTTTTTTTACGTTCTTGGTTGTACAGATGTTCTATTAAAACAAGGTTGTATCAAACGTGAACTGGTGTTCAGTATTAACTGAATGTGTGACCTTTTTGTGTATGTACATAGTTATTTATGATCTCATTTAAAAGGGTTTCTCTCCAGAGAGGTTTAAAGAAGGCCAAAGTGTATTTGTGCATTGGCCCTAAAGGTTTAGAGCCGGTCAGCGGAGGGCATCATCTCCTGATTCTGCTAGTCTGGCTTTTGATGCAGTTTTCTATAAGGATTGTCTATTGTCACTAATATTGAAATGTGTTGAAATAGATGCATCTTGATTTCAAAAGTGACTTTGTACATTTGAAATTCTGTAAAGTGATCCTCAGGGCATTTCACAAATGTTCTATCAGATAAACGGTTTTGTTTCAGAAAACAGTGCGTACGTTTTTGTTTAAAATGTGGTTTTATTTGTGGTATGGATTTGTAATTGTCTTTTTCCAGAAAATCAGACACAAATTATTTGTAAAAACTTTGGTAACAGCTTCCACAAGTTCAAAGTTGAGGTTAGAATGTAAATTGTTCCAGTAGCAGAGGGAGGAATCAACAAAGCTTAACGGATTAAGCGAATGCTGAAAAATGCTCGACTACCTACTAGACTAATCTGCAGATATCTGGTCCTCTTATCTCTCATTTGCTGCAGTGGCATCTCAAAAACAATTGTATCATAGCAAAACCAAAAGTATTACTGTTTAAACTTATCGTAATGTGCCTATTATTCATTTGAAACATTTTTAAATACCTGCGAAAATGTTCTATTTTATAAAATATTATATACAACATATTCTTTTAAGTCTTCTATGAAATAAAAGGATGTATAGTCCAAAAAGAGATGAAATCATGTGAACTTTCCTCCCAAACAAAGCTGGTAACATATTTTCCAGGGATTTGCAAGCAGCATATCAGCCGACAAACAACTGGGGGACACGTGTTGGTGTATTCTAAATCTGAAAAGGGTTGCAGCAGATAAATCTGATCACATCTGGAAATGGCCTGGAGGGATTAACTCTGCACCTTTGCGTTGGTGCTCTTTCATTTTCATATTTTGCCTCTAGTTTTGCATGGTGTGGAAGGGAAAAATTCTGGCAGGGGTGCTAATCCTCTCCCACATTGCTGCAGTGAAAGAGCAATTTGCTTAATGCAAAGAGCGGAAAAATACACGCATATAAGCAGACATGGCTGCTTTGTCTTTGGGTTTTCTTATAACAAGCTTGCCCCCCACCCCCCGCCCCAGACAATTGGAGTTTTGTAGCTAGCGAGGTATGACTAGTTGCATGCGCTCATTGCTTACCAGCAAACTTCACCACCATGTTTTCTTGACGTAAAGGATTAGAGGCTTCTTGTTGTTATGATGCAACTGAAAAGATTAAATGAGTTAGGAGCCCTTCTGTTGTGTGGTTAAATTAAAAGTTGTTTCTTTAAGATCTGCGTTACCTCAAACCTAAGTTACCTTCCCTTTCTGTAACATGCTTGGATGAATAAACCAAATAATATTGTAGAAGTAACAATCCTTAAACTAAAACAACCTTTGGTTAAACGCCATTGAGTCTCTTAATCCACTGGATGTTCTGTGCATTACCAGCTGTACACTCTCCACACATTAAGTGCGAATAAGAAATCACCTCACCCCACAGAGACAGGGATCAAAATAATTTATTATACAATTATACAGATTAATCAATTATGCTTTAAATAGGCTTAAGCAAAGTTGTGTGATTTGACGTAACATTTGTTACTACGGTTCATTTCTCTCTCTAAAAATGGTGAAGCTTTCAGCGTCCCATTCAGCTGTAGGCTGTTCAACAACAAATGCAGCTTTGGGGTGGCCATTTTTCCCCGCTATTAGTGGCTCGAGGAACACCACATGCCGATCAGATTGAGACTTGCTTTTCAGTCGATCGGCTGATGGAGCGCCAAAGACTGAGTTCAAATTACAGCGATTGTCCCCAAAGTTTGAGATTGCCGGAGAAGGAGGAGGAGGCTTGCAACAACCGCAACGACATGGGGTTAGATACAGATACATCAGTATCAGGACAAGTGTCACTACACACCCCAACAGTGTGGTGTAACCTGTGTTAAATGGCTCTTCTACGGTGTGAAGGGCTAAGACGGTTAAGTTTACTTCTCGTGATTCATTAATCATCCTCGTATTGTCCATGGCAGTGCACTGGTAGATGCCTGAATCGATGGACTGGGCGGCAAGAACCTCCAAGCTTCCATCTTGGTTGAGGCGTAAAGTCCCATTTTGAATCAGAAACGAGATGTTCTCCAGATGTGGAGTTATCCAGCTGTATGATAAGTCTTCTCCGTTTAGTGTCCCAGTGCAGTCCAGTCTCACCTGTTCACCTTCATAAACAACTTTGTCAGCCTTTGGGGAAATGAGGGATATTGTCTTCCCAACTGTACAGTTCTCAAAGAAATGCACAGAGCGCAAAAACTTAATTGAGACTTGAGGCTCATCGTACATCAGACACTTGTAGTCATCCTTGTAATCTTTGATGCTTGGGTATCCCTTTTGCTCCCAGTGCCAAAACATTCGGTATACAGAGCAATCACATTCCAAGCTGTTGTTGTGCAGAAACAGGCCTTTTTGCACAGCAATAGGCAACAAAACAATGTCATCCATTGGCAAACGAAACAAATGGTTGGAGGAAAGGTCTAGTGTAACTAAATTGGAGTGGCTGTGCTTGCGAATCGAGAAAAATGGGAAGTCTGTTATCTGGTTGAAACTGAAATAGGCCTTCCTGAGACTGCCAAGTCCTATTAAGGTATTGCTTTCCACACGTGAAAGGCGGTTGTTGTACAGTAAAAGCACCTCCAAGGCTGGTAGGTCCTGGAAGTGGTGCTTGCCAACCAACTGTAGTTTGTTAGAAGAGAGGTCAAGGTATCGTAGCCTGCTGATGTTATGAAAAGCTCCTGGGCTAAGCATGGAGATGCGGTTATGGGACAATAGCAAAGTATCCAGTCTTGGAAGTCCATGGAATATCCCAGCTGCCAGCCATGATAGTCTGTTATGACTGAGGTCAAGGACAGAGGTTGTGAATGGAAGTGGGTTCGGAAATCTGTCCAAACCCATAGAGCCACAGTTCAGGATGTCCGAAGTGCACAAGCAGCCCCAAGGGCAGCTAGCTCCTGAGGTCTGGAGCAAGAGCAGGATCCAACCCAGACAAGATGTAGAGGTCATACTTTTGGTTCCACATAAAACGGATTACATCAGGAATGACACAGTTGAACTGTTGATACGAGAAGCCCTCTGCTGTTAAATCCTACAAAGGTCGTTTTACATCTGTCATGTCCTCCAGTATTTCACAGATGGGCATTTAATTTTCTCTGTACTGGAAGAGCAGATGGCAGTATCTGGGGCAAGTAATAGATTAAATCAACTAAAATCTCTTACATTGTTATATATGTGTAAAAATGCTTAAATTACTTTTATATTTAGTTAAATGCTTTCTTAGTGTACAACAAAAAGCCTACCGATGCCTGAGATCTTTCTTCAGTTTGGCTCCCGTGTTCATCATTTGTTGAAACAATCAATGAAAAAAAGTTGTTCCAAAAAATTATCCCACCAACAAAGTCCAGAAATTTTTATAGATCCCTAGACGGTAACTCACACTTTTTCCCTTTTTCCATCGTGCGAGCGTCCTTGCTTGCGGACTGTCCTTTTATGAGTGATGAGTCCTCTGAGCGCAGAACTAATCTCTATCCACCCTCTGCTTTCTTTTTAAAGCACTGCCTCACATCTCTCCTTCTCACTGTGATTATTCTAGATAGCTCGCTCTTCCTCTCTTCAGTTGTTTGGTTCCTTTAATCCCCTCTGGATTTTTTTTCCATTCCACCACCCCCTCCCCAGACACACTCACACAGAACATCTCTTAACCGGATTTCAGATGTTGTGCTTTGTGACATCTTACATTTCATGAAAATCATTAAAACATCAAAAATCTGAGAAAAAATATTATGGTAGCATGAGGTACCAGTTGGCGTAGAAACCGTAGCTTTGACTCCTCCACATCATCGCTGCCAGGCTGGGTTTGGCAGATGTTGTCGGTTGTCTTGGTCATGGTAGTCCTCAGGGATCTGACTGCTGTCACACTGCATTGGTCCTGGTTGGTATGCACTTGGGCCTTTGTCTCGCTGTTACAGAATCATCTTGAACATTTGAATGTTAATACGTTTGTTATTTTGGAACATTTTAATGTCTATTTCTAAATATGTTCAACTTAAATGATCAACCATGATAGTCTGTTATGACTGAGGTCAAGGACAGAGGTTGTGAATGGAAGTGGGTTCGGAAATCTGATCAACTTAAACGAATAATGTATAAACTAGACACTTCTTAAATTATATCTGTCTGCTGGTCCAATATCTTGGGTCGAAGGAGTTTGATTACTCCCATTGAAAAATCTGCACTAAATTAATCTGCATGGAAAGTGAACATCTAAACAAACCCTGTGTGAAATAAGATGATCTTATAGTCAATAAATGTTAATCACACATAATGGTGGGAGAATGATAGTGGGAAGTTTGTTTTTGTAGTGTCATTGGCACTCACTAACAAAAATTAAATGAATAGAAGGCAACGTTTTTCTGGAACTTTAAACATTTTTAGAAAAACTGTTTGAACTGATATAAACGAAGAAACACCGTCTGGGTATGCATTTGTCGTCGTCGGGAGATCGTCCCCAGGCCTTTTATTTTACAAAGCGATTTTTTCAGTCTTTCCAAAAGTCAAACGTTGAGTTATTTTGATCATGTAAAATAATAATTTAAAATAAATTTTAAATAGTTTTTAAAATAATTTAAACAACGGAAAAATGTGCCATTATTTTCATCACCAACCACTAGGTGGAGGCACGCCTCCACGCCTGCTTCACACGAGCTCGAGTAACCAAGTGTTTTAGTAAAAAACTCAAAAGATACACCATCAGTCTGATTCCAAAAACACTAAAACCACACAACAATTCCATTCTGCCAAACAATGGCAACTTTTTCAGTGGAAACTTATCTGCTCCACCACATTCCAAAGATGCTCTATTGGATTGAGATCTGGTGACTATGGAGGCCATTTGAATATAATGAACTCCTCGTTATGTTCAAGAAACCAGTCTGAAATGGTTCTTTCTTTATGACATGGTGCATTATCCTGCTATCCACTGCTATCCACGCTATCCACTGTGGTCATAAAGGGATGGACATGGTCAGCAACAATACTCTGGCAGGCTGTGACATTGACACGATACTCAGTTTGTTCTAATGGGCCCAAAATGTGAAAATGTCCCCAACACCATTACACCACCACCAATAACCTGAGCCAATTGATACAAGGCAGGATGGGTCCATGAAAACATGTTGTTGATGCCAAATTCTGACTCCATTGTCTTAATGTTGCAGCAAAAACTGAGACTGCATATTGGCTTGACCGTCTCGGTATGCCTAAATGCATTGAATTGCTGCAATGTGATTGGCTGATGAAAAATTTGTAACACCAAGCAGTTTGGGGGGTGTACCTAACAAACAGGCCAGCTATATATATTTTTTCTCTCCTGATTGGCATGTTTGCATGCACTGGTTTGTCAGTTCAGTGCAGTTCTTGAAGAGGTTGACTCATAGGTCCATTTCCTCCTGCTGACCTCCTGTCTCCAGCTGTGAGTTCACAGTGTGACACTGCAGAGCCGATCGATGGAGATGAGAGCCAGTAATTCCTCTTCAGTAGAATGCACAATCGAGATCAATTGATTGGTCTCGCAGAAATGCAGTGAGGGGAGTCATCATTAGAACACGGTAGAGTCTGAGAGGGTCTTTTTGTTGTATGTGAGACTCACTTGCGCTTCATCAGATCACATGGAAGACCTGTTTCTGAAAAATGGAACACTATTCATTGTTCTTACTTTAGCAAACAACAAGATTCTGCAATCTTGCAATCACAAACTTATATTTTAACCGTTTACTCATTACTTTCTGTTTGTAGCAGTCAGAGATTTCTCATTAAAGACTAGAAGAGGGGCTGTTGTATAATTGGCACTCATTTAGCGAGCACAACATGCTCATAGGCTATGGCACGGCAAGACTATTTTGTCCTTGTTTAATGAGTCAAATGTAATGCGGAGGTTACATGATCGCTCCATTTACAGGGTCACATGGTTGATTAATCTGGTTTGCTTTTTATTAAGTCATGCTTCACTAATGCCTACAAGGTCTGATATGATTGACGACTTATCAGAACTTACATAATGTATATTATGAAAAGTATATAACATACTAAAGCAAAATTATTTCTCTTTATTGTCCAATAACTTCCTTTTAATCTTATTTGAATGAACCCGAGCTCCAGCTTACCTCCCACTTTCACCATGCTGTCTACTCTACTGTCTCTACTACTTTCTGTCTAAAAAAATTAGATTTGGGAGTAGGAAGTAGGGGGCCTAACTGGTAATAGTCCAACTCACACAAAGCCATGTGAGGAAACCATGTGTGATTTTGCAACAACATGTTGTGATCAAGGTGGCAGCTCATATAACCCTGACACTAACCCAAAAACAGAACCTTAAGAGAAAAGCACACATGATTTTCGAAAGAGTCTCTCGGAACTTGTGGTTTTGTCAACTTGCAGTTTCCTCACTATTGCATGTTTTGAATTCTGTTGCCTTTTGGTTGTTTTTAGTTACAGTAGATATCTCTGTGTGATTTTTAGAGCTTCAAATTGTGCCAATGTACTATCAGCTTCATGGTATGCCTCTATTATACCAACTACAAGTTACGCCCTAACTAGTTATGCCTCTGTCTTGCAGCCTGCAGACAGATACTATTGGGTAAGTGTAGATGAAGATCAGGTCACATTTATTCATAACAATTCTCACACACAATATGGGAAAACACCAATTAACACATTTAAACAAAGTTTTCTGGTCTGATACTCACTGCCAGAAGAGGGCAGTGCTGTTAATGACAGCGGCACCTGTTACTAGGGTATAAATGGTAAAAAAAAGGTTTTTCAGCTATTAGTGTGCATTGTCTTAGAACAATAATTTCTCTGTTATTGTGATCATTTTAAAGCAGGATATTTATTGTAAAATAATTCAGATTTTCAAAAGTTTTGATGACAATCCAGCAGATGTTTAAGGGATAAATTGGATGCTACCAGTTGTAAGATGTAAAACTGCTACCAGTTTTATTTTTAATGCATTAAAAGTTTACTATTTAGTTGTCAAAGACATTAGAGAAACATCCATGAAGCATCCAAGGAGCGCGTGCGAGCGTTCAAGGGAGGGCGAAGTCAATGATGCAGAGCCAATGGAGAGGCTCGTCTCGTGCGAGGAGAGCATCTGTCCGAAACCTCGACTCACCGCTGGCATAACGCTACTGTATCTGCGTTGTTCTCTATCTCTCAAAACTAACCCAACTTTGAAGACGTTCCAGCAGGACAAAAAGAGGTAATAAACGCGCTCGAGAAGCTTATTTTGGAAAGTTTTGTCGCGCTAATTTCAGACACGAGGCGCATGGATATGTGTTGACTGCAGTTTACAAACGCTTGGAGAATTTCCACCATGTATTACCATGTGTTGTGTAGTATATGCAGCGTTTGGCCATTTATTTATTTGAGGAAATTTTGACTATACTCACATGGTTGATTGTGTCTCCACGCAGGAGTGTTTTTTGTCATTTAATCTGAAATTCCGAATGTTTGGTTGACGTCATGTGTTCTTTTACATAGCAACGGTTTGTAGTTTGAGGTGAGGTGCTCTTCCGCCACGCGCTGCAGTGTGTTTCACGGGGTTTTGGAGAAGCTGTTCCGCATTAAATCAGCTCTGCACAACCTCCAGCTGTTACCCCGCTCAAGAGCTAAACCCTTAAGTTTCACGAGGAGAATAGAATAGCCATTTCATTTATGGAGAATGATTGTTCAGTGTGAGGCAGCCAACTTTATTACTCGCTTGATTAAACAAATCCAATAACAAGTGCTGCAGTCACAGCACACAGGAGTCTACTCCGACAATCTGCTTTAATTGAATCACCTGTTGCATGGCTGCCCTCTCATTTCAGACAGCGTTTTAAATTTGGGATTAATGTTTTAGCAAAACATTTTACAAGCTCACAGCATGAGACCAGCAGTTAGGCTTTTGTTTTTGCGATTATAACGAGACTTATCTGGTATAATTTCATGTTCAGCTAATTGGGTTTTAAATTGAGCAGTGTTTTGAGCTTTATATCTTTAGGTTTTTTCATATTCTTGCAACGAGTTAACAAAAGGAAACTGTGTAACAATATACTGCACTACAAAAATAGACTCAACAATGAATTTATTAGGTACACCTGGAAAGAAGTGGGTTGGAATCCCTTTTACTTTCAGAATTGCCTTAATTCTTTGTGGCATAGATTCAACAAGGTAAAGTAGACTAGATTCACAGTGTTCCGGACACTTGGAGCATTTTTTTTTCATTATACAGCGTTCTGTGGCTTGCACACCAGTATGATTGCATGTCAGATCGCTAGGGGAGTGTCTTACGGACTCAAAAAAGCTTGTTTGATGTGTTTTGGATTAATTATCTTGAAGAAAATAAGAAAATCCACCAAGACACCGAGTGGATTACCGTGAATGCTCACGATTGTCTGGACAATGACATGTCCACATGTCAACTGACGGTATTCCAGACAAAATTATGAAAAATTTTAATCTAGCTATATATATATATATATATATATATATATATATATATATATATATATATAGAGGTTTTATATATATATATATATATATATATATATATATAAAACTTTGTTTGAAAGGACAGCAAATAATCTTTAACCAATAATGTACAAATTTTACGTTTGACAAATACATTTGTAATGAAATATTTATTAAATCTGCATTTTGCAGACACAGGGTCCTCACAAACCCTGACCCTCTAGACAAAAATGTCTTCACCCACCCCATTGACCAGCTCTGAGGCGGGCACTTGCTTGTCATTTTCTCGGATAGCTCATGAATAGATGAATGAAATGTCTCTGGGATGTTCTTTAAGAAAACGGAACACAACATTACACCACTAGCAGCAGCAGAAATCGAGACTCATCAGAGGAGGCAACGTTTTTCTAATCTTCTATTGGCAAATTTTGGTGTGCCTTTGCGAATTGTAGCCTCAGTTTCCTGTTCTTAGTTGACAGGAGCAGCACCCGGGGGTTGTCTTCTGCTGATGTAGCAAATCCACCTCAAGGTTTGATGTGTTGTGCGTCCCCAGATGCTCTTCAGAATTTTGAGTTAACAAGATGTTTTGATCTAACAACGTGACCAGGGAGTGTATGTTAACCTTTTGCAATTTAAACACTTTTTCTGGGAACCATTTGATATAGGTTTGAGGGTATTCATTGACGAAATTCTCACCATTCTCACTTACTGCTTTCAAAAAGAAAACAATGTACAGAATACAACAAATTACAATTAAATGACATGGTTCAGGAGGAGCTTTTGAAGACTAGCAGATTAGTCACATGTTGAAAATCAAATGGAATCCCCATCAGAGTGTCAAGTATTGACCTTTTTCTTTAATTTTTGCCTGTTTTTATCATGCTCTCACTTTTTAATACATTCCGCTGCATGCCTTTTGGCTGCACTTGGATTTCCGTGTTTGGATGGTTTTTTTTACTTTTAAAGTTTGAAATAAATGTTTTAGAAAGTGAACACACCCATAATTATTATAACTTTTTAGTTTGACCCCTTAGCTCTGTTTGATTGCTAAGGTGAAGTTTTAAGTGCATTGCTGCATCACACTAAACTCTTCTGCTTAATGATTCCTTCTTTTGCTTATCCCTAGAGGCGGTAATTACTGCCTTAGCGTGTGGACGTGATAACCCTCGCCTGCTTTGCGATCATTTGCATAATCATTAGAGAAATTAACGTGCACTTTTTCCAATTTACACCCTTGCTTATATGGAAGTGGCTGCTTTGTCGTCAGGTAATTAACGAGCAATATAATGAGCTGTGCATGCTCTTGGTAATGCAGTCTTTTATAGTTCTGTGTAGTTTTTGTATTTAAGAAATGTGACTCTTTGCCCTCTACTCAATGTGACCTGACACCAATTCTGCTTAATAGCCCAGTCCCCAGAAAACTGAGAATGGGTAAGCACTTTAACCCAAACATCTTAAAGAGAGGTGCTCACAGGCTAATTCACAGAAAGCTGAAATCCATATCTAGCAACTGCAGTCTGTGCAGTCATCATTTAAAATAAATGAGACAAATCTTGACAGAATTTAAATTAAGTGTCACTATTCCTCAAAGCTTTGTTTTATGCTTTGCAGACGTACAGCAATTGAGTACCTAATCCACTGGAGTATTTGTCATTTAAGGAGGGCTTTTTTTGTAAAAATCTGTTATTTCAGACTCTCGCTGTGTTGTCAAATGTTTGATCTTACACAAAGATTGCATTATAACAGCAGAAGACTGGGCAAAAACCTCATGCTAGATTCAAAGTGTTAAATGGAAAAAGGATGATATATAGTTGCATTCACCTCAACGTTTCCTTTTTGAGTATTGGAAAGTTTAGTCTCACACATTACCAAGGGAAACTTTGAAGGTCACCGGTAATTGGGATGTTGTGGCCTGGTGGATAAGGAGATTGATTGGTGGTCAGAAGGTGGCTGGTTCGATCCACTTTACCCTGAGTGCTGCAGGTATAGATGCACTGCTCTGGTTGCGTCTTTGCACTTGGACCAGTGAAATGCAGAGCACAAGTTCGTAGTGTGAGTCACTCTAGATCTGGTTTTAACAACACTTTCACGTGAATGGATCTTCCTTTAAAGTTCTGTTTCAAAGCAGAGAAAGGATTGACAGAAACTGCTAGTTTACTACCTGCAGAGTTTACAATATTAATTACCAGATTATTAATAGCTATATGATGAGAAATTTAGTACAGAATTGAAAGAAAAATTAACCACTTCACAGATGGCAATAACAGGGGTCAGACATTTCTTGTAGTTAGTCATCAGGTTTGCACACCTTTAAGGTTCTGAAGCTGAAATTTGGAAGCTCTAGCTGTTAGCTTTCTCCAAATCACTGTTTCTACCACCATATTCATGGTGGAGATGGGTGTTACCAGTTGTTTTCTTAGTGACTATAATCCCAACAGTTCTTTTTATTTCAGGCCTGATTCCTGACTACATTCATTATCGTTAAAGTGAAAGGGTAATAATATCACACAGCCTTTTTATCTATTCATTTCTATTAGTATCAATTCTGTTGCAAATTGTATCCCAACATTTTTGTAAAATCAATATCAGCCACTTAATGGCAAAAATGGCCAAAATGTGACCATTCTAGGCACATTTAGAGATCACAGGGACAACCAGTGAACGAACCCAATAGCCAAACCCTTGTTCATTTGGAGACAAAATTAAAATATCGGGCATCAGCCATCCTGGTATCTCTAGTCCCAACACTTGCTCCCACACCTAGCTTTTGCATGGTCCAAATGGCCAAGTTTAGTCAACATAGTATACGAATGACACATAAATTGCAAATCTGGATCAATTTTTGATGGTTTTCGAACTGAATCGAATATAAATTTGATTATAGGTATTTTTTTAAATGTGTTCTTGATATCCTTAATAATTACATCTGAAACAGTGGTCTTTTGTTTCTTGAGATATTCATGGTATTTTTTTAAAACAACAAAACTAAGTCCAGCTTTCTTGTGACATTTATCCAGGTTTGTCTCTTAAATATGATGCAGTGAAATGTTTTTTTTTACTGTAGCTACTTCCAAAAACGTCTGCCTGCAAAGTACGATTGGTTCATATAGATCCCTGATAATCAAGACAGTTGGTGGTCACTGTGTCTTCTTCTAGCGTGTGCTTATCTTTCACTTGGATTGAGGTTAAGCTCAATTACACAACCTATTTTTCTACATTTTGCACTCCGCTTTCCTGGTTTATATTGCTTTATACAAAATTGTTCTTTTTAATGTCATTTGCTAGGAGAAGTGGAAGAAGCCAATGTTCTGTTTAATCACAGAATTTGGCAGAAATTGGCGCTGTGTAGAGCAAATATTGCTTTATCCCACGATACATTGCTTGTGATGTTTCTCATTTGGAAGTCTCTTTGGATAAAAGCATCTGCTAAATGAATAAATGTAGGCGGAAATAAAGAGCATCTACCGTTCCCATTGGCATTTTGGTATATGCCAGGCTGTGATGTCTCTTGGTTTAGTTCAGTGCACAGTTTATATTATACTTTTTTGTGCTTTACTGAAGAGTTGATTTGTGAAGTCTTTGATTGGTTACAGATTATAAACAACTCTGCTATTCACGGTGACATCTAATCCTGTATTTCTCTGTTAGACACCTCTTGTAATTAAAGCCAGGCCAGCTCAATAGCCACTTTCAGTCAAAGGACTAGAAATTTTCAAAAGGTCAGTGTTTATAAAGACGTCACTCTGGGTTGCTTTGTGAAAAAGCCTGAAAAGGAAGCAGAGGCATGGAGGTGAAATGCTCAAACCATCTTGGACAGTTGATTTTTTTGGACGTCTTAGGAAATGTAGCAGATATTAATGCACAGAACTTGAGAAATTCTCTTACTTTGCATATTAAGTTTGTTTATAAATCAGTTAAACTCCTGATATCCCTTTGGTGAATTGTGTTTAGTGTTGAAACACAAAGCAAAGTGCTCTCACTATTTGCAGATACGGTCCTAGAAAAAATCTATATTTTTTTTAATGAGGGGATGAGTTTTAAGGGTGATGGAGGGATAAGCAATGTGGAAATTGGATAAAGATCAACTCTCAAAATGATAAATCTTTTGGTGGTCCAGTAGTAGTTCTCATTGCTCAAACTCAGTTCCTGGAGAGCCACAGACCTACACAGTTTAGCTCCAACCTCAACTAAATACACCTGATGCAGCTTGTTAGGTCCTTTAAGCTGTTTGTAAGCTTCAGGTCTGGGTTAGAAGTAAGCTCTGCAGGGCTCTGGCCTTCCAGGAACTGAGTTTGACACCCCTGCTCTAACTAGTCACCAACCCATCACAGCAACCTATGTTTTAATTAATCATATAAAAGTTGTGATATGATCACCAGTAAAACGTTAAATAATATAAATAGATATATAGATTTTTATTTTTTAGACCTAAAACAAAACCCCAATTAATGACTTCCACATTTTTACAGTCAGTAGAAGTCCGTTTCTCCTCCTTTTGCTCTAATTTTCCTTTTTCTTCATAGTTTGTGGGATCAGCGATCAGATATAATGGAGAATATATTTTTCCTTTGTGGTCGAATGGTGAAACAAATATGTTGAGGAACCTCAGAGCATAGCATTTTAATAGGTTCTATGGTCTTGTGAGCGGGTGTCTTGTAGGATTCATTTCCTGAGCTCTAAAAAAATATTCCAAAATTGATTATTGTTATACCCAGCTGCTGGGATGGATGATTTGGAAATCTGAACTGGTTTAATTTTTTTACTAAACTATTAAATATTTTATTGTGTATTCAAATAACTGATTTGAGAATAGACAAATCTAATATAGCTGCTATTTTATGACCTCGCATTGAGTGTAGTTTTAAAAGACGACTTACAACATCATCAATTTTAGGGATAAAAATAATTATTATAGCATAGTTTTTTTTTATTCAATGAAAGCACTCACAAATATTGCAAACTCAAAAATAGAAATTTTGTTTTGAGATAAAGTTATTATAAGATAAATTATATAATTATTAATTTACCATTGCTAAAGCACCATTAACTTTAGAAAAATAGAAACTTAAAAAAGTGAAAACTGACAATACGATTAAGAGGCTTAGAACTAGGCCACATCACAGACAGTGTTCTATTCTAAGCGGTTAAAATTAAACAGCCTACCTCAATACCTGGCACATAATATAAACTAGACTTTTAGGCTGGATCAATATCACTGTGTTTCATTGTTTTACCCAGTTAATGCAAGATATAAATGAAATAGTTTGTTTGATTTCATGTTAAGATTCAATCTGCTTTACTGTGAGAATTTAATGCCTTGTATTTGTTAGCTATAGGAAGACTTTAGTCTGGATTTGTGTTAGCTGAGTATCATTAATATGTGAAACGAGTATTAGAGAGACCTGATCCTGGAGAGTCCCAGCTCCTGCTGAGTTGAGCTTCTAAACTAACTGAGCACATTGGCACTAGTTAATAGAGGTCTGTTCCCTGTTCGTTTTTTCCATTCAAATTCTAATATCGTGTGGTCTGACACATTTTGAAATTTAAGTTTTAAAAAATACAGAAATAGCAGATATATTAACACACTCTGAAACAGGATTGGATGTTATTCATAGAAATATGAAAAATGGATAAAGAATGCACACGTTTCTGTATGTAATCAGGCAGTATATGTTTTTAGTGCTTACTGGTGTTCCTCTTTCTGGAGCAAATTACATTTTTCACTCTGCAATAAAAGGTGGAAAATTACCAGTTGTTCTTTGAGGTGTTATATCAAAAGATTATGCATATTTTGGTTCCTCAGATTACAATCTTTTCCCACTTACCCTTTGTATGAGTGACCATACTGGTCCCTAGAGGAAAAAAGATCAAATATTTCTTTACTTCTGGGGCAGATAAACTATCAGTTGGTTTGTAAAAAAAGTTTTAACTGGCCAAAACTGTGAGTCCATGTGGTTATCCTGTGTTGTCTTCTACTTTTGGTGCTAGTAGAGCTATAGAGCACTGAGGCAGGAAATCATTTGATTAGCAGATACACAGAGGGAATCCTTTTTTTTCTACTCAGTGAACACACACACTCGCGCACACACACGCACACATGCGCGCAAACTGAATACACATACTCTGTTCAGTGTATGTCCCTAGGCTTTTCCTTCTGACTTTCTTTGTTTTGTTACTTTGTGCTCTGTGTGTCTTATTTCCCCTGCTGATTGCTTTGTTTTCCTTCTTATTTCGTAACAGTTTTTCACTGTCGGCAATAATAGGGAAAGTATGGAAAATATGTCCTGGTTTATTTTAAATACAAATATAGTTACTTTTAGTCCTGTAAATTTCACAATCAATACAGAAAAACACTCAATCCGTATAACCGATGCTGTTTTAAATGCGCCATGCATATCTCTCTGTTGTCCCAGCACCCCCACTAAAGTCTTTTGCAAAGTAATCATGTTTTGTTGCCGTGGGCATAATGCTTGAGAAATGCGTGGGCTGTTTGTGATTGGCTGCTGCCAGTGGGAGCAAGTAAGGGGAAGCTGATATATAAGAGCATGGTGGAGAATTAAATATTTTTAATATGTTCGTTGTTTGGACATAGCGAATGCAAACATAGTCATGAATTATTTTATTGGTGTGTTCAGGGGAAAGGGGTAATAAATGTGCTTTCATCACTTTTTGGTGATTAACCTTCCAAATCATATCCAATGCACAGACACTGAAACCATGATGAAGATGGAATAACATCAGAGGTTTGTCCAATGAAGCCTGTTTCCTCATGTAATTGACTTCAGTTTATGTAGTTTCTATCATATTTACGATGCAGATAAAGCAATGTTGCTTACAAGGTTTTAAATGGAAAAGTTTTCACACTGTTCAAATGGCAACTGTTCATTTTTAATTCTCAACCCTTATTTTTAATTCTATAGAAAGTAGTAGTTCTTTAATAAAATATATTTATAAATAAACCAATAAAAATCTGCTATGGTCAATAGATTTCCTCCTTTCTCCCCTCTCTTAGGAAATCATTACTTTCAGGCTTTATAACAAATCACTGTTGTTCAGTGATTTGCTAATTTAACCTAGTTAAGCCTTTGATGTTTGAGCTCGGGATTAATATCTTGGAAAGCAACTAGTAAAATAACATGCACCGTCATCTTGGCAAAGACTTAAGAGATGGAGAAGGATTTACTCCTTCATCAAAGTGAAGTCAAGAACTGCAAAGAGAAGCATTGTCAAGAAGTTTAAAGAGACCAAAGACAGTGGATAACGGGTTTGACCTGTGGCGAACAGAAGGAAAAGATTAAAATAAAAAAACTTGAGTGACGTTTGAAAAGCCCCAAGAACAACTGCCAAGACACTAGACAATGATAAATCAGGAATTGATATCTCAACTAGAGCTCCTGGCAGGAACGAACTGCGAGGTTGACTTGATAGACTTGATCTCCATGCCAGAATGAAGCTTGCTATGAAGCTTTTTGAACTTAGAAATGTTACTTATGTTTGTAGAAAGAAGGATATTCAACCCCAAGAACACCATTTTTGAAGGGGTGAATCATTTTGGAGTTTAATGTTGTGGGGATGTTGGGTTTGAAGGAAACATGAAAAAGGAAGACTGACAAGACTCGAAAGAAAACCTCAGACTTTCTGCAAGAAAACTTGATTTGTGTCTACAATTTGTCCGCATACACAAGAAAGACCCAAAGCGTACGGTGAAAAAATACATCCAAATGAGCGAAGTGAGTGAACTTGACCGGCCTGCACACTTTTGAAATGTCTTTCACTTTAGAAAATCGTCTTTGGGTTTAACATCAGTTGGGAAATTCACAAGTTCAGTGCATTTTCACACAGGGGCTTGTGTCTTCAACTATATATAACTATCATATCAATAAGCATATCATCTTCTGGGCTCAGCAAATCAGTGTACTGATTTTCTTCTTTGTAATTCAATTATTATGTGAGTAATATGAATTTGTATTATTGGGCTACTGTTTAAATTACATCTTAATTAAGAGTCCCTTCTATATTGAGAAGAATCAGAAGGAAAATGACTCTATCTGTTTCTTTTAAAAGGGATAAAAGAACCTGGCTTTTGCCCTCCTCACTAAAGCACCTTGAAAACACAATGGTTTCCATCAATCAGTTGCTCTTTAGGGCTCCGGTCGACTTTAGTTACTGTGGAGAGGTGAATGGAGGAATTTCTTGCTGTGAGCACACACTTCATAGAAAATCAATGTTGTAGGTTAAGACACCATTATAGCTGGGTCCAAAAAGGATTTTTACCACGCTAGAGCACTGATGAATCCATTTTCTGGGAAGAAAAAGACCTTTTTAATGCTTCAAGTTTCCTCTCTATATTTCTTCAATGTAATAATTTTGCAATGCCATGACATCCCTGGCTAATTATAAGCAGGAGTCCTTCCAAAAGCACAGCACAAACATCTGTGTCTCCTGTGCCCTCTGGTCCCTCTCTCTCTGCCACCATCTCGGTTCTCTGTACAAAGTGTAAACTTCTACTATTATTGTTTTATATCAATAGGATAATTTTGTTTATACTTCTTTTCTTTTTATAGGCAGTGTGGGATTTCAGTTGCCAGTGATGACATCTTCCGTCTATGTGGAATAAAGTCCCCAGTGAAGACACTAGACGATACACAAGGATTTTTGCATCTGAGAGGAATATACAAAAAACTAAGGATTTCCATCGTTTTCTGGATCCCTACAAGATTTTTGACAAAAGGTCATGTCTGCTTGCACTCTAATGGAGTGCCCATCACCAGCTCTTAGTGTCCAAATGAAACTGATGTCTTTCTGCATAACTCAAGGTCATCATGGATCATTGCATTTGCTGTAGTATCTCAAACTAATTTCTACCAAGAGGGAGATTCAGCTTTTTACCCGTTCACAAAAAAGAAACCCAAGAGATCCATCACTAAGTAAGTTTGATTTTGAGAGTTTCTCTTTTCTCCACAGATGATTTCCCATTCACCCATTAATAAATCTATTAATTAACAATGCACAGCTCCAAATGAGCCTGGTTCAGTGATTATAATGCGCCATCATTCCCCATTGATGCTGTGACCTTTGGAGAGGGCCAAATCATAGCTATTCCCAGCATAATACACACACAAGCACAATCTATCCTTGAGCTCCTGCCAGTAAATAGAGAATGGTAAATGCCAGTGTTTTGGCTGTTAATATTTATGGTTTATTTAAAAAAGTAAAAACGTAAGAAATCCATTGGATTTTCTTCTTCCACATCAGTACGCTGTTTTTGTGTAATAAATGCAAGTATTTTCTATACAACTTTGTATACAAAAAGCTTTCTCATTCAGAGAACAGGAAATGTTGACATATTTAAAGTTTCTCAGACAAACTTTATTTCTGCCCCCTAGAGGCTGGATGATATTACACACTTCAATGCACATCAAACTAGACACTAGCATTTAGGCAAACGTTTTGTTTTACAATGACCATTTATACTTTGAGTCAGAATTAGTAAAGTAGGTTATGTTTTCATTACATTTTTTAAATTTTGATGTGAGTGGTTTGGTATGTTGTTACACCCCGACTATGCTGGGGTACTATACATGTTCAAATGAATATTTTATTTAGACTACTTATTTTACAGGTGAAAATGACTGGAGGTTGAGCTGTAAAATGAAAGAAATGTTGAAAATTTAAGAGAAAATGTCATTGTTTATTTGCATACCTTTATATCACTGCTCAGAAAGAGGCACATGATCATGGATGTATGTTTCGTAGTCCTTATAGTCCAATAGTGGTGTTCTGTCTTTATTTTATACAGCCCATCAAGCACTAGGACCATTTGCTTCTTAAGCTGAAGTGCCTTTTTCATCTAGAGCTTGCACAAACTCGTCATTTGGTTCTGTAGTATCTTTTTAATGTATGATTATAGTCACAGCAACAGCTAACTGAATGCCTACAGTTTGTAGGCAGAAAAACAGAAAAATATTTTGAATGCTATTGTTCTGAGCAGGAAGTTATATAGAAACCTACAAACCTACACTATAGCATATGCATAGATGCGGGAGTCTGACATGCACCTGCAAAAAATGGTAACTTCTCCTAGTGTAGATGCAGACTATAAGCTCTGTGATTGGTCAAACTTGAATGCAAGAAGTGCATAAATATTCCTGAAATATACCTAAATCTGTATGACTGTTTTTTAACAAAGATATTTTCTTTACAACTTGGTATTGTTACGGTGTCTAGTGAGCATATATTCCAAATATAAGTATTCAGTTGACAATGCTTTGAAGTAAAATAGACCATCATCAAAGATGAAAACCATATTTGGCTGGTAGTGGTACGCTATATTGGTTAACAAACACTCAAACCAAGAGAACATTCTGAAATCTAAGATTTGTCCATATATGTGAATAAATAAATTTTTAAGCCTGTAATAGTTTAATTGATTGTACTGAATAGTCTTTTCCCTTGAAACTTTAACTGTCTTTTTTTTTCTTCCAGCACCAGACATGAGGTTTACACAGACTTTTGGAGCTTCACTACACGAATGTGACTAAATCTGTGCTTGGTTTTGGAGTGCTACATTTTTTTCATATTTACGACTCAGCACGACGTCAGTTCAAGGCCCTGATGAACCTTTTAAGGGCAGCAACAACGATGAATAAATCATCAAGAGGGACTGAGGGCTAGCCAGCACTGAAGAAAACGTTCTCCTCCCCCACCTGAGCTCTTTGGAAGACTGACGGCTGCAGTCTTTCCTGCTCTATAGTTTGTTGCATTCTTGATGGATTTGTTTTTCCTTTGTACTTACTCGACCCTCCACTTTCATGCTCATGTCATGCTTTGTCGGCAAGCCATCCAGGAGCTATGCCCATCCCTGAGATGGCTCTGAGCTCTGTGAAGTCTCTTTACTGGGAGGAGTTTCCTTCCATGGGCTCGGCGCGGGTGTACTGTACACCTGTGCTCTGGGCTGGACGTCTCTATGTACTCGGGGGCTGCAGTGAAAGTGGCCTCCCCTTGGACTCGGCTGAGATGCTGGATTTGGAGAGCCAGCGCTGGTGCCAGCTGCCTCCGCTGCCTACCGCTCGGGCTGGGGCGTCAGCTGTGGCTGTTGGTGACCAGCTGATGATCATGGGAGGCATGGATGACCAGCAGAGCCCACTGGCTTCTGTGGAAGTCTATCACCCTGATGAGGGCAAGTGGGAGAGGAAGACAGGATTGGGACAGCCTTCCATGGGTATAACAGCGGTGGAGAAAGGTAAGATCAGGGGTTCCTCCTTTTGACGTGCATTAAAAAAAAATAAAGGTTGTTTTTTAGTAGAAAATGCTATTTAGATTCAGGGAAGACATCAGATTAGTTTAGAAAAGTTTTAAACTTCAGTTATAAAATGTCATTATGACCTAACTTCCACCAAAAAAAAAAAATTCTTTTATAGTAGAATTAAAAATATACATTTTCACATAAATTTGCCACACTGAACAGTCTTTCAGACTGAAATTTCATATGCTGTGAGCTATTTCATATTAAATAAAAAATAAAAAATTAGCCTAGGGTGCATTTTATAGATGTGTAGGAAAGCCAGAGCTTCCAGAGAAAAAACCCACCCTAGCTATTCCAAATCACATGGGGAGCTACATGGGGAAACTACCATACACAAAGAGATGTGGCCAGTGTGACAGTGCCTCACAGGGGGAATCAATCCTGGTAAAGCTATGGCTAGTCTCCCAATTATGGAGATCCCAGACAAATTGATCACTAGCCATAAACTTCAAAACAGAAAAGAGATTAAAACAGTAAAGTTAATAAAATCAGAAGCTAGTTGGGGGGCCTAACTTTAGCCTATACCAGGATTAGTTAATTGCCTGGTGGCTGCTCTGGCTACCTCAGTTATGAGGTTTGAAGGTAGCGTGTTCAAAATTCACCTTACTCATTTACATTTACATTTACGCATTTGGCAGACGCTTTTATCCAAAGCGACTTACATTTGAATGAACAAATTTTTTCTGTCAGATCTTGCTTTCCCTGGGATTTTAACCCACAACCTTTGCGTTGTTAGTGCAATGCTCTACCAACTGAGCCACAGGAAAACTCTGGTCGACAAATGAAAAGCTTTATTTGCAGCTGGTGCAAATTATTTATGATCATTAACAGCATATTAATGTATTTAAATATATTTATTTATAGATTTGTTCCTACATTCATTTATTTAAGAATAGGTATTTTGTTATTACTGTATTTATCTGTTCCTACTTTTCCTACTTTCATTTATCTATCATTTATTTGTACTTTAGTCATTTTTAGTCACTCTGTTGTTAAGATAGATTTCACCTGTTGATAAAACGCATTGTTTATTCTCAGACCACAGTGTTCAGCAGTGCGTTGAAAGACATCAAACTGTAATTGGGGAGAAAAGAGAATTTTTCCTTTCACATCTTTCTACAGCCTTCTGTCAGAACCTGATTAGCCATGTAATTGTGAATGCTGTTATCTTTGCTACAATCACAGTAGTTGTAATGAATGTCTCTCGGAGCTGGCAACTTGAAATATTGGACTGGCTACAAATCAAGGGATGTGTCATGCGCAACTAAAAGAATTACTTTAGTCTCACACAAACCGTCCATCTTAAAAAGATTCAGATCACCGTTTGTCCACTTTTGGACCCTAACTAAGAGTCTGTATCACTCCTGCTAATCGGTATTCCACTGGCATGCTTCCCATTTGTGCTGTGTTGAACTATGTATACTTTCAGGGAATGTGTGCCATGAGAGAGGATGATTAGTAAAGGTAAAGATCTTGGGTCTGGATCAAACCCTGCTCGCCAGTAAAACATGATAGATGTAGATGCATGACCAGTGAAACCCTGTGAGCCTGTGGTTCAGTCATGTTCTTAGAGTTATAAACAATCCTTCAGGTCGTGTTTATAGAGGCGCAGTGTTTCACTGGAATGAGAGCTCTGGTCTCAGTGTTCTTATGTTTTAATCAAAGTGTGCACAGAAATGTAGATCTTTAGACAATATTATCCCACCGTTTCTCTTTTATTGTTTCTCCAAGTTTGACCTTTCCCCGTAAGTATTTTTAGATTTATTGTATTATAGAATTTATATTAAATGGAAGTATCTTGTTGCCTTTTTACGTCTATAAAACCACGACTAACCTTGCAGTTGGCTGTCAGCTTCATTTGATTTGACTTTGTGGGTTTTTTACTGTGTGAAAGGACAGAACGCACTGGGGTAGAAGCTGCAGGGCTGAGGGTTCATTCATCTGTGTGAGTCTGTTTATAATAACATCTCAGTTGGACGTTTTTTTGGTAAGTTGGAGTCTCTGAAGTTCTCTTTTAGAATGCAGAAATCACAAGAGATAATCAATACCAGCATGATGCATGTCTTGGATTATTAAAACAAGCAGATGCTAATTGCCATGTGCCGCCACCACCATGTGGACATGTAATTAAACTAGAGGAACTTTATCAGTTTGTTTAGGAACAGCTTACTAGATGTTTGGCTGTTAGCAATATAAGCATCAATTAGTTTTCACCTAATTGCATGCATTTTAATTGAGAATTGAAAGTGTTCACACCCCTCTAGTAATATTTATGTAGGTAAATGAGAAACATGTTTGACATTTACTCTATGGCCTGGGTTTATTAGGGCATCATGTTTATTTCAAGTACTGGCATCACTGATGGTAGTTCACAGTTAGACAGAATATTCATATTAATTCATAATAGTCATATTTGAATAACTGAAATACAGAACGCAAATGTTCTATTGTGTTTTTTTCCAGATATTTTGTCATACAGGTTGCTGGTTCTTACTGAGATAATAATTTTAATATTAAATATCTGACCATGATTTTTCTAAAATGCTCCCAAATATCTATTGAAAAAGTGGGAAAAAAACAATGAATAGGAAAGAAGTTCTACAGAAAGAAGAAGAGTGACCGTGAGCTGTTAATTTTCTCCTATGCAAGTAGGTGACAAGAGTTTCAGATGATTTCTAACTTTCAAATGTTTCTGCAGTTGAATATTGCTCTTCATGTTTTGTTTGCTGTACATTAGCCCCTATTTATGAGGATCAACATCATGGCATTATGAAACATAACTGAGACGCCATAATCCTACAACCCCCTTCATTCTATACACATGGTTTAGAGAGCTGAAAGAGTTTGGTGAACTATATTAATTGCTGTAATGCGTGGGTTGATCTGAAATGAGCATGTGCCTGCAGCCATCCATATTTTAATGATATTCGTTTCACGGTTGGTCTGGTCACTTGAAATAAAGATCCGAGCATCAAGACCTCAACAGAGATTGATTCTTATCCTGCCCAAATACTATCATTCACATTCAACAGAAACACGAGTTCCATCTTGGCTTAGTTAGTTTTTTTTTTGTTATTTAATTAAACAGCTCGTTCCTCTGTTTGAATGGGAGGAGATTCTGAGCCTGAACTCAGATCACTCTGTGAAAATAAGTAAGTTTTTCCTGAGATGCTCAACAGTGGATTTAGAGACAGACAATGTAATGGTCTTGGCACATGTGGGATTGACGTGTATAGCAGTTGGAACACTTTCAAGCGGTCTCTTCGTAGTCTAGCTGATATTGGCTCCAATGCATTTGTTTATCTGATCGCAGGTTTGATGGCAAACTGTACAATAACAACTGTATAAAAACACATTAATCTATTTATCACTAACGTGAAAGCAGATAATGTGTTTTTATATTATAAAAATCTGGTATTTTATTACAACTTGTGCATTTAATTTCCATCTTGCTTTCCTTGCTGTGTTTCTCTCTCTGTGAATTATTGCTTCTCCCTCATTAAGCGGCGCACACCTGCGGGTCCCCTCACTCGTTAACACCATCAGAAGAACAGCTGTTTTCACTGCTATATGATTGCGTTGACTACTTAGGCCCTTCATTTCCGTCACTTCAGTGCAAGGTTATTGCACATTGATCGCTGTTGTTGCTGCAAGCTTTCCCCCAATGTTCACTGACATCTCGACTCATCTTGTCCATCCACCTGCCTTCAACCCCAGCTACCTACTCCTTGATGCAGTCTACAGTTGTTGACTTCCACCTGTCTAGAAACGTAGCTTTCTTTGTTTCTCCTGAAGCCCTATTTACTAATGGGTGAAAGAACAAAATGATTCAAAACAAGCCCAAATTTAGAACCCAAATGTTAGAGAATATTGCTTAGCATCTGCTAGATGAGGTTCCCAGGAGTTGACATCTAAATGAAGTCCATTCCCAGCAACATTTCAATACTTCACTTCATTAGAAACGGACTCCTCTCCTATTGTCAGGCAATGTACCTGGGTTATATAAAGAGTTATGATGCAATTACAAGAGAGAGGTGCAAATAAACACAGTTTAATAAACAAAACTAGGTGCAAGGAATACCGAAAAAAACTTTCACAAACACACACACGATACAAGTAGCATGGAGGTTGTTCACAAGAGAGCTTTTCACACCTGAAATTGTTAACCCCTATGTAACTCTTAACACTGGATAAACGGTGTTGGAAAAAAATCCCAAAAAGAAGGACACCAACACCACAAATCCAATTGAAGTTAATTTTAATTCCCTATTTTTGCACTCTAAGTTTGGTGCCTATTTTTAATCAATGAGATTGAGAGTATATGGAGACGCAAAGCATCAAAGAGAGAGAGAAGAAGAGAAGAGCAGCAGAACACCAGAACGGAACACACACTACTGAAAACTAAACTCAAAAAGTCCTCCAGTTAAAGAGTTGTCTTAAACCAAACAAGGGGTGGTTACAGGGACTTAGTCACAATAACGGAAAAGAGAATAATAAAAGCAAAGACTATGCAAAATGTCACAGTGTCTCAGCTCAAGTTAAACGCTGAGTACATCTCTGGATCCAGAAAAGTAAATCATAGAAAATGACAAGTTTGAAAACAAAACAAAAATTTCGTAATTGAATGCCTCATATGACACTGTAATTAATGTATCATCTGTCATCGCTCATGCAAAAGCCATGAATCTACCAGTCGGTTTCATGCGTTAGAATCAAAGAGCTCTGTCTACACCTCTCTCTTTCTGTCAGCGTGGCCTGTTCTCTTTGATATCCTTCATGTCATCTTACAGGAAATTGCTTTGAGGGTCCAATCTGTATTTGGATAGCTTTGAAAACCCATTTTCCATAGCTCCCCTTTGCCTTATCTGACACTCTGTACCCGAATAGAAATGGATGTCTGAGAAGAACCATTCTGATCTTGTAAATAACAATTCAGGATGAATTTTATTACAATTGTAAGTAAAAATTTCAAATTTTGTACTCATTTTAAGACACCGCAACAATAAAGATGTAGGCACAAGCACTCAACCAGTCTTGTATGTTTGTTTTGGTTTGTTTTGTGAGCGGATCCACTGTGTTGTCAAGAGAAAATGATATCAGTGACTTGGATGGCATTTGGATAGGCTGTGTGTTCATGCAGAGAATGGGTTTTTTATTTTAGATTTCTAGCTTTGAGGGAACAGAAGCTGTGCCAGATAATGTCAAGCCCTGTATATAAAAAAAAAACATTCTATATCATTTACTGGTTTTAGTGTGAAGCTTACAAGGCTCTTATATTTCACCAAATCTCGATTTTCAAAGGTTGTGTACAGATGTTTGGAGAGATAGCACTAATTGTCACGTTTCGATAAAAGCTTGGTGTTAAGAAACTGCACAATCCAATTGAAAATACTTTTTTTTGTCTTGAAAATTGAAAGCTCAATAAACCATGAAGAAAGATGGCTACATTTGATCTACAAATATTTTGAGAATATGTTTGATTTTCTTTTTATGAAAATGTTAATGATGGATATTGGATGGCAAATCGAATTTCAACTAACAAGAATGATTTTTTTTTTTTTTGCAAATAGTTTAAAATGTTTGTTACGTTCTGAAAGGCACATCAAAGGACCCGTGACGCTGGACTCTATTTCCATCTTCTAAAACCTCTACCATCCCTCTCACTCCCCTACCATCATTTGTTCAAGAGAGCATTCTTGTTGCCAGGCAACAGGTGTGTAAATCTGTGCGTGAGAGTGTGCATTTGTGTGTATTTGACCCAGAGACATTTTTAGAATGAAACAGAATGATGCCGATCCATGATGATTCACCCGTGGCTTTGCTGCTTTCACAAGTAAAGCTCAGAGAAGTGCTTATTGCCCTCCTGCCCCTTAGTACCCACCTTGGCCTTTGTGTTTATTTGATACACTCTCACTCCACAGCTAGACAAATGTCTTCTAGACAAACTGTTTTGATATGTTTTATTTAATACATTTTTGTTTACCTTTTCTTCTGTCTCTCCATATGTCTCTAAAATAGCTTTTAGGGTTGGTAGAGAAGCATCTGGCAGTGGCATGAAAGCATGCAAGTGACTGCTGATCCCATTTGGTCCACTTCTCTTTGAAGCAAGTTATTGCGGCTAAGTGAATTTTTCCTATGTGAATTATTCAGAAACGGAGTGAAAATGCAGTCTTTCCTAAAGAAAACTGTACAAGAAAAAAATGAGGTCAGACTCGACAATGTTCCTCATTACTGGGCTTTTAAACCTTGAGTCGTCACTGAACAAAAGTATGTCAGGACAAATGCTGTAAATAAACTTATTAAGATTCATCACAGTATATTGAATTTAGAAATTACTTTAACCTCCTGCATCCTTGCTCTTCAAGTATTACTTTAACTTAGAGAGACCGATAGCATGCTCTGAAAATTGCTTAAAATGAACTATTGTACAAGCATAAAAATAGAAAGAAAAATTTGGATTTTTTTGGGTTTCAGTTCATTTTCCCATAAAAGACATAAAAACTGAAAGGGGCGGAGTGCTTTCTTTGTTGTGAGACAGATATTGAGAAGAACATACTCATCATTCAAGGGTCTTTATAGTACAAATACATGGGAGAAAATAGATTTTTTAAGAAAAAAATACTATTTAAGTGATGGCTGACATTTTCATCCACATCTACAAAAAATTACAACTCCTCGTGCAATTTAAAAAAAAATCAGTTAATTGCTTTTAGATTGTAGATGAAAACCCACAGTGAACTTATTAAGAATGCTATTAACTTTAAGATTTATTAAACATAGAAAATTTAGTTTTTAAAGTTCAGGAATAAAATCTTCAAATATAGTTCAAATATAATCAATCCAATACTTAATCTTTTAGTCTTTTATATTTGTACACCTTAGAATGTATTTAACTCTTTAAAATAATTATTTATTTTTTTAGAGATTCATTTGGCACCTTTTGTCTTTAATCAATAGGAACGTAGAGGAGAGACAGGAAAGAAGAAATATGGTAAATTGGGCCAGATGGGTCAACTCGGGCCATCATGTGCAATGTTGTTACAAAACCTATAATATGAGCAGATATGATGTATTTGGTTTAAGAACAGCATTACTTTAACAACTCCAAGTTTCAAGCACATGTTCATACAAATCCAGAGCGATGGACCAGTTGATGCAATACCATCGAATCAATTTTAGTGCAACAGTTTCACAAATACCCATCATGGTTTTTGTATTTTCCCGTCATGTCGTTTATTGTGTGTAAAGGCCTTGTGAATGGCTTAAAACGGCCTATAGTATAATGTGAAGACAGGAAGTGCAGTTCAGCTGGTCTGCTCTTGTTAGCTTGTGTTAAATGCTTTTCTGTGTTTCATGTAGGTGTGCAAAGATTTGACAGAATGTTTCTTGCCTAAAATGAGTTTGACAGTTTTTCACCCCGACCGCCATGAAGATCATGTTTTTGTGTGTGCATGTGTTGGTGTGATCTCATTATATGAATTTATCAGGGGAGTGAGCGGAGATGAGGATCACTATGGTTACACATCCATCTCCGCTTCATGCAGGAATGAGACAGCTGTGCAAACAAGCACATATTAAACTCTAAAAGTCTCGAAAAGGAAAGTTTCACCTGCTAATGCTGTCATTATTTGATGTGGTAACCTGTGACAGATCAGGGCTCAGAGGAAACAGAGCTCTTACATGGTTACCTGCACACGCATGCTGTCTGAAATAAAAGATGCCTGAATCATTAGTCGCTTCCTCTGCTATTGTGCCATGACTGTTTGATGTTGCCGTGTGACCCTTGTGTGTTGCACACGTTTGATCGCTGTGTTTCACGGGACACTTTCTTCTGAGGAAATGTGAAGGATGGGGAAGAATACATCCAACTGCTAATTTGCATAATCCCTGTCCAGCTCACCATCTATCCGACACCTGTTTCGAGGAGCATTTTTGATGCACTTCTAATTGAGCTGATCTAAATGTACCCCCGTCTCTGCAGAGCTCATTAGTCACTTCTCAAACCAGTGACTAGGCTCATGTGTGTCCGTGCCACGGGCATCTGTTGATTATATCCTAGTTTGCAACGTTGACACATTCATGCATTTAAAGTTTAGTATGTGAAGGTTGTTTATTCATGATGATGTTGATGGGGTTGGAAAGAGATTTTTTTTCTCATAAGAATCAATTGGAGAAAGATAAAGTGCACCTGTTTTGCATTGTTTGTGGAGACTCAAATTTGTCACGCAACGGCCTTGCAATGAGGCTGGTTTGAACGTCTAACTCTAATGCGTTCATGTAGACCCCTTCAGAATGCTGGGACAGCTGCCAGATGCTTTACCTCCAAATAAGGCAATCTGAGAGGTGAATGGACAAAGGTTTGGTGAAGGGAAGGTGGTGGTGTTCCGGTTATGGGCCTTGGTTTAAAAGCAGCATAAGAATCGTCAGGTCATGTCACCAAGGCACCAGCCTATGATTGAAAGAAATTGATACCAGTCCGCCGACAGAAGTTAGCGGGAGGACCCCTCCATGCTAAGGTATTGTCCCAATGGTGCAAAACTTGAGTGAATATTTGGGTCTGGGATAAATGTAGTGGCCACTTAGGACATGCCACAGTGGCACTAGCCTATCCTTGAAAGAAATCTCGAATAAAGTACAGTGGTACCCCGAGATACGAAAATAATCGGTTCCAGGGTGACCTTTGTATGTCGAACAATTTGTATCTCGGGGTACCACTGTATTGTAATAAACTTAAACTTACAGGAATTAATAAATCAACTGTTTTAAAGAGAGTTGAACACAGGTATTTGTCCACATGTGGTCTGCAGTGTCATTTTTAAACAATTGTTTGTTTAACACAAAATAACAATTAGACCGAAACGTATCATTTTAACATTTTCTTTGTTATCTGCTATTTAAATCTTAAATCGATTATTTTATTTATTTATTTATTTAGCCTAAGATCAAGAGCCTAGCCTAAGAAATTGATACCAGTCCATGATGCAAAGTTAGTGGGAGTCCCTTCCAGTTCTAAGGAACAGAAGAGCATTTTTGCTATTTATGAAGCAAATTTTAGATGTGATGCAATACAATATGAGGAAGAACTTGTGAATGGCACTTAATATTACGGATGCGTGTTCTATATATGGTTCAGTAAATAAAGCTAAAAATGGAAACGTATGGTGCTTTTTATTGTTGTAGACTGGTGAATAGTAACTTGAGGCACTTAGAACTTAGGATATCATAATAATGTTTGTCAGTATAAGGCTTGAGGTGAAAAGTTTCTATATCAACCAATTGGTTTCTCAGCCGGCCGTTGTTGGCAAGGCTGACATATTTTAGCTGTGTGAAGGTTTCGCCGTGTCTGAGGCATAATGTTGTTGATAATGGTGAGACCTGTTGGTAAAGATCTATATACCAGATACTGCCAGAGGTTTGAAATCTGAAAAGGATATTTGTCGTAAGAATATTGGAGAAGTTCGCATTCCCTCATGGAGCTCAATCGAAGTGCTACTCAGCGTGTATGTCAGTTGTGATCAGCTACACAACATTACTCAGAGCTGTCAGCTTGTAGCTAGATGATTTTCAGTTCTCAGGGGAGATTTTGACCTGTTTTTTTTTTGCTGCAGGCACAAATCCAGTCCAGTCTTAAGTTTAGAGCTCACAAAATCCAGTAGACATCTTCACTTTCAGAATGAGCTTTCAAACATGTACGCAGAACCCCCACAGAGGCTGTTCTGCCATTTATTTACTATTGTGTGTGTCTGTGGAAATGAAAGCAGACTTTGTAGGGCATCAAACAGATCTGTCATAATAGTGAAGACAGTTTGTCCCTGCAGTAATTTTTCAATTGAGATGATCTCCACGTAAGAACTTCATGAGAAGTTTTCTTTTCTTTGGAGATTCTTTTTTTGCTTGTTAAAGAAGTTGCCAAGCCAGAGAGGGAATCACTTTTGAATTGAAGTGATCATCTTTTGAAAGCTAGACATTGACATTTACATTTATTGCATCTACATTTAAGATATTGGCAGACACTTTTATCCAAAGTGACCTACAGATCAGGAAATGGCTGTCAACTTTATCCTTGATGATAGCGTTACAGGATAGGGAATACAGCTGTTATACCCCCTTACATTGAGCATCTCTTGCAAATCCCTGGGTCATTTTTATACGATTTATTTGCAGTCAAATCCTATTTTGTCTCTGTTAATGTTTGGGGCTCTCATTCTGGCCAGTTGGTAAAGCTAAACCCGAAAAAGTATTGTGTCGCTGTTCCCCTTGTGGATTCCCAGCACCTTTAGTTCAATCATGAGCCCCTAAGATTACCTTTTGCTGTCTGTATTTAAGTCTTACTTCCATTAGATAATATATGCCAGAGGATCATGTATGAAAGTATAATTCCATAAAACCCCTTTTTACAACACTTTTATTTGCCGCAACAGTATTTGAAACTATGACGAGTCTTGATGTATTTTTCTTGTTTTGACAAATTGCCACTTGTAGCTTTGAACAAAAGACACCTCTAAACCACAAGGCACCGCTCATTACCTAACTTTAGGCTTTTGTTGGTATGTAGCTTGTAAAGGTTGGAAGGTGTCAGTTGAAATTGATATTAGCTGCAGGGAGATGAGGAGAGGTAGGCTCTGTTGGGTTGATTGAAGAGAACAGTCGTGCTGCAGCACTTTGAATAAACTGCAGAGGTCTCACTGCATAAGATGTTACGCAGTGACATTAACACATATATACATAACCTTATGCTCAGAACATTTTCAAAATGCAGTTTACATAGCAGAGCCATGTGTAACACCAAATGTATGACTATTTTTTTAACTAAATAAGTCAAACTTATTGAATGATGGACAATTAGAAAAATATGAACATAAATAGACAGCTCACAAAAACTTTAGTTTTCCAGAATCAAGATCTGATTCAATTATCCAAAAACCCGGGTAAACAAACACTAAAGTGACATTTTTTTAATCATTGGTGACCAGACGTCAAAGTAATTTGTGTGTAAGTTCTGGATCTTTTTCAGGGATTTTTTAAACTGGGATGCACAACCCCAAGTGCTTGTTTCCCTCCACCAGGACTCTGCTGATTCATCCAGCGGCTTTTATTTAGAGTGATTTCAGAGTTCCTTAGAGGGGGAATAGAGGTCAAAGCTCATTTTGAGACAGGCGTATCTCTTCCTGAGCAGGTGGTGGAAGTCTGTGCTATCCCAGAATTCCTTGCCTCAAGAGGTGGAGTGTGCTGCTTTGTGTCAGATGTTAAGCAGCAGGGATTTTGTGTTCGGTCTAAGGCTGTTTGGACTCATGAGAGCCACATATCATTGTGAATCTATCCTGAAGCCTAGGTACTCTACACCCGATCTTGTTTGTCTGTTTATTTAATGGCATGCACTATTGTAGATTAATGAAATGTAACATGAGTGTGTTTGTTTCTTATGAAATCTACAAAGTATACCCACCAATGTTCTAATGGAGATTTAGAATATTTTGTTAGCTCTGGGATCAATACCTTTCTCTTTCCTTGTGTTTTTCTTTTCCCCCATTCAGATATTATTATAAAACATCACAGATATGTACGTACTTCAAGGGACATGCACAATTATGATCAGGAGAAACAGGAATTAAGATTAAATGGGTGTCTGTGTCAGTTTTTTCTGTTTGGCTGAGCCTCAGGGAGAGTCGAGGGCCATTTAAGAAGAGGTTTAACAGCAATTCAGCTAATGCTTCTCCTGGCACTTACTTTAAAGCTGCTAAGTAAGAGAGAGCAAAGAAGGGCCAGTGGGGATACATTTAATGCACTCTCTTTGAACCAATTACTTTTTTCACTCGTATTGATCTTCTTTCAGTTTCACCAAATGTCCATTTTGCTTTGTACCTTTCTTTTGGGTTTTTCTGAAGGATTCGTTCTCTCTTGGACTGCCTCATTGTCCATCCTTTAGTACTCTCATGTCTAATAAATTGTGTTCAGGTTTGTCCTACATGCTCACATTATAACCTCTCAAATAATAATACAAAAATATGACTATCATATAACAAATCTACATTATGTTCTTTCGGTTTAACGTTTTCCAACTTTACTTCAGTTGCCATGGCACCAAACCAGTACATTTGTAATGTGTGTACTCTGTCCACTGGGAGTTGCTGTAGTAATCGCATGTATGTTGAACTGAAGCTCATTGTAACTCTTTTTGTTTTGTTTTATGCAATTATGTTTTGATGCGATGTAAAAAGGATGAGTTTTGATTATATACAGTAAAATATGGATGATGTGTTATGACTTTCTGCCACTGGGTCATTCCAAGTCAAAGTTGGGGACATGGTGGAAAGGCAGGAGGATGCATTTGCTCAGACGGGTTTGGGTTTGAGAGGGGTGGCTGGAGATATCTAAGCTTGCCCTTGAAAGTCTGGAAATTTAGCTTCCTCACTCACTACAGAATTACAGAGTAGTTACAGAGAACTATGGAAAATTTGAAAAATCATGAATCTAAAAAAATCTAAAAAAGGGATCATGAATTTAGATTCAGGATTCAACATTTGTATTGTATTAAAAAGGTCTTTCAGCTTTGTAAACCCAGGAAACTGATGCTTTGTGACATAGGACCTTGTTCGTACCCCCCTTACATGGTCTTCTACAACCAACCCCCCCCCCTTCACACAATAGGCTGATGAGCTCATTGTCTGTTTATTTAGAAAGGAAAAGTTCCTTCCAAAGATCAATGTGCTAGCAGTGACAGTTAGCTGTGACAGAATTGAGTGAAAAGAAGATTTCTGGACAGAGAGGGAAAAAAGTTTAATCTCACTAATTCTCCACAGTTACTGTATCACAGCTGAATTTAAATATTAAGTATAGTCAGAAACACCCATCTACTGCCTGGGGAGGTCTAGCCTGAAATAGTCTTCATCAAAGAGTGGCAGCCAAAAAGCCATACCTCGGAGGCCAAACAACATGAGTCAAATTGAATGGGCAACGACCTCAAACATAAAGTCAAGTCATTAAGAGCCATCTGTAGCATAAAGATGAACAAAAAGTTTGGAAAGTGATGGTATGCCCCCGCAGAGCACAGCATCATTTAGGTGTTTGGGATTACATGAAGATACAGAAGTATGTGAGAAAGTCAACGTCTACAGAATATCTGTGGTTAGATCTCGAAGATCTTTTGAACAACCTTCCAGCGGAGTTTCTTCAAAACCTGTGTGTAAGTGTACCTAAAAGATTAGGTAAAGGGTGGTCACACCAAATCTTAATCTCCATTTCTCTTTTGTTTATCTTCTGTATTTTCTTCCTTGATGATAATGATGATACAGCATTTTTCACACCTACCTAAAACTTTCACAAAGTATTGGACATTTGTAAAACATCTTTCTATTAAGGTATTTACTTCAAATCCTGAAGAAAGTAACAATGTCGAGCAGTGAAAAATCCACAAGCATTCAAGTATGCATTTGTCTGTTTGTCAGACCTGAACGAGAGCAATGGTTTTGTGTCTGCAATTCTATTGATCTTAAAAGGCAATAGTTTGAAAGTGCTTTGCTTGACACTGCCTCGCAGCATGCTGGATTCACACTGTATCTGTGAAAAGAAATATATATAGAACTCTGTTCGCTTTCATCTTGTGCCAAGAAAGAACTTTGTGCTTGTTAATTCCTTGAGTTCGAAAGTTTAGGAGCACTTTTGTAGAATTTGAAAAAAACAAAAAAAACAAAACCCCATGCTGGTTCTTTCAGCAGGTGATCACCGGCTGCAGTGAATTTCCTGCTGTCAATGCAGCAATTCGCTGATGAAGGACTCACTCGTTAGCACATATGGTGATGAAGTTCTCCTACAGACAAGCTCATTCATCTCTTTCTTCTTAAATGCCACTGCTGCAGTCGTAGCATGGAAACTCTTAAATCCCCAGAGAACCAGAGCTCTGTCAGTTATATTCAGCCTTGAGTTAAAGCACTACCAAACAGGATTTCAGCTCAAACTGTGATCACGACATGCTTCAACTTTTGCTCTACTGAGATTATCGCCATAGTAACCAGGTATGAGGCCTCTAGGACCTGGATTTAGGATTTATTAGGGGTCCAGGTCACCAACCGTTTTGTTTGATATTGATCTCCTGACTGGGAATACGTTCTAATGGTCAGGTGTGTTATTCTACTTAGTCACAGGTGTAAAACTTAATTGCATTTAGCCTGTTAGCATATTCTGAGAAGAAATTTGGATTGAAGAGCACCTCCTAATTTGATTGTTAATAGTATAAAGAATGTTATTTAACAACTTACATATCACAAAGCCCCACCGCTAGAAAACGTATTAGCCAATCACAGCCGAGCATTTCACATTCACAGTTCTGCTTTCAATGAGATGCAATGTGGAATTTGTAGTTTTCACGGCAAAAATTGTACCATACTTCTTTTGCACCTTGGACCATAACCTTGACAAAATGTGCCTGTAATTTAATTTATATGAGCTGTTTCACATTTAATTTTTTTACATATCATTCTATCACTTATTTAAGTCTCATTTGGGAAGTCTTTGATTGAATCCGCTCCCTTTGTGCCTAAATCTCTTTAAATCATCTTGGGACAATTCTCAAAGTCACTTCCTATTAAACTTCATCAAGCAGTTCTGATGGTTTGACTGGGTCAGCAACTGCTACTGAGTATTAATTATCTGTCAATTTCTAAACACATAGTCAATGACTAAACTCAAAGCTTAGTAGACTACCTTGTATTGTGTGGGGCAAAATAACTATTATGAAACTGGTTTCATTAGCCTGATAAATAGCTCACTAAAATACATAATTAGTATGAACTTGTAACTTCCACACAATAGGAGTCAGAATAATTTGGCAGTCTCCAACAGGTTGACATACATGCAAGTTCAAAAACATTTTAATTATCTTATAATATGCATTATTGCATTTAATACGCAACAAACGCGACTCGTTTGCTCAAATGCCCTCCTTTATATTACACAATCTGTAATGGATATGAGTGTCATGTGTTTTGCATGCTACAGGGTACACTACAGTAATTGTTATCATAGTACTTGCTGGTTGTGATGTCCAAATAAACTGGGAATTGATCGACCCGTTAATGAAAGCAATTTGGCTAATTCAGCATTATGTGCATGTAGATTAGCATATTCGTTTCCTGGGTTTAAGCTTGCAGATGTTGGGAAGTAATAGCTGAAAGATTAATTAAATGAAGCACATTTCAGCTATTCGGAATGGTACATTGCATGAAGTTCATTTTTAAATACAAGTGAACACTATCTGAAGCTATAACCATCCAAATTGTTCCAGGTCTTACTGCATTAGACAAATTCACAAGAGACTTCATGGATATTTAAGATTCCTTTATGTACATTGTTCTTATAAGAGTATCTATATAAGAGACTTCAGTTGATCTCCCTCCAGCTCACACCAACACAGCAGATGAACAGCAAAAAGCTGCTTATTGCGATAACTGTCAGATCGACGGTGATACTGCATGAAGTGGTCCATGCGGCTGCCTGGATGGCACACACACTCTGGCTCCCACCCACGCCGTCCTCATCCTCCTTGCAGTCTTTTTTTCCTTGACCACACAGAAACGAAGACACTTGCTGCATTAAGCTGATTATTTTGCAGAAATGTTCTCAGCAGTATTTCCTTTTAAGTAGAAGTCAAATAGTTATTAGTTCTAAACAGCCTTTTTTGGTGTTTGCGCGGGTGTGTGTGGCCATCCGTTGGCTCATCATGCTCCTGTGCTCACTGCGCCTGAAGCTGAAAAGGCGGATTTCTTTGCAGCTCAGCTCTGAGATTATTCTCCTCTCACTCGTTGCTCATTTCATGGGTTTGGGGAGTTTGTGTATGTATGCAGTGCATGGTGTGCATTTAGACACATACATTCATACACTCCCAAGTGTTTGGGAGAAAAATGTGTTCAGATATACTTTCTGAAAATACACAAAAGGTACATTTTCATTGACACACTGACAGCGTAAGGTTGTGTTGTGTCTATGCCACTTTTCCACCAAGTACCCATAATAATAATAATAATATTAAAGAAGTGGATAACCCCCAATTGAACCAAGGCATAGTAAATTGAAGGTCTCTAGTGTCTTCTTTCCTGTGCTAGTTGCTTTTCCCATAAGTTAATAACATAAGTTTGTTTTCTCATGGAATCCCTAGTCTTTCAGTTTGGTTAAGTTCAGTTAAGAAAAGCTCAAGAGCTCCAGCCAACATTATAGCAGTTAAGCCTAATTATTAGGGGTGTAACGGTTCACGGGTATGTATTGAACCGTTTCGGTACGGCCTGTTCGGTTCGGTACACTTGCGTACCGTTTCGGTATTCGGTATTTTTATTAAATTATATAAATGTATTATTAGCGCGATATTAAGCGCAGCGGAACTATGTTCCTAGGCGAGTTTTCGCACGGACGCTATTGAGTGAAACACAGTAGCACTGCACGAGTAGCTGACTGTGAGAAATGGACACAGAGAAAGAGAAGCCAGCGCTTGAAGACCCTCTCATCTCACTACGGTCTCCTGTTTGAGAACACTTTGGCTTCTCTGTTAAAATACATAACGGGGATAGACGAGTGGATGAATTTAAAGTTGTATGCCGACATTGTTCCACGGAGATCGGGCAGGCAACACATCTAACATTTTTTACTGCTGGAGGTAGTCACTGCAACCAGATCTGTGCTCTCTTCAGAAAATGTGGATAGGTTACTCTATCCTATCTATCCTAACTAGTTGCAGTATTTCATTTTTTATTTAAAAAAATGTGCTTTTCTTTATAAAGAGAGCAATTTATGTAAAATATCACCCAAATGTGTCACTTTTATTTATTTTATGCAAGAATTCTACTGTGTATTGGCAGCTTTTTAAAATAAAGAATATGTAAGTTCTTATTGTTTTGTACCGAACCGAATGAACCGAACCGAACTCTCCAAGACACTGTACCGAACCGAATACGATTTTAGCGTACCGTTACACCCCTACTAATTATGTACAGAAATCCCCACATTTTTACTATTCTTTAAAATTTGTAGAAATTCATTTGGACCAGACATGATCTGGCAGTTTGTTTAGGAGGAATCTGATCAGTTTGTTTACACAAACGCATAAAATGATGATGATGATAGAATCAGATTTGTTTATGCACTGTGGATGCTGTGTACCAATGTGTCGTCTTCCCAAAAACAGCTGTGTCCCAGTCATTAATTAAGTATGTGATAATACAGTTAATTGGAAGAAGTGTATTCATGTCTTTGATATTACAAAAGGAATCATGTAGTAGATATTGTCAATTCAGTTTGAAGAACGTGTAATAAGCTAAAAATCCTACATTAATCAGTTTAGACTTGTTGACTTCAACTAATGAACAATTTCAACTTCACAGTTCACAGCTTTTATTTGCATAAACTTGAAGGAACATTGTGTGTCTTATTAGTTTTCTTACTAAGCTATTTTATTTCATGAAGAGCTACAAATTTTTAAACGATAACCGTTTCCAATATGGATTCTGTCACGGTGGGCTTTCTTGGGATGCAGCCAGGAATAAAGGAACCCTTGAAGTCTTCAAAGTGTTGCATTGGAATGGAATCGACTAGCAGTCGAGATGGAAACCAGAGTAAAGGCCGTGACAATCTAAATGAGACAAAGCAAACCACGCAGGGGAATCCATGAGGCCGGAAGTGATCACGGAGAGTCAGGAGGAGTGAACCGTAGATCTGACCACTGAGGAGATGGATTGGCTGAGTGGTCTGGTTGTTTCCTTGGGTAGATTGTCTCCAGGTGTTTTCATGGAGGTGATCTTGATTGTTGGTTATGTCTCTTCTGGGCACACAAAATCCCTGACAGATGAGTTTTGCTAATTTTGTTTTTTTATTTCTCATTTGAAATTGTTGTATTTATGTTTTGAGCTATTACATATCTTTAGGAGTCTAGAAGATATCTCATCAATCACCAGTGCTGGATATTACAACACTTTTTAGCAACTGACACACTTAGCACTTGCTGCTTTGGACATTATAACATGGCATTTCAATCAAAGAGTGGTTAGAATTCCCCTTGAAATGGAGCTTGTTCATGATAATCTAAGAAAGTAATAACTCTTTATTAAAAGCTGTTTACTTTTATAACCAAGGTAACAATATTTTTCAGTAAGGAGCTGAGCGGTTCATGGTGAGTGAAAAGATTAAGGTAAATATCACCTTTCAGGGCTCTAGAGTGCGACCAATTTGGTCGCATATGCGACCTAATATCTCAATGGTGCGCCTAAAAAAAACCAAAGGTTGCACCGGTGCGACCCGTCGTTCGAGGGGAAAAAAACTGAACTCTGTGAGTCTCCCTGTTGTTCAACAACAGACACACATTAGGCCCATATCGTGGTCTAAACCAATCAGAGATAGTGAAGAGCGTATCCCCCCCCCCCCCCCCCCGATTGGCCGTGGTCCAGATATTCCTGTATGTGTGTGAACGTACGTTTGAAAATGCACGTGATGCAGTCAGACAGAGAGAGGTGAGTCCATCAGGTAAACAGTGGATGTAGCCGTGGATTACGAGAGAAGATGAAAAGAACGATTGACAGATTTTTCATTAAGAAAGATAAGTTAGGGCCTGATCGTGAAAATCATAACCAATGCTCTGACACGGAGCCATCAACCTCCCCTGTGACTGGCTCTAATACATTTAGAATTGAAACTATAAACTTTAGAATTTTTCTATAAAACACATAACATGCCGCGATAAATGCACTGCTCAAGTGTCCCCTTTCAGCGGCAGGCAGCTGCAAACAGATCATCAGACGAGGCCGAGATGAGAATTAAGTTTAACGTTGCTTACAATATTGCAAAAGCAGAACTCCCCTTCACTAAATTCAAGTCCGAAATAATTCTTATGAAGAAAAATGGCTTGAACGTAAACCCGACGTACAGCAATGATGTCGCGCGCACCCAATTTATAGGAGTCATCGCAGATACATTGAAAAAAAGACGTCTGTGCAAATTGCGAACAGTGCGTACATGGAATTCCTGATCGACGGAGACACATATATCGCCAAAAAGGAATGAATCATTGTGTACAGTCGTATCTTGCGGAAAGGAAGACCGATGAATATATTATTGAACACAGTGAGGTCGAGCATGCTCATGCCCAAGGTAAGCCATGTCATGTTATGGAGCCTATGTCAATAATATGCCTACCGTCTCGTTACTGCATTAACCATAATATTCTGATATTTAAAAATGAAAAAAAATTAATAAATAGGCTGCATTATAAACTCTTGATCTGGGTAGTAAATGGTATTATCGTTTTTATTTGTTTAATTAGGAATTAATGCTGCTTCAAGGAAAGCATTTGCTGCTCTTAGGGACCAAAATCAGTTTAAAGTTTAAATTTCAGCTCAGTAAAGCACTTTAAACACTTTTTCAGTAAGTTTTAGTTACCTTTCTTGTAGAATTGTGCTTCAAATAAAGAACTTTATTTTGACCAGGTTGTTAGTTAATCATTTACAAGTCAATATTGTCTATGGACAGTGATTTAAAAAAAAATAAATGAATAGATAACTAAAAAAAGTGAACTTGTGAAAATGGGGTGTTATGTGATGCGGTTGAAAATTTGGGTGCACCTCACTTTTGTGCTGGTGCACCTAAGAAAAAAATTTAGGCGCACATATGCAACCAGTGCAAAAAGTTAGTCTAGAGCCCTGCCTTTGAAATCTTAAAATGTTTTAAGATTAGTTTAATTCTATTTAAATGTTTGCATGTCGGAAATTTTTAAACAAAACATGCTTTTTAATGCACAATGTCACTTTAACCATAGAAATGTATGGCATGCCTTGAAAAATTCCACATTCTGTTGGGAGTTCCTGTCATTCAGCCTCGTCACTTTGCGCATTGCTAAAGAAGACACATTTTCTAAAGTAAGGGAACAATGAAAGCTTTTCTTCAAAGTGGATTTTTCAAGCTCAAAATGTCCAAAGAAAAGTAACTATATACGGAGAGATTGATTTCTTGAGCTCTCTGGCCTTACACCAGAGCTTTATTTGGCTTTAACCACAGTTCCATTCCTATCAGTTCCTCTCATCTTACCCCCCTCCCTTTCAGTGTGTGCCGTATTGTTAGTGAGGCTGATAGACCTGTAGACTACACTGACTTCAGCTCCCATAGCGCCAATTTACACTCTCTTGGGCAATCTTAGAGCAGCACCCACCAGTTCAGCCTTAAACCCCAGCTTTCTTTCTTTACTCACATGGGAAGAGAGCAGAACATTACAGAATATTCCTCTGGATCTTTTCAATGGGCACTTGAGGTTGTTCTTGGAATCAGAGTTCCATTCGTTGGTGTGAAAGACAGATTGACATGATGTTTTTTTAAACTGGTTTGTTAGAACAGTTAAAAAGAGGTCAACAGTGTTTTCTTCATCCTTTTGTAGTTTCTTCCATAAGCAAATTTATTTATTTTTTTGTAATTTATCATTTAACTACTGTATTGCAGAATGTAGCAAAGCTTTTGGAATATTGGTATGGAGTGGTCAATAGGTGAGATATCTTTCTACAATGTTCCATTGATTAAGCCCACTACTAGCCATGATTGGCCTGGTGAGACATTATCAGATTTTACTTGATCTGCCAATTTTAGATGAAAAACTTGGTGTTTCTGTCCCTTTGGTTTGGCATTGGTGAGGCATGGCATTGGGGTCATAAAGTGGGCTCCCTCCTTCCTCAACATTTTGTTCATTAAGAACACAACATCTTCAGAGGGCTCCAGAGAGCTCACCCACTTCTATGGCATACCCTTCACCTCCCAGATGGAAAAACCTTGAATCTGACTGATTTAACTATTTCCTTGACAAACTTCAGTCAACGCAAGTTCTTAAGTTTGTTTCCTGGATTTCCCTCCTGCTTTGATAAACCTTAAGGCAATGTGTGCTGTTGGTTAAACAGAGGGTCAGACATATCATATGTATTTATAATTTTGGGTATTTTGAACAATAACATTATAATGTTCAAAATACCCCACATAATCACATCAAGTGATCATCTTTAAAATAAATCAGGAGTTGGCATCAAGCTAAGCATGTTTCTGTTGAATGTTGACCACAAGTTAAATGCTGTTAGCCTGGTTACTCTTGATGATGTCATGCAATTGTGGGTGTATCCACTTCTCAGTCCTCCCAGAGTACAATGTGTATGGTATTCCCAATAAAACATTTGTTTTTACTAGCAAAAGTTTAAACGTCACACAGCAGTAAACATGTGCTCGCGTTCATGTTCTGAGACGGAATAAGGTGTGTGATTAGAGCACACTGTGAACTCCTGCCAGCTTTTCCTCACATCCATCAGTCTAATGCCGTGTTCTACCAGAGACTCAATAGATGATGTCATCAATGACGTAAAGATGCTCAGATGACTGCGTGTGTTGGTCCAAATTTGGACTCAACTCCCTCCTCTTAAACCTAATTAAACGCAGGCTTGCTGAGTCACCAGTGCTTTATAGGGATGAGGTGGGTTTTTACGGGTTAGATTTTCATCAAATCTATTGATTTAATCAGTCAAACATGAAAGAAAAACACCTCTCAGCAAATTTTTCCTTCTGTGTCATCAAAGGCTGGAATAATGCAGATAAATGTTTGGAAATAGAGGACTTTGGCCATGGGCATTCTCACCAAAACAGACAAGCAGCAAGGGGGAGATTCCATTCATTTTCATTGAACTGTTTATAGCAGTTGTACATATTCAACTTTATAGATATGAGAAGCATCCAATAGCAGAGAAGTATTTTTCACATGATACCTCCACTCGTGGGTGACTAGTGCCAAGATGGAGAAGTTAGTTCTAGCGGTAGGCAATTTTTAATGACATGTCTCTCAGTATATAATGCTGAAACTGGACTTCATACAGACGGTGGCACTCGCCTTACTTACTTACTTTGAATTTTCCATCAAATTTGTTAGAGCAGATGTGTTGTTTAATACGACACATTTTCGTCAACCAGTCATTGCTGAGTGGCTTCACAGTGGTAGGTTTACTAGCGACTGCCCTGGCAATCACTTGTGCAGTTTTCTTCTCGCCTTCTTACTCACGTTGGACTCTCAAACAAGATTGTGAAGTTGAGCAAAGTGACTTTATTTAACTTAACATTTAGCAACCTAAGTTAAACTTGTCCTCTGGAGATAGAGAGAAAAGGAGCAAATGACAAAGGTAGCTGTGAGTGAAGGAGGGAGAAAGAGAGCAAATTCCTCTTGTTCCAGTGGACTGATTGAAAAATTTCTACAACAAATAAAAATGAAAGTAAACGAACTAAAACTAAACTAAAAATCCCACTATAACCCTTGGTGCCACTCACTCTTAAGAGTAAACCTGTATCCGTTAACTGGAATTACCACAGGTCACTGAGTAAACATCTTGAATATGAGCGCTGTCTCACATGTTTTTTTTTTGCACCTCTTTCAAATCGATATTCCTTGCAGTTCTTTCGTAGCACTGCAGCTAGCCTCTCTAGTCAAACTCTAATGTATATTTCATGTACTTTCCCCCCCGCCTCAATGCTTGTGACACTGAGTGGGTGGTGAATCTATCCCTCCAAGTATCTTATTACTCACAGATAAATGCACACAAAGACTTCATGCACAATACCTTAAATCACATTAGGCATAAAATGTCTTGTTTAGATACTTGCTTTAATGTGAGCTAATGGCTAAGACATGGTACAGAGTTACACAGGTCCAAACACACACTCGCACAGATACAGCTGTGCTGGCGGAGGGAGGGGCTCTCCACTGCAGGCTCCCTATATTTAGAAAAGCCTGTAATAAATGCACAGAGTTTCATAAACACTAAGTAGTAATCATGGGTAGATGGTTTAGGGCTGAGTGGAGTGTTGGCTGGAGGAATAAATTCCTATAAATGGGTGTTGGTTCAGGCTAAAATGAAAAATTGATTTCCTTTGCATCATTTGATTTGCTTGGTTTCATGGATCAGCACAAAATAAAGCAGAAAGACTACCAAGAATCAATGGCCACACTTGCAATTAGCAGTTAGCGTTCCCTTTGTGTCTCAGCTCACTTAATCACTTGCCACTCCCTCCAGTTTTTCCATAACTCCCAGTATTTTCGCACACTTCTCCACTTTGTATCATACCATTCACTCCCAGAACTCTCCATTGGCTCCTTCATCTGCTGTCTTCCCTAGTATTCTGGCTCAAATGGGCCCCATATCTTAGCTCTCTTATATCCGATCCATTCTATAATATATTCCTTTGCCTCGTTTCCGATCATTCCAGCAGCAGATCTCTTCTGAGACTAGCTGTGATTGACAGCTGAGTCATCCAATTAGGATCTCCAAAAACGTGATTCTCTCAGCTGAATTATAAACTCTGATGCATGCAATTACTATTTTCTCATCTAGAGGTCAACCTGATGAATATTGCTCTTGACACATAGAAACTTTTAAAATGTTTCTATTCATGGAGTGTATTAAATAATCCAAACTGGAACTGAACAAAGCACAGATTATGCCAAAACAGACAAGAAATTATTATTATTATTTTATTTTACTCTACACAAAATCTAAAGATTTTAAATGATTGTGAAGTTTAAGCTTCAACATGTTTGATTGTGTTTGTGTAGTATTTATTTTGAGAAACATCTGATTCTTTAGATTTATTTGTTTTTTTTTTAAATACTATTAAAAACTAAAAATGATAATTCATAGTTAGTAATGCAGCTTAACATTTTTTTAAAACGAAAATGGTTCAAATTCAAGCATTTAACATAAATGTAACTTTTTTACATTTATAAAAAAAAAACTTTTACAATTTGACAATTTAGTTTTCTAGTTTCTTGTGGTTTCCTATTACCATCCAAGAAATGTGTGAACTAGAATAGCCTCATAGCAGACCACCTGGACAATAACTTTCCTAATTTGGTAATAAAAGATTTAATATTTTACAATGTTTAATTAATGTGTTTTAGCTTTAAAAATGTGGTAAATAAACCAGTTGGCGGCATAAACACCATGATAATATGAAAAGCGGTTTGCTTTTCTTTTACCTGAGCCACCTGCTTCTGTTATTTATTGCATTTAAATTCACTTTATTTCACTCTAAACTACACTCCCTTAACAAGCCTAGAATAAAGCCACACATTTTCTGTCTCATGGTTTTCACTTTGATTAAAGTTCTTAATAAGAGACGGCTTGTTGCACCTTCAGATTCTGGCCATCTGCTTATTACATTTTTAATCCCCATATTCTACGTTAAAACAAGTGCATTGTGATTGAGAGAGTGCAGGTGTAACTGACAAATGTTATATTTCACCAAATACAAAATAATCTGTTGTGTCTACCCCAGTTTCTTTTTTACTTCTGTGTGACAGTCAGTATGAAATTGCACTTCTAGCTAAAATGAGTGGCATCTCTAACTGCTCGAAAGCCAAAGGAGTGCATGAAACTACGTGATGGATGGTTTCTGATGAAAGGTTTTGAGGCTTAAATAGGGTGTAGCCAACCATGGCTCTGCCTCACTACCAGGTAAAATCTTAATTGGGCAAAGCATCCACAGACAGATGGCATGTGGTAGCTGTCAGGGATTCAGTTTCTTCTGGAGGCACACAGTCATCTCCTAATCAACAAGCAATCATCACCCCTGATGTCACACCCATACAAGAAGCTGCTATCCAATCACTGCCATCGTCCAATCATTGTCAACCCCTTCAAAGACCCTTAAAAATTAATGCACCTTCTAGCCTGTCAGATCTACAGATCTACACTACACGTGCCTGGTTCCACTCCTGCTTCCTGCATCTTCTGTGCCCCTCAGACACATATGCTCCATTCTACTCTCTTTCAGCATTTTTTAGTCTGCACTTTTCAGACCAATGAATTTAATTTGAAATCTCTTCCTATTACACATTTAGAGGGAAAGAGGGACCGTGTCTGTTTAAAAAATTACGATTTTAATAGATTATTTGAAACAAATTGACCAAAAATCAAGTTCAGTTAACATACAATTTTGTATATTTATTTTTCAGGCAATGACTGTGTCGATCCCACCGTCTTTCCTATTCTTTCCCACTGTCTCTTGCTTCACTTCCTGTTCTACAGTCAAACCTGGTTACCACCACTTGTAGATGTCTCATGCCAAAAGTTCATGATTGCAGGTGGAACAGGTTTTTTTGTCATCTTAAAAAACTGATTTCAGCTCTATGCAGCTAGAAGCATTGCCTTTGACTGAGTGAAGATGATGCTGTGTTTTGTAGCGTATCACTTTCGGGGGAGGTCCTATAAGTGATATGTATTTGTAACTCAGGTCACTTTGATGCAGTTTAAAAAATATTTTGATATTTTGTGTGCTGAAACTTCTCTGTAGCTCCATTGTTCTACTATCGTTCTTCTAAGATCCAGCACCTTTTGGTTTCTCATTTCGTGACCCTTTTATAATCTAAATCAAACTGTTGTTTTTGTTCGGTGGTGTTCTCCTGAAGAGTGAATTTCGATTGTCAGCAGAATGTTCCGGCTTATTGAATGTCTTGTGTTCAGCCTGGGTTTTGTGCCCTTTTGATTGTCCTGTAACTTCCTGTTGGTCTCACAGTTTATTTCTGGAGAAGATGAATGGCTGGATGTAAGAGATTGCCGGTCTGTTTTGATGGTTGTGTATGAGTTCGTGTGCAGGTCAGATCTTGCAGCATCTGTCACTGTGATTAATCAGATATGTCCCTGCTTCCATCAGGACAAGCACCTTCTTCCAGCTCGCGGTTGCCTGCTGAAACCACAAGAAAACCTAAAAACTAAAAGCTGTGTCTGTTTATTCAATTTAAAACTCAATGAGATCTTTCAAGAGGAGCACTAGAAAGGATCCGAGAAAGTGTTTTCAGAGGAAAGATTTCTATTTTGTTTTATTTTTATTATGCATCAGTGTTATTTTGTTTTAATTTTGTCACTATTACATGTGCTCTAAAACTGGGCTGGTTTATGACACTTTGTTTGAGTCACATTGCGAAAAAAAAAAATAGTTTTAAAGAGCTGCTGGTTGCTTCTTTAAGCAAATTTGCATCCAGCCCAGTGGTATAGTGAATGGATATGTGCTGGTGTGCAGGGCGATGTGGGTTTGAATCCCAAACACTTTATTTCCCAATCTTCCCCCTCTCTTCCTGTCATCACACTGTCTTAAATTTCAGATGAAAGATGATTTCCAAGTAATTATAATTATTGAAGCATCTTTTTTCTCTAAGAATTCAGTCAAATTTATTTATCATTTTAAAAGAATCAACTTGACAGCGAATTGATTGAAACAATGTCAAAACCAACCCGTGCTAACCAACCCAGTGCTAACAATACGAGTTTATAAAATGATTTTATTGCTGGTAGCCATTCGCTGACCACTACCAAGGACATGAATCAGTTTATCTCTCAGACTCTGTGTCTCTTGCTGATACACAGAGCTGGCGTCGGAGTATTTTGTAAATGTTCCTGACTGGTGTTAATGTAATCATTCGGGTGTGTGTTCTCTGGGGTTTATTTTCATGCTCTCAGCCTTGAGCTGCTGTTGTTTCTCATCAGTCTGTCACCTCAGGTTAAAGCCTCTGCTTAGATCTTGACAAATGCTTCCAAGCATATTGTGTGTGTGTGTTTGTGTTTAGTTCTGTTTGTACGTAGCCGAGGATCTCATTGGCTCTTTATTCACAGCACAGCTTGTGTTTAGTTCTGTCAGTGTGCACCGAGAGCCCTGCCATGATCCACTGCTGCTGTGTTTTAGAGGAAATCATGTTAAGAGTGTCAGCTCGGCTCATAAACAACACCCTCTAATGAGGAACTAATCATCGGTAAATATTTCCACTGCCATGTCGTCTGGCTCTTTGGGAAACACTCGTCAGTCTCCAGTTGCTCAAGTACTCAGGGTAACAGTCACTGATCATTGATACCGAACTCTATGGAAGTTGTTATAGTTAGTAGAGTGGTATTGTGCTATTGTTCATTTGCAATTTAAAAACATATTCAGTATCCTTTTTAAAGTCAAGATGAAAAAAAGACAAAAAATGTAAAATGTGTTACCAGTTCCATATTCTGTGAGCATCTTGTGATTTTGAATATCGATTAGTGTTTTTGTGTAGGACTGAAGAGACTGGCTTTTAAATGGCATGGCATCAGCCAACTGGGTTTATGGTTCACTCAGTAAATATCAGTCATTTCATCCTACCATCATATCAGATATCTGGTGCTGCTTTTAGAGATCAATTTGTGTATTTGACTGTTTTATTGACTTTTGGCTGTTTTGTTGAGATCTAACTACTGAAGTCTAAAGTACCTTTTGATGATAGCTTTAGATATTAAAGTCTGGACACTGTGTGAGCAGGATTTGTTTATGAGCCAAGGAGTTTGAAATTTGTTCTTTCATACCACCCAGTGTCCTCAATTTACCCCCACTGTAATCAATTATTTTTTTCCATTTAATCTGTAAGAAGTTGAACTGTTTGAGATGCTCATAACTGCTCAAGTTGGGATTTTTATATAACAAGGAAAATTCATGGCATGCAACTGATGTTTCCCATCACACTATCAATTTCACCAGTATTTAAACCAGTATTTCCATTTATTTTTACATGACCTTCACCTCCAAAACTCCTTACTGTGAGGTATAAAACAAATATGGTTGTTTTCCAGACAGCTTGTCTTGTACATATTCACCACTCTATTCTTTAGACCCTGGTGGTGAACTTGTGAACTGTCTTGGACCAAATTTCCATTTTACTGATGGAATCAATTCTCAACTTGGGCTTGATAATCTAAAAACTAGCTCAAAAGATAATATGATGGGTATAATAAATTGCCAGCTCATAAGCACTGAGCCGTCGCTGTGAAAGGAAGGAGTTTAAACATCATGGTCGGATTTTTAACAAAATCTCAGGGAAACTTTTGTACTGTGGTCTGCTATTTGCAGCACATTTCTCTATTTGCAAGTGCTCTTCGCTCTGTCTTTCAATATTTGTTTGCAATGTTTTTCTTGTAGAAACGATGAAGCCTATTCCTCATTTGTGGGTACTTTTTTTTTCTTCTTTACATATGTTTTCTTAAGTTGCACCCGTTTGACTCTCTCTGCCACCGTAGTTTTGGTTGGAAAAACAGAACATGCTGAATAATTTCATTATCAATGTTGGGGCATATACCCAATTTTTTAAAAACAGAAATTTTGTACCTACTAGGTTCATCTCGGGAGATCTGGAGATTCTTTCAGTTCTGCTGTTCTTTTCGAGTTGTTTACGTCATAATGTGTTGTGAACTAAAAACACAAATAGAACAAAAGCCTACACTTTGGCTCAAGGCAAGGCTTTCATCTTGGGATGAATATAGTTCAACCTGTTTATACAGCTAGACAGAGATGTTGATTTGATGCGATCCGGACCATATTTCCGGCTTGTGCTCATGAAGATTGAGAAAGAAGACCAGCAGCAGGTGCTCCATTCAATAAGACTCCCTCTGTCAAAACAGTTGTGTGTGTACAAGAGCATATGAGGATGTTAGTGAGGGAAACTTAATTTATTTGTGTGCCCCAGTTCAACAGAAGCTAATGCATGAATTTGTTATTGAGTGATTTTTTCAGTTGGTCTACTACTTTCTAATAGTCTCAGAAGACGTGTTTGGTTGCTATGGGGTCTCCCTGGGTGACAAACGGAGAGCTGTAATTAGAAGTGACTGTGTGTGATTGGCTGGTGCAGTCTACAGGGGGTGAGCTGCTCTCAGGAGAGAGGGAAAGATGGATTCTGAATCGGGGTGTTGACATTAGATTGATTAGAAATGGCTAAAGGTTTGGCTAAAGGCTTGGCTCAAGGTGATTCGCTCAGATTGGTCCTTTGATTATGAAGCACTATATTTATCTTTCAGTAATGATCGTAAGAGTTTGGGGCACTCAACTGTTATCTGCTATATTGGGGGTTGTTTGCTAAATGAGACTTCCTCAGTTGTGTTTTTGGCCCCTCCCTGTTGTTTTATGATTAGTTGCTGTAAATGGTTAGTTTTGGAAGTAATTAACTATTCACAAACCTTATTTGAGCTTAACACCTAGACGTCTCTGGACGCACCGGACGCGACTCACGTATTCTTTCATTTTGATTTCAAATATAATGTGTAGCTTTTTACCTTATTCGAAAGGTAATTTTTTCATTTTAAAGGAAAATTATAAGACTGTACACACATTTCATTAAATTTCCAACCCGCTAATTCCCTTTTTGGGGTCACAGGGGTCTGCCGGTGCCTATCTCCAGCACACATTGGGCGAGACGCAGGGGTACACCCTGGACAGGTTGCCAGTCAAGCATGCGGTGAACATGCAAACGTCTTCCAGGAAGGTCCCCGGCGAGCCTCGAACTGACAACCTTCTAACTAGAAGGCCACAGTGCATCTACTGTGCCACAGTGCCATCCCATAATGTGCACATAATTAGTAAGGTTATTCAAATTACTAATGCAAGTATGAGAAAAATGTGTGATCGTCTTTCCGTTTGATTTTACTCAATCAAAATAGATGCAATCAGTGCCATCTAGTGCTCAAAAGAAGGGGTTAAACTTAGAAATACAAGACCTGTGATATGGCTTGTTTTATTGAAAATTCTAGCACAAAAAAGCACAATGACACAAAAAGTGCGTGGAACAGTGTATGTCAGTAGAGGTCTGCCGGGTTTACTCTACAACTTTTCCATTTTTTTTTACTTTGTCTATGCTTTTTGGGGGATTTATGAATTTTGTTTCATCTCAACACTTTTGATATTTGTTATAAAACATAAATACTGTACATACATGTTTTTGATTTTTTTAGACAAAAAAAAATCACAATTAATACTCAGAATTGTATTTTCTAAAATGTAACTTAGTAGAGGAAATGCTTAAAAAGGCCTCCAGCTTCCAAGGGTTAAACATTCTGTTGCTCATGTAGTTTCGGAGCATGCATGAAATGGGGGAGGGAACGAGGCTGGTCAGTCCCATGTTCTCATCGGCTCAGGCAGCCTTGATGTGAGAATTGCTTCGAATTCCATTTATGTCTCTTGGTGCATTCCTTTGTTGACCTTTTATGACCCATTACTTACTACCAGCAGCTTCACTCATACATAGAGTGAAACCACAAGCTTTTATTTGAATCAAGCACATTGTTTTCCAATATTACTTTTCCCACCAACTCTATTTGTCTGTAGTCACATTTCTTCTGGCCAATTATCTAAAAATCTCCCTGATTCATTTCTGGGTATCTCTTCCAAACACTTGCCATAATTGTGCTACTAAGGACTTAACAAAGTGGAAAGCCATCAAAAACATGCTGAAGGCACTGAAAAAGCGCCAATAGTCGAGTTGAAATAATTTCAAAAGAACACAGCAGGATTCTCTGGATAAATTACCTGGTGATTTTGTAGGTTTAATAATATTGTGTGCCCTGGGACGGGTTGTTTAATGAGAGAACACAGTTTGTTGCATTCTGTGTTGTCTGACAGTCGAAACACTGTCTTTAAAGCCATGAGGATACATCTTCAGTTACAATTTATTGTTTCACACTGAATGAGAAGCTGGAAGATAACAGTGCAAAGCTGTTGAATTGCTTCATATTTTGCAATTAGGAAGTAAAATTAAAGTAGTTTATTATTCCGGCACTCTGAAGAATTTCAGCCCTACTCTTTTCTAGGTCTCTCTCAAGCTTTCCATAGCCTTGAACACGTCAGACCATATCAAATCAAAGTGAAGAGATCATTTCAGAGTGAATTCAGTGCAGAAGATGAAAGTGAAGATGCTGGTCAGGATCTTTCAGTGTTATTTTCTGCTCTTACTTTAACCGGTGCTCTCTTTATCCTCCAGCATTAAGAGGATGTCATCCGTTTGTAGTTTTCAATACGGAAACATTTTCTCTTTTCACTTTCTCTGAGAGCTTTGAATGCTATTTTTACCACACACAAATTAAAATCGCATTGGTCTACTGTTTAAAAAGTTCAAGCAATCTGTGCATGCAAAATAATTTACTAGAATTGTTAAACTCTAAAAGAGAACCTAGGATATTTTACCTCCTCCATGTTTATTGGGAGAGAGCAAGGAAACAGGATGAACTGTATTTTACTATTCTATCACATCACACGTGCGATTTGTCATGCACAGAAAGTCTGATGTTGGCCACCAATTTAAACTGTTATCTATTAAGAGCTGACATACAAATGTAAGTCTTGAATGAATCGACCCTCATCTCATTGGGAGACACTCGCAATCCAACCAATCAGAAGCAGAGGAGTGCAGGACTTTAGTCCTAACTGGCCATAGTAGGGAAAACAGCATTCTCTCCTCAAAGTTCCCATTCAACTTTGAGCTAAACTACAATAAAAATCCTTTTAGTTAGTTTGTTTTGTATCTAACATGGTTGAAATGGTAAAGTTGCACTTTATTTGATTTCAAGATTGCATTGTGTTTTATTCCAATTGTGTATTATTTCATTTTATACTTTCTGGAATTGTTTTTTTAGTCATGAAATGGAAAGAAGAAATAACAAAAAATATGGAGTGTGGGAATCTGTGTGTGTGGCCAAAGAACTACAACCTTTTTTTAGAGTGCATACAAAATGCATGACTCAAACTTGAGAACCTTGTATTTAGATATTGTGTTGAAAGTTTTTGGGAAGACCTACATTTTTCCATCATTTTCCATTACATTAGTGCTACAAACATTATGTTCTTGTAACATACGTCTTTAGATAACTTGTTTTTTTTGCATGCTACATACAATTATATGGTTATAAATAGTGGTAGATTGTTCAGCATTACTACATTAATGCACATCACAGGTTGCTGTCTCGCAGATGTCTGAGTCAGCAGTAGACAAGCAGTGGCTGTGTTTAGCTGACATGCATCCTCGCTCACAGCCTGGAGTACTCCATATGCTAAACGCTAATGTTTTTTTCTCCTGTGGTGATGCTGATTTCTTGAAACTTATTTTCCACTAGTTTTCACAGATTAGTTCATCCTCTCCTGTGCCCCCGCACACATGATACTGGTTAAATGACGTCTTGTGTTCTGGATCTCTCTCTCTCTCTCTCTCTCTCTCTCTCTCAGTCATTTACACTTGGCTGTGCTGCAGCAGAGATCTACACTTTGCTGATGCTGCATTTTCTCGCCACTGAAATTCTAATTTCACTGCTGTGAAATCTCCCTTGAAAACCTCATGAAGGTCATTAAGTTTTGTGAAGTCTAAACTGATGATAAAATAGACTTTTGTAGCTTGTGTTTGACTACAATTTAAAGTTTTTTCCAATATTTTTGTGACCACTGCATAGTCTTGCATGAAACAGAACAACTTTCCTGTTCTTATTTGAAGAAATTAAATCTAGACCTCAGTGGGTTGGTGACTATCTTGTATTTTCTCACATTTCAACTTGATTTACCTTGCAAATGATCTGTCATAAAATAAAAAAGCAAAAATACCTTTATAATAATATAATATAGCTTATAACCTTTTTGAAACCTACACATTATATTTGAGTGTGTGTGCAGAGACTTCTAAGGGTTAATCCATGTCTTTATGGAAGTTTCTTTCTCAGTGCTACTGTGCAATTTAGCTCCAGGTAAAATAAAATCACTCTAGCCATGTTCTCACGCCGCACCACTCACATGACACTCTGAGCGAACAAAGATATAAGTGAAAAGTTTGTGTGGCATTTCAGAAGGTAAATTAATCGTGTAGCTCAGTCATATTTAATGTTCAGTCCCTCAGAGAAAGAGAGCAAATGTGGAGTGTAAGGCTTAGAGGGGAATTTAAGTAAAGCTTAAAATAGACAAGGGAAAAAAAGAGCACACCCCGAGAGAATCTTCTCTCCAGCTAAGAGAGAAAACATTCCTAATTCAGATTAGTGACTCACTTTCACTGCTCTGTCATCTCTCAATTATTTGCTGGTAATTTTTTTAATTACTTAAATTAAACGTTTTACTTATTTGACCTCTCTCTCTCTCTCTCTCTCTCTCACTGTGTCAGATGGAAAGGTGTATGCGTTAGGGGGCATGGGGTCTGATACAACCCCTCAGGCTTTGGTGAGACTCTATGAACCATCGAAGGACCAGTGGGTGCCCCTCTCCGCCATGCCAACGCCACGATATGGAGCATTCTCCTTCCTGCATGGGAACAGAATCTATATGCTGGGTGAGCATCCCCCTTTCCCTTTTTGTGTTAAATAAGGCATTACCACATAATAAAAAGGTCAAATGGATGAAAATGTCTACTGTTAGAGCACATGGCGAAACTAATTACGTTTCATCATGCAGAAACTGATCTGAAAGCCTCTGAGATATAATGTGCCTGGCCTAGGACTACATTACTGTACATGAATTTCACTAAACTACTATATACAGCTGTCTTGTCCCTATTTTCCAATTCATTTGGCTAAACTTTCATGAAAGAGCTCATATTGATTTATCAGATGTTGTTGGATAGGTTAATGATTAGGAAAATTGTGTATAGCCCTCTGTTAGCCCAGTGTAAGCTGTATGCACCAGGCAGAACCCTGTGACCAAAATGAAAATTGGTAAAAAAAAAAGAGGATGGATGTCCTGTAAATAAACCACAAAACCAAACAAAAAATGTCTCTAATGTGAACAAAGGGGCAACATTTTTAGACTTCAACTTGTTTGTTCTGATTCTTTTCAAACACAGTATTTTCCTGCATTCAAACGGGTGGTTTCATTTTAGTCGAAACGTATTGAATGCCTGAAATCCATATTGGCACAAAAAAATATGTACAAGTGTTCTCAGACTCTTGCACTTTTTCCCCCAGACCTGGTCTATATCGAGCTGGAATGATGACACTTATTTTCTTGAGTGCTTCTGAAAATCAGTTCAGACATCAACACATGCATCTTCTGAAAAGGCTTCATAGACTTTCAGAAACTTTGTGCACTGATGTGAAAGTAACTAAATGTTTGACTACAGCTGCAGTTTGTGTTATTGCAGCATAAAAGCATTCTTCTCAATTGAGGGCTGTCACCTAACAACTGGTGGAGATTGAATGTATTGACCTTCAAATGTCAGATTAAATACTCTCAGGAATATTCTTCAAATCTCTTTGAGAACATTTTCTGTTTTGAGTGAAAAATCCCTTTAAACATTTATATAGAAATTCTCTTGAAGGCAAGGGAAAGTGGGTCTTCTCCCCAGAGGTGCTTAGCAGATGGTTTTCGAGACTAGCCGGTAATTATAATGTTTCTCCTAAGCGTGTCAGACACTGTGGCACTATTCTCCAGGAGCGGCAGATGTGGGAACCACAGTCGGTAATTGTTCGTGCCGGGTCAGGACTGATAAGAGTGCTAGAGGTTTCTTTTCTCAGGGGGGGGGGGGGGGGGGGGGAAATCTGTTCTGCAACATGCTGCAGGGACCTGAGGTTTTATAGCAGGGCCTTACAGTCACTTTAGAAATCACAAAGGATTGGTCGATTGAAACCTACTTAAGCCGAGATCAGACTGAATGGTTTTCAGAGTAGTCCTGTCACAGATCCTTTAACACTGCATGACTGTCTGGGGGAGCATCCAGTCCCAACTGGTTTCACACTGCATGTCTTGACATGAAATTGGCAATTTGTCCCATGTCTGCCAACTATGTTTCACAACAGAACTCTCACAAGAAATGACCTGACCTCAATGCAAGCTCATCTTGCAAAACTGGTATCCTGATCAAAAATGGGAGTTTTTTTTTTCGTTTTCTAGTCACAAAAAAATTGAGAAGAAGTCCTTTTTCAACTGAAACCAGAACTTGCCCTGGATTTTGCTCTCTCATCGGCCGCAGGTAATTTCAGACGATATTTAACCACAGACGTCAGGTCCCACTTCCCGATTCCAAGACACTGACAACTCCAGATTTTTAGCTAAGGGCACAGATTTGCGTATGACTTCGGGCAGAATGCCATGCCTCAAAACTTGTCTGCGGGGCTAGATCTATGCACCTCTTAAGGAGTCAACGACATTAGCAAAACGCTATTTAAACCAGAGGGGTCTGTAGGCGTTCATACTGCCATAGACTAGCCAGGGCCAGTTATGATTGTGTGCTGCAGTCAAGCAGATGCAATGATTTAATAATATGTTTGGTATTCAAAGTTCCTAAAATATTTAGTTCTGAGGAAAAATAAAAGACGATGTGGCTTGACAAGTGGACTATCAAGCAGACTTCACTGTCGATTTGCATATTCATGTTCAGTTCTGCTTCGGTTTGCCTGTAGAAAGCTGGTTAAACCTTTCGAAACGGTGTAAGGTTATAAAATATTTTAAAACGCAAGAATATAACATAAGTAGCAGCTCAAAAACTATAGTATTGATAAATGCACAGATAAGATCAATAACGTACTCACCATCTCTGAAGGTAGCAGATGTGGCTCTAGTGCTCATTTAATATTAAAAAAGGTGATTAATGTTTGATTGTCCAGAATACTTTGAGGTCATGTTACATAACCAACATGGCATTAGTGAAAGGATTAGTGAAAAAAAACACTGCTCAGAGCAGAACCATTAGCAACAGAGAAGGCAATGACCACAGCTATTGTTCTCCCTCACATCAAGAGAAAATGAGTTGTGTCTCCTCAAATCAGGATTATATGGTAACCTGTAGACCTAAGTAACTTGAAAATCCTGTTAATAGGAATCCTCTGGTTATCTTTTTAGCCATCTTTAGGAGCCTCAGTTATCAGCCATGAGAAGGTGGAGTTATTAGGGAACAGGTTACATGTTTTCCATCCTGTTACATACTTTTACACTTTGATAATTTTAACTTGTCAAACTTTTAATTAAAAGAATTTAAAGAATTTTAATTCCCATTCATTTGCTATATTCATTACTAGGGGTGTAACCATACACTCCGCTCACGATACATTACACATTATATAACAAACCATCATTTGGAAAAATGTAATTAAAAAAGTTTTGAGACCTTAAAGCTAAGGCTAGGGTCTAGTTTGATTTGTATGAGAGTGTTTCATACCATCCATCCACAAGGGGGCAGTGTGGATGTCTGCATTAAGTCATTAATTTCTCATTTAAAATGTGAGAAAAGGGTAATCTTTTAGTAAATATTAAAGAAGAAGAATTTATTTATTTACTCTGAGAAAAAAAATGTGTTATGAGAAGGTTATGTCCAAACTTTTTTTGTGATGGAGCATGGGCTTGTGCTCATCTATTGCGGTAGGATATGGAGCTGTCAGGCAGGCTTGGCAGATTTGTCGTCTTTGTAACCTCTCTGCCCTATGAGTCCATCCTGTCCAGGTCAAACTCAAAGATAAGCTGCAGTCACTCTGTCCCCGCGTACACACAGACATGCTCAAACACACTCTAATGAGGACATGCTCTACCATAGACCATTGTGTGGGCTGGATGTGCCGAAAACCTTGATTCTGCTCTTGCCAAGACATGATTTATCAATCTGGGAAAGTAGACATGCCCTCATTACTGAGACAAACCTGAACTGGCGTTCACTGGAGAGATGAATTGTGCCTCTCAATGTTTGGGATGGTCCAACACATTATTGGTTGAATAGAATTAAAAGGAAGTCTTTCTTTGTTCCTCCCTCACTTTCAGTAGGTCTTTGAGTATGAAGTGATAACACGGTAATCTTTCACATGACCACAACAGTGAAATTAAGAAACTTAATTCAGTTATTTGCAGAGCTGCTGGACCCCAAATTGAGCCTCGGTATAATCACATTAACTCCAGGAATGAGGAATGAGTCTACATTTTGTCACCAGGATGCACCACGCTGTTATCCCAAAATAAGATTTCGACTGTGTGTGCTAATACCATTACCACGAGATTCCAGTGCAAGCCTTGAGATGCTGAATGAAATACAATATATCATATCTGATAGGGGTGTAGCGGTACGCTAAAATCGTATTCGGTTCGGTACAGTGTCTTGAAGAGTTCGGTTCGGTTCATTCGGTTCGGTACAAAACAATAAGAACTTACATATTCTTTATTTTGAAAAGCTGCCAATACACAGTAGAATTCTTGCATAAAATAAATAAAAGTGACACATTTGGGTGATATTTTAAATAAATTGCACTCTTTATAAAGAAAAACACATTTTTAAATAAAAAATTAAATACTGCAACTAGTTAGGACCTGAAAACTTTTAACACTAGCAACAGCTTCAGCTTATATATCAACAAAACTAAGTACTGGTTGCAGTGACAATACCTCCAGCAGTAGAAAATGTTAGATGTGTTGCCTGCCCGATCTCCGTGGAACAATGTCGGCATACAACTTTACATTTATCCACTCGTCTATCCCTGTTATGTATTTTAACAGAGAAGCCAAAGTTTTCTCAAACACGAGACCGTAGTGAGGTGGGAGGGTCTTCAAGCTCTGGCTTCTCTTTCGCTTTTGATATGATTCCATTTTCCTACTCGCGCTCGTGCTCGTCACTCAATAGCGTCCGTGCGGAAACTCGACTTGGAACATTGTTCCGCTGCGCTTAATATCGCGCTAATAATAAATTTAAATTATTATAAAAATACTAAATACCGAAACGGTACGCAAGTGTACCGAACCGAACAGGCCGTACCGAAACGGTTCAATACATACCGTGAACCGTTACACCCCTAATATCTGATTAACAATATGTGTTCATATTCAATGTGGTATATTTTTATATATTGCTCCAGCCCTCGTTTTGAAGGGCTAAAGGGTAGGCGTGGGGGGTAGGGGTAAGTTAGTGAAATTCAACTCTGCTTAAGCATCAAAGCGATGATTTTGGAATCAGTCTGATACGAAGTAAACACAAGCCCAGTATTGCTGATTACTCATTAATGGCTTGTTTCCAGCTATCGGCATGTGTATTGAAACCTAAAATCTGTTTTATTGTGGCACTCCTGCAAAAGGGGTGTCTTTTCTAGTATAGGAAGCATCACAAGAGTAGCATCACATTTTATTTATAGTGTACATTTTTCAGTTTTTAAATTCAAAACTTTAACGGTTCATTGATTTTGTTTGGGAATGCCTGTGTGCTTGAACGATTGGTTGACCAGCAGCTCTTTTTCTTCAGATCTGAGCATGGCCAATTCAGCCTCTCTCAACTCAATCAGTCTCTCAGATGCGCACTTCTCTGTTCAACCCGCTTGTGCATTTGCCCTGTTTCCCTCAGCTAATTTCTCATCATTTTCACCATGATTGTCTGAAAGAGATGGTAGGAGTTAATTAAAAAAGGGCAAAGAAGAGGTTAAGAGTACAAGTCCTCTTAAATGGAACGGTTTGACCTCGCTGCCTCTTATAACACACTTCCCCAGCCTCTGGAATGTTTCATCTATCTGTTCCTCTCACAATGTGTTGACGGCATTTCAGTTGTCTGGCCACCTTCCTCTCTCGTTCCCTTCTGCATTGTTTCTTAGACAGCTTCTCTCTCGCTCCTTTCTTTGGAGTGCACGCGTGTGTGTGTTTTTCCTCTGGATCTGTGTTCTGTCCCAGAGGGCTCTCTGTAATGCCAAAGCTGGGAGGGGATCAGTCACATTGTGAATGCATGGCGGACGAAAGCGAACATACGAAAGGAAAAGAATTGAAAACCTGGAGATGTGACAGTGGAGTGTACTCTCGGAGCTCTTGCATACATAACAGTGTCACACACACCACTCCATTAGAAAAAGCTGTAGCAGTGGGTTTTAAAACTTGGTAATAATGGTCCACTGAACTAACAGCACTGTTAAAACACTCCATCACAGCTTTTATTCTTTATATAAAATGGACAACTTCTCACTGAAAACAGGCAACCTCTCAAAACCAGCCCAAGAGATTCAGATTTGCATGGAATGAAAATAATCTCATTACAACACTGCTAGTATTAGGTTATTTATGAGGGAATTTTAATTTGTGAATTACTGACAGGATTATAAGAGATTTTATGTAATAATTTATTATTGTTTGATCGCCTGTTCAGGATGTATGTTGACAGATGCGTGTTTTTGTAGAACAAATCAAAGTTTCAGTCTTATCTTCTGAAGAAAACCTGCCTTCTGTTCGCATTTAGGAAATAAAATGGCTGAAGATATACTTTTTAGCCGGTCACCAAGAGCAAATCCTCTAACGTAGATAAAATATGGTTTCTTATTTTTCTTTTTTCTTTTTCTTTTTTAGGAGTAAATGAACTCAATTTTATACTTTTTCACATCCAAAACACTTAAAGCCATGTCTAGTCAAGAGCATAGTGCTGGTTTATTTGCTAACGACCAAGGGCATGGGGTGATGCCTGATGTTATATAAACGTGGGAAAACCCTACATTAACTTTTATTATTTTAGGGGTGATTTCAATTAATAAGTCACTTTTCTGTTCTCGATGTAGTTGTAGGACAAAACCAAATAGACAGTAGCAATTTTACTAAAAAGCTCTTTTATGAATATATTACAACCACAAATCTACTTTGGTAGAATAAACACAGGAACTAAATGTAAAAAACGAGAAAAGTTAATTGTGAAATAGGCGACTTGGGAACAGGACTTAAAATAAAATGTGTTGACATTGTAAAACCCTGCCTTTAGATCAAATGATATAAAAGGCAAGTAATCAGACGGAAAACTAAAGAGACATAAAGGAATAAATAAATAAAGAAACACAGGCAGGCATCTGTTACTGATGAAGTGATAAAGCATGAAAAGTTTTCAGTGTCTTCCTCACTTGTAGCTGTCTAAACAGAAGCAATATTTGTGTTCTTTTCAGAAATATCATTCTTATTCAAATTTCAGCTCATTTACATGAGGATTGTGTTTACTTTCTATAAGCCACAGTAATGGCTAAGGCTACAATATCGGCTTGATTTAAAAGAGTTTATCTGTGACAAAAACACCAATCTGCAAACATTTGAATACCAATGTCAATACAGATTTTTTGTGTGTAACACTGGAAGCATCCTTTATTTTCATTCTATTGTGTTTCATTGTACTAATGTAGGAATGGCTGGCTGGGGGTACAAGGAGTGACTCCTAGAACACTGCTCTGAATCCTCGTCTTCTTTGCCCTCTGACAGGTGGACGGCAGGGCAAGCTGCCAGTGACCGCCTTTGAGGCCTTTGATCTGGAGACGAAGAGCTGGACGCGGTTCCCAAGCATCCCCAGCCGCAGGGCCTTTTCCTCCTTCGCTGCCAGTGAGGGGGCATTCCTCAGCCTAGGTGGGCTCCAGCAGCCTGGACCACACAACTTCTACTCCAGACCACACTTCGTCTCCACTATGGAAGAGTTTGATCGAGAGCAGGGTGAGTTCTGACAACAGCATCCACAAGGGAAATAAATGTTTTATTCTTCTGGCTTTACATCCTAAGTCTGTTCAAAAGCATTTACTAGAAATTCCTCCCAATGGTACTCGTCTTGCAGACTTTTTGACAGGTTGATATCTAACACATTTAGCTCTCTTTTTATGCTTTACACACAAAGATGGCTGAATATACAAGATTTAATAGAATTCAAACATATATTTTTTGTTTGTTTTTAAAACCTTTATAGCTTCGATTGCCCTCCTAATTTTTTTTCTTCAATCAAAATTGAAAAAACAAAGTAGACAGTGAACCCTTGCTACTTCGCGGTTGGACTATTGCGAATTCACGACTTTGCGGATTTTTTTCCATTACGTATGTATATTAGAAGAAAAAAATTATATCGTTTTTTCCGGAAATTTCAAAAATAGTCGCTATCTGTACATTATTGTTTGTTAACAGTACTATGTAAAGGGAGGGTTTTAAAAGTCTGAATACTGAATACCTGTTAAATAAATATTGTAAATATAATGTCCCTACTTCGCAGATTTTCTGTGTTTTCAAATTTTTGACAGTGTGTCTATTCATTTTTCTAGTATAGGATTCACCTCTTGTGCCTTTAAAATCCATGTTTATCACAAGCTCAAACATCTATTACATGCAGTAATCTGTATGAATGAGAAAAAATGTTAAAGTGTTACTTAGAATTGTCTTGACATCATTCTGGATGCTCAAAGCCTCTCTCTCTTTCTCTCTCTCTCTCACAAGCACAGCTTCAATCTCTCATTGTTTGACAGCCAGGACAAAGATTGATGTGCTGTTATGTTCACTTTGCACACAGGGCCGAAAGGATGGAAATATATTTGCTTTTCTCTTTCCCCCTCTATGTAGTCTTAGAACGGGGGAAATTGCATGTTTTACTGTGTGCTGTTCCCAGTGACTGGCATATAAAGGCTTCTTATAAAAATGGCATTCCTGACCCTAGTTTTTCTAGAAAGCATATAAGGAGAGAGTAGATATTTACCAGGAGTGCTGCTGTTATTCTGGATTCAACCATCAGCTCAACATTATGCTGAATGACAGGAACAAAGTTTAGGAGCTGTTGAAAGCAGCCTCCCAAGGCAATATCCTGCTGTCAGTGTAAAACATAGTTGATGTTAAAGGTAGAGGTAAAGCATAGTTGCTGTCTGATGCCTGTGTGTCAGAGATAAAAGTATTATTTTTGAACTTATTTAAATGTTGTTCCTCTGACATGATTTACTTGTATTTGACCAATGAGTGGATTTGACTCTAAAATACTGAGGTGGAGAGAAGTATTATGGAAGTTTTCCCTACTTCCAGTTCCCATGCTGGGAACAGTCTTCTCTGTAGCTTGTTTTAAACTTTGCCGGCATTAAAAAAATGCTAATTCCCTGTTTAGTTTGTGACTTTTCTCCATCCCTTGAGCATCTAATGGGCAAGGAGCGTTTTTTTCTGACAACAAAAAAGAAAGATTGTTTTCTCTTCAAATAAAAAGCTAAACCCCTGTTGGCCACTTGGCCTTATCACAAAGATACGCTTTACTTTTATCATTCATTGCTTTTCGTATTAGTATTTTGCTACCTGCCAGCTCATACGTGTGTATTATTATACCTGTGTACTTATTTTCCACACAAAGGACACAGAATGAAGTCTGATTTATTATCCTGATATAAAGGTCAGTCTCCCTGACCCCTTCAATTATATTGCTGTCCAGTCTTATATTGAACCTCTGCTACACGAATGTCTCTATCCATTTCTCTCATCTAAAGGGACACAGAAATGGGTGAAAAACAATCAATAATAAAGAAAACACAGCTCTTGGATTCCAACCATTGAATGGTGAGATAAACAAGAGCAACCTCTAGAAAATGAGCTTAGACCTGTTTGGACAAACCATTGAATCAGATGTATTTTGCATTTAAATGCTGATTGGATGTGAATGTATGGTTAATGGAGGCTACTGTGTCCTTCTGTTGTAAGTGGCAATCACTGACTCCATTATCACTTTATCTCTTACCGTAGAGGCCATCGAGAAAAGCTCCTCAGTATAATTACCAGCCCACATTTACGAGCCATATCCTCAATTACACATCACTGCTCTCAGATACAGCACAGAGACCACGAGTGTGACCCGTTGCGTATTTAGGATTAGCACTGCATTACGACGTGCTACAACACAAAGAGAATGTCTTGACTTGTTTTTTAAGGTACCTGAATACACATTCAACTGGTTATAATCATAGAAATGAACCTTAAATTAACTTAATATGAGTAAAAGCATTTTAACATTAAGAGAGAGGGATGCAATTATCATTTAAAACACATTTGTTCATTTTGTTATGATTAAGGCCTTTATAAAGGAATGGGGCAAAAATATTTCTGTGAACCTTGTTGAAAATAATTCCGTCCACTTTGATTTTGAGTAAACTGTGATTTCTCTTGTTTGCATGAATCACTAGTGTCACAAACTCCTCTTGGCACAGACACAATAAAAATCAAGTAGAGACTTGATGGAGGGAGTGGATCATTAGTATGAGTGCCCTCATCTTCCTCTTTCCTTGTCTGCTCGTACAGGGGCTTATTTTTATAGCTTCATTATTTTTTCAATATTGAATTTCCTCAAAGCCTTTCATTTAAACCTAATCACGTTCTTCCTATCATTGACTCCTTTCTCTTTCAAAAATAAATCATTTTCTTAGAGAAATTAATAAAGCTTTTCATTCAATTAAATAAGTGCGAGCCTTGAAAAGTCTGGTCAAAGACCCTTTGTTCTAATTAATTTGGCTATGTCCATTAAATGCAAAGGTAATGGTGGGGGGGGGGGGTAGCTTTTACAACTTTAACAGTTGACAAGTTGCAATAAACTAATGTTGGCTAAAGCTAACATGTAGAATCTTTGCTGGTCTTTTGGGTGTGGCCAAACGTACAACTTTCAGTGCTAATATTTAGCTCTGTTTTTTTTTTTTGCTTAAAAATTACACATTATTACAATGAACACAGTTTGGCATTAAAATACTCAATATTCCTGCCTGTAGTTGCCTGATCTCTTTTCCTAGGGTGAGGCTTAGCAACATGTCTTTTGTTAGAGTGTGAGACTTAAGAATAGAAGCAGAATTTCTTTCGGACAGTTTTTTAAATAGTTGGGTTTGTTATTTTTCCAAAATAATTGCTTGATTGCCTCGTGAACCATTTGCATGATTTAAAAATATGGATCCGACACAATCCATTCAGCAGATGTATGAAGAGACCATTAGAGCTTTACTCAACAGTATGTCTGATTACCCTTAGTTGAGCTTTTTGTCCATCTGCCAGTATTGATGAGTGGCAATGACTCTCTTTATCTCTCTGTCCGTCAGGGATGTGAGAGAGCACACAAAGAGCATCAGAACGTAATCCATTGCCTTCTTTCATGTGCTTTGTTCATGTTTGTGTCTGTCATTCTCGGTCTTATTTCTTGTCTAATAATCCATTCCTGTCTCACAGACACATTCTTCCTGTCATTTATTTTCTTTTGATCTCTATTTTTGAAATGTCGCTTTCCTGGTCAGCATTCCTTAAGCGTAACAGATGTCATTGATCAAACAGTTTGTTACTATGGAAAGATCTGAACTAAAAAAAACCTCAAATGTGAATCAGGAGGTGTGCATGCAGTGGAAACCCTGTGGCATAATGTGTAACAAAATATTTTTTACTATTTACATTTATTTTTTAAATCAGTACTTGGAATATCTTCTCTAAAAGAGAACTGCAGGGAGGGCTAAGATCGGAAACAGCAGATATGCAATGGAACTCCCAGCACGGCATGAGACACAAGAAGTAAATCATACCCTTGAAAAAAAAACACTGAGCTTCTTGGCTTTGTGCAGCAGTGCTCTATATTTAAAGGATGTGTTCCATTTGTATTAAATGGAATGATCCCTGTAACCTTTATGCTTCTGCTGCTTTAGTGGTAATCCATCCAATATGAACAGAGTGTATGTTTTTTTTTTATAAGCTGAAGGCAGTGGTAGAGATCTTCAGATGAGCTTGATGTCTTTCATCTGCTGTAATAAGTTTCGTTGGCCAGCCACTGCATCTTCAATTCTAAGCATGTACATTTTCTGTGATCAAAAGAGCTGGTAGAGCACAGTTTCAATCCTCAGTCTGTTTTGAAACCTTTGTCTGGTAGAGACCTTGTTGATGCAGCATAACTACCTTCTGTCTTGTTGCTGGGATCAATCTTGACATTAGAAGAAACTGTTTTTCTTAACCTCACCTAGATATTGGCTGTTCCTCCCCCAGCATTCAGTCTCCTACACATCTCTTACTGTTTCAGTTCATGATTGGATTTCAACCTACGTGTGACACAAAGTAAACTTAAATAAATATCATTTAAATTCAAATTCAATGCATTATAGAAGTAGTAGCTGCATGAGGTACAGAATATTGTAATGTTGTGCACTTTGTATCCTATAGTTTAGCTCTAGCATTACTCCGTAAAATGCTAATGGAATGAAACCGCATACCCTCTCATACACACTATATACAGACAGATTACCTGAAGTGTTACTGTGTGGTTGTAGCGACAAAATCCCTGAATTTAATTCACAGTTGCAGCATGCAGAATGCGTTTGTACGCACCACCGATGTAGCTAAATTCCCTCCTGCTGCTTATCAACATGTGTGAGGCTTTGTCTCCAATGTCCCACTGTCACGTCTTTCACTCCTGCTCTCCCGCTTTATCTTGGATTCTCAGACTCTCCTCACACAATCCAGTCTCTTCTCCTCATTTCCAGCTCTGCCTCACAAGGATCATCCGGAAAACACAAACTGCCCAGCATCAGGCCGAGAGATTCAGTGCAGAGCCCATCGATCAGCTCTAATCAACCCCACAATCCCCCGAGTGTGCAGAAGATCATTAGAGATTTATCTGCATGTGGAAATGTGATTTACAGCGATCGCAATGACAAATAAATTCCCCTGTGCGTGACTGACAAAAAATGAGGCAAAATTTTATATTTTATAATTTTTTAAAATGTGATCTCAATCCCTCTTTAACCCTCGTTCTAACAAACATTTATAATATAATTACCTTTAAAACGCTTTATCAATGCTTGAAGTAATTTTTTCTTCAGTCAAACAAATCTGAAAATGTACAAAAAAATCCAATTATGAGTATCAAAGAAAATAATTTTTTCACTGCAAAATTTTGAAACATTGAGAATTTAATTTTGTTTTATAACAAAAATCAAAAGTGTCGAGCTGATCAAATTTCAGAAATTCCTCAAAAAGCAAAGACCTTATTCACTGTTCCGAGCAAGTTTTGTGCCAAAATTTGGTAAAAACATACCATATAACAGCTATTGTACTTCCAGTGGTTCACCCCTAGATGGCACTGATTTTGGGTCTGTAAAATGTGATCACATTTTAATTTAACCTCTTAAGCCCTGAGGCCTATTTTCCGAAAATCCTATACTTTTACTTTTTAAGGCATTTCTCAGCTTTTACAAGGCCTAAACTGCAAATCTTGGTATCAAAATGAAGATAGGTTCTTGGGGAGTGGTGTGGATGAGTTAATTTGACAGTCAAGAACACTGGGTAAGAGTAATTGATGTTGGAATGGCCAAAAAATGAACTCCGCCTAAAAAAAAAACACATGTTTCCTCCAATATCTCCTTATTTTACTTATAACGAAGCAAATAAACACAATCAATTGTAACCACTACATGTCAAGAATATCTGTAGCAAGTTTGGTGTTCATACTACAAGAAACTAATATTCTGTAAAGGTTTTGATTGAACAAAGTTCAGGCGTAATCCATGTTGGCACAGTTTGGCACAATTTGGCACAATAATTGAAATATGGAAAAATCTTGTCCAAAGCTTCAGCTACGTTCATAGTCTTCTTTTCTTGCTTACGGGACATGATTTCAGCAAAAAAAACTCCTAAAGAAACGCTGTAAAAGGGGGGTAGAAGCTCATTTTCGCCATCTTGCTGCGCTTTTGGGAACCTTTCATTCACAAACGCTTTCGACGTCGAGCTTCTGCGTGTCCCTACACCCCGACCATCTGTCCAATCCGGGAGCTCTATATATCGCTGGAAAGCTCTGATTCTATGGAAACCAATCAGCTCAACCATTTTGAGACTGACGGGATCGCCGATGAATCACACGACGCGCAGCGTGGAGAGACCACCTCTTACGCACGGGGAGTCATTCCATATTTGGTGGCGTAATGACGCCACAAAGCTACAGAAATAATCCAAAATGGCGTTTGCGCGAAGCTATCGACCGGACATAACAACAAACGGACATTTATCGCTATGGAAATAACTTTTTGTTGAAAAAACGGCAAAGGTAAGACAAGATTTACATGCTTGCTTGGTTTTCGCTGGCGTTTTTTCGTGGAACTTTCGCTCCCTGCTCTGAAATACTTCATGCAATGTTAATGAGTTGCATATCACTGGATTCAGCTGGTTGTTAGCTTTCATTTAATGTAATGGTTTTGGTGTTTCCGTTTATATTGTGGATACATATCGCACATAAACAAAAACGTGGTCATGAATTATACTCCGGACATGATGTTGTTTATTTGCATGGCGTTCGAGCTGTGGTTAACGGATATGAAATTGAATTAGATACGTTTTTAGAGGAGTTTCCGCTGAACACAACAGTATTTAATATGTGTGGGTTATTCTCAGGGTTCGTGAGCTATGAGTGAAAATGTAACGCACAAGGGGGCAAGTCCCCGGTACCGGGGACTCTCGGGCTTAAGAGGTTAAATTAACTTTCAAATTGTGTCCTAACTCTTCTAATGCTACTTAAAAGCAAAAATATAAAAACAGTTTGAAACCGACACATTAAATCTGAAATTAAAATAAACAATAGGTAGGATACGTCATTCCTACTTAAAAAAAAAAACAGCCAGTGTAATTGGCACATGCACCGGTGTGTGCAGAGAATTTTAAGGTTTGGAAGTTTCTGTTTACCCTAATTTCTTAACCCTGGCTATATGATGAACACTTCAGATAACTCAGAAGCTAATTTCAGTTTAAATTGAATTCTGGATTCCTAATGGAATTGTGCTTGGTATGTCCAACATCATTATTTAATTTATGTATTGATTAATGTTTTTTTTGGTTTTTTACTACAGATGCAAAACCCTACTCAAAATAAAAATATAGTTATTAAAAAAGTGATAACAGGTGAAAACACTTTTTTTAACTCTGTAACATAGTTAATTAAGGTTAAGGTTTAAGTTAATTAAGCTTAATAATTTAACTTCTAAATCTTAAAAAAAAAATTTTAGTATCACTGTCAAGAAAGGATGCTCCTGTGGACGGCCTGGACTTCTCTTCCTTAAATTCGTAGATCTTCATGTAACTCTCACCTTTTTGTGTAAAGAATTTTGTGACATTTCTCATCCATGGGGAGCCATTGCTGACAGCAGGAAATTTAATGTTATGGAATTGTTAAAAGAATTGCTAAAATAGATCTTTGCATTATCCTTCCAGTGTTTTTGCTTGTTTCAATCCATATAGGGGGGGGCTGTGATTTACCTACTTTATAATATACGTTCAGTTTGAGATGAGGAACATGTTTGACTGTGCAGCTGCTGCAGTACTCTTTGGTCTGTTCCTTGAAAGGGACTTTAAAGGCATTTTGTATGACTTACAATGCCCCAGACTGACTCTCAAACAGGTGTGAGAAGATAGTAAAAGGGAGATTTTCAATCATAGATCAGACCTGGTGTGTGTTTGGGAGTGTAATGGAAAGAGGAGAGATGATTGATTTCGGGGCTTTAAATAAACACAGGTCTCATCTCCAGCTGGGTGGTTTTTCTGAGCCTGCAGAACTGTCAATCATACTATACCTCCCGCTCTTTAGCTACAGACAGAAGCGCAGCTGTGAGCATCTCTGCATCAATAGCAAGCGACAGACAGACAGACAGACAGACAGGCTAGCAGACAGATAATCCAAAGCTTCAGTTCAAAAGAAAGGTGCTATGCTTTGTAGACTCTGCTGTGATCTGTGAATCCATCTTCCTTGGACCATGAAGCTGTAGGGAGATAAGAAAAGACTTTCGTTATAGGATTATCTTTGGAACTGATCACTAATTAGTAACCCATTGTCCTGATGTGCTTTCAAAAGGAAACTGTCATCATTGACTGTGAGTAAACCCTATGGTCTATGAGTTAGACAGTTTTTGGGGTGTGTTAATTTAGGAGAATTGATTTATAAATTAATTTGAATAATTAAACATATGTAGCCAAAGTCGTTAAAGGTAAAATACATTTTACTATTGCGCAACCATTCTTTAATGATATAGGAATCTTCTGTCAATGAAAAAAAAAACGCAATCTACTTATTATACTCAAGGATACTGTAAATACAATTATCATTGTATAAACATCAAAATTACTCTATTTTTATATTATATTTTTTAAATTATTGAGCAATTCTACAATTCTGCTTTTTTTACAGGGAGAAAACATTTTTAAGTCTTCAGTTGGGGAAATTCACATATAATATCTTAGATATTCTCAAGTTTCTCACAAGACTTGGCTAACTTTTTTTACTTGGATAAAATACTTCATTGTGTATTCCTCAGAAGAATTAATCCCATTGTTTTTGCCGAATTAGCAGATTTCACCTCTTGAAAAGGTCTTGCTTTCGTCTGGGATGTGCTGTTCTTGTGGGATCAAATGAACATGGATGAAGTGGAGAGTAAAATGTGATCTGCAGATGAGAATGTATAAATAGAGAAGCCATCATCACTATTCACACACTTGCCAATTTGACCATTGGTCTGTTTTATAGTGCTTCAGAGTTATCTCTGTTGCTTCTGACCCCAATTCATCTCCATTTGTGTCTCTCGCACACTGAAAGAGAGAGTGAGAGAAACGCTTAGACTCCTGTCACCTTGGACTCGCTCGCAATTTAAACTAGTTTATCTCACAGATTCAGAAGGTGCAGCTCAAATGTTTTCTTCCTTCTTTCTGTACAAATTTTGCCTCTTTGAATGCCGCTCTCTTTCTCCTTTCAGTGTGTTTTACCTTCAAGTAAAGAGCTGTCGTTGTTCGATAAAAAACTATTTCACCAGTCCTTCCACTGTGCTGGAACAGATACACCTCTTTCATTGCTTTTCTGTGTTCTGAATGCATGGATGTGTGTGGAAAATACAAGGTAGATTGATGAAGATCTCATTCATATTTTCAACAAACACAATAATAATAATAATAATAATACATTTTATTTATTGGGCGCCTTTCTTGACACTCAAGGTCGCCTTACAACAAGTGCAGTTAAAATTTAAAAACAGTAAAAGATACAACAGTAAACAAAAACAGTAAGAGTTTAAGAACAGCACAGTTATTATTTAAGGGGAATAGGCCGATCTGAAAAGATGAGTTTTGAGATGCGATTTAAAATGTGGGAATGTATCAGTGTTGATCAAGGTTGTTATTCTGCATCAACAAGGTCTCTCCCAGATAAGGCGTTCTCTTTGGAATAAACCTATAAAAAGTGGCTATTTCGAGGATTGTAGACAGTTGTTGGCTAAACAACACATCAAAACCCTTCAAAATCGGAAGATGTCCAGTAGTGCCATCAGCTTGAAAATGCCAGAAACTAGCAGGACGCAGGTACACCAACCTTCTGTCTTGGGAAGCTATACTTCCAACTAGGGAACCAGGTCAAGCAACTCAAGTATGCATAAAAAACATTCAAACTGTGGTGCACAAACGAATGAATCAAATTTCGAAGGATGTGTAGGGCTACATGTCTGCAATGGATTTGGTCAGAAGGAATGGTGTTCTCAATGCTGAAGCAGTTGGTTAACCATCAAGCAACACCAGGAGAGAGGTGTATGATTGGCCCCAAATATATTCTGCAGCAGATTAATGACCCCTAACATACGATAATAAGACAATTCCTCTTTGCATTGATGTTGCATGTAATTAAAATGAACACTTGTAAGAATGGGAATAAACACTGATTCTGAGTTGTGTATTTTGTAACATGACAACATTTATAAGTTTTTAGAGGAGATTATCAATGGTATGACTGACCGTTATGGACCATTTCCAGCGATTTTGTCTAATGGGGTAGACGTTTGAGTCTCTAAGGTCTTTGTCTACCACCTATTTGGATCCTGTTCTCATTTATCAAAACAGCACAGTGTTGTGTCAGGATGACCGGTTAAAATGTGATAGAACAAACAGTGAATGTTTAAAAGGCTAGAAAATAATGTGTAAAGGTAGAATTTCTAAATGATATTCTGGATATATGACAGTATTTCTGTGAAATGAAAGAGCGGACACAGTGGCAAGGCGGCTGACTGGGGAAAAGACCACACATTGTACAATCCCAAAGATTAAAAAACTTGCAGGAGGAATGGCAGCAACAAGAAGGAAAAAACTGCATGAACTAAATCCAGTGGTGGGAGTAAAGCAGAATGTACCTCTAACACGAAAATGTCAAATTCTTTACTTCAAGATGCCGGATAGGCCACACCTGACTAACTCATAATGTTATATTACTGCCACCACAATACTATCAGTTGCAACCGTCAGTCAATCATAAACTGGTGGATTCATCAATAAATAATAGCACAAGGAGGCGTTGGTTGATGGGCCAAACTCCCAGACATTTTTAATGAAACTGACTTTTGAAATTTCTATTTAAAATAAATCTGGGAAAAACATTATAAAAAGACTTTGTTACAGAGTTGGACTGTGTTTACTTGCATGTATATGTTTGTGTGACATTGTATTGCATTGTTGCCAATAGATACCAAAGGCTTATTACCAAACAAACATATTTACTGTAAATTACAATACGTCATGTGAACAGCCTCATTGTCCCCCTTTATTTACAGTTTTAGTTCTTTTGTTTCTTTCTGAGCATAGTCAGCCTTTTTGTTGATTTTTTTCCACCCTTAATTTGCGCTTGCACCTGCTCTGAATTACCCATTTGTTCCTGTTTTCCTGGTTTTTGCCATTTGTTAATAAAACAGGGTGCTTGGATTTCAAAACCACAGTCTGTCTGGAACAATTTGGCTGAAGGAACAAACATTTTCTGATGAATGTTGATATCGTATTAAAATACGGAAGTTAGTAGTACTTTCAGCTTCACAGACTGTGCCATCCGTAAAGACAAGGTTAGGTCATCGCTGTCTCTCACCTCAGGGGAACACAGCACCTTTATACCTTGAGCAAGAGAACTATTACAGCTGATAAAGAGAGGTGGGGGAGAGACATGAAAGTAGTTGTAAAACAGTATTTGGCTACCACAAAGAAAGGAATCGGAGTGAAACCACTGGCTTCAGCTTCTTGATTAGGCTGGAAAAATTGCTTTCTGTTGTTCTTCCCCGAAGTTGTGTCTGAAAAAGAGTGAGGAGGACTTAATTCTCTGTGGCTGTGTTTTTCAGACACAACTGTGTTTTATTGGAGGTACATTGTTTGTAATTTCATGTGTTTCCCACAATCTACTGCAAACATCTGGACAAATCGAATGGAGTTGGAGACAAGCGACTATGCATCCAAACCTCAAGGACATCTCTATGACTAGCGTTGGTAGCATAGGGCAATGAATTAATCATGTATGAATTATTAGGAACATTTTATAGAAACTGAACATGAACTATTGCTACACACAAAACATGAGACAGCACAGCTCTCGAAACTACTGCCTGAGTGGTTTGCTGAATAAAAAAAACATCATCCAAGGCTTGCAAAACACCATATATGTACAATCTTAAGCCGCTCCAGTATTTGTTCTTTTTGAAGTGGAGTGGCTCTAAATTTTGTACAGGATTCTCATCCTGCAGTTACATGAGCAACCAGGCCCTAACCAACACTAATTTTTATTTTTATTACATTTTATTTTCTTACCTCTATGCAGATATACAGTTGAAGATAAAGTATTGCTGTGTTTATTTTTATGTTTCCCAAGTGAGATATTTACAGAAAGACATATCTTTCACTTCCTGTCACATATTGTACAAACAGTTGAGCTGGTCATGTACCGGTAATTATAATGTCAAGAAAATTGGGATTTTTTTTTCTCCCAAAATGATATTCCCATAAAGTGACCAGCATTTTTTGTTTTAATAAAGACTAATAACATGTATAATCTTTGCCTCTTGTATATGTGTGTCCAGGTGTATGGATAAAAGCTACGCGGGGCTCTCGAATGAGAGAGAAGCGGGCAGACTTTGTTGCCGGTTGCCTTGGTGGACGGGTCATCGCTGCAGGAGGCCTTGGTAAGTAGCTGCCAATGGTGAGCAAATCATGCAAATAAGAGCATTTTAAAAGTATTGCTGAGGGACACCTTTTTTCAAGGCATAAACACCTCATAATAAAACAGCAAATCAAGCTAATGGAGTCATTATGCCAGGTCTTAGTGTGCAGCCGTGAGAAAGTACTGTGCACTAATTATATACTGCAATAACACATATCTCAACAACTTCCCTTAGGAAACAATTCGTTCAAGTCGAGACATTCTCTTGTTTCATTCATACAAAGAGTTGCATTTTAATTGGGTAGCTTTTAAGGTAATAAAAGCATGCTTAGGATTTTTATCAAATAATGACCATGCGTTCCCTAGACCATTCCCTTTTTGTTCATTCCCTTTTGCTCTTTTAGCTTTGGAAAAATAGAGCCCTGTTTTTCCAGCGTGTGACTATTTTTATATTACTAGAGGGAGAGAAACAGACTTCTACAATAGCTCAAAGAGTGGGCGAGAAATACTGCGTCTTCCCAAAGAAGATATTTAGGGCAGGGAACAGCAGATTAAACACGACACAGTTTTATTATATCTTTAGCCATGTCTAGAAATAGACAGAATTTCAAGCATCCAGGCGTTGATGGTGTATATGTGGTTCATTATTCATGAACTCAGAGAATGTTCATGTTCGGGGTGCAACGCTTCCTTCACCTGCTGCCTCTTGCTACCTAGTTTTCTTTCTACGTTGCAGGTGTTGCTTTCCTTTATTTTTGGTGTCAGAGTTCCCTGCGAGTTTTCTGTACTATATTTGTTGCTTGTAGAAATGACATAAAATGCCCTTTTTAGACTTTATTTTTATTTTGCGTTTATATTATTCATTTAAAAACTGATTTTCACAATGACCCTGCACAGACACAGATAAACGAACTGCTTCGTTCCCTGTGTGTTTCCCTTTGTGTTTTCAGAATTAATGGAAGCTATTTGGATCATTTTGGAAATGATCAGGAGATTGCTTTTTATGTTTGTCGCTAAATCATCTACGGTCTCGCTCGACTGTTCTCTATAGACGTGTGTAGGCTCATTACTTTATCCATTGATTGTTGAGTCATTTCTTAATGTTATTTTCTTGGTCACTTAGTACAGCTTTACACAGCTCAACATGTGTATAATGTTGGTTTTAAAACAATTCTCCCTAAACTTTAATATAATAGTATCTGAAGAGTTTTTTTTCCCCAAAATGTGTTTTAAATAGGACGAAAGTGTTTTGACGAAAATCTAAATCAGAAAGCAACTCAATATTACTGAACCAGGAGATATATTTAAATTATATTTGAGAATCACTGACTCGATTATGATGAGATTTATGATTTGTTCTTTCTGTTTTATTTGCAGTCCCTAAAAAATATTCTAATAAGCTGCATTTGGATCTCTATGTTCTCTTTCGTTAATTTCAAGGGTTTGTGTTGCCTGTCATTTCTTGTGCCTGAATATGCCAGATTTTGGCTAACAACTGGTCCCTACGAGCCTGTGTAATTCAATACACGCAATAATCTTCAGAGGGAATGGGTTTGCTTAACAGCTCTGTTCTTGGTTCTGAAGAAAGTACCAGTTTTCATAAAACAAAAAAATTCATCTTTAAAAAAAAAACAGCTGGAGAGAATCTGCTTTTGCAAATGCATGTTTGTGAACATGTAGTGTTCCGCCCGAGGATGTGTTCTCACACTTTTGATTACACCAAGCCCATTCGACCCGAGTGTTTGTTCTAGCAGGAAATTATGAATACAATAGTCACAGCAGCAGCCGTCTATATCATCTGCACCTCAATTTGAGTAACCATGGAAACTTAGCAGCAGATACAGTGTGATGAGGAGGATAATACAACCAGAGGCAAAAAATCATCCTAGTCAAACGAGAAACATTTCTACTCTAGTACTGGGGAAACTTTGTTCTTGATTTATATATTTCATTCCTCTGCAACATCAGAGGAAAAGTGTCTGTGCAAGAATCTGTGGGGCTTACATAATTTGAGAAAATGTGCACGGAGCCACCTGTTCGAACCAGCTTCAGTCCCTTAACCCATCAGGTGGCAAATGATTCATCTACAAGAGCCATCCACAATGTCTGCTGCTTTGAATGCTGTATGCTAATGTGGATTGGGTATTGTGTCTAACGTCTGCATAACTTACTGGCTTCAGTGTCCATGTAGATCCTTCAGTCTAAAATCTTCAGCAGGTACCAACGAAATGACTCTCATCACGCTGTCATCATATGTAAATAAACAAATATATTAAAAGTTTACCGTTTGGATTGTGTGCTTGCAGAAGGCCATCATTTTCTTTCAGCGTTGATTGTTGATTACTTCGTTGATACTTTTTTCATACCTTTTTGGATGAGGTTCGAAAAGCAGGCCAAGTTAGGCGGCCATGATGATGCTTTTCTCTGATTTAGCCACAACATTCTTTGATCACTGACTGGTCAGTTGTTAAGCTCACTGATTTATTTAGACAAATCGTGTCGATTTTTATCCCCAAAATCGAGTTGAAGACAGGTTCTGAACAATGACACAGTGTGAAATACCAAAGACACACTTTGAGAGAGAGTTGCAGGCTGGTTGTGAGATATTTGGCATGCAAAATATTTGGAGTTGTCGGCCAGTCACAATTGAGCAGTGTAAAATGTGTTCTGACTGGAAATAACGTCCGTGATTACCTGAGAGAGCCACATCAACTGCTCTGAATATTCTGCACTTCACCTGGCTTAAGGAGAATTCTTTCTGTTCTGATCTCCCTCTTCTGAACATTAAAGTCAACACTTTAGTCCGACTCATCAGTTGGATTCATTTGAGGCCCTGTCCAAACATTCCTAGTTATTGTGAAAACTGACGTTTTTCTGCCTGGTTACCCTGTTTGTCCACAAGTAAATTTAGCATCGTTTTATTGCAATTACGCATTTTTTGCATTTTTGAACAACTGTAGCCGGGTTTCGAAACAATTTCCTAGAGTTTTGAAGGTAAAGTTTGACTCTGTCTTTACACAGAGCGTTTTATCACTGCTGTTTTTACACACATTTAGTGTAACGGTGGACAGAGTGAGGACCACCAGAGTTTCATCACTGAACAGTGGCACCCATGTTTTTGCAAGCTCAATGCTGGATACTATTTTTATTTTTATTTTTTTTACAAATCGATGCACTTCCTCCTGTCTGTCTTTACAGGATTTGAAGTAGTTTTACGTTTGAAAGCGAGCATGTGTGGATATGTTTTTTTTCTTTGTACACTTATGTAGCATCCCTCCAATTTCATGTTCCATATTCTTTGCTAATCGTTGCTACATTCAAGAGGCTAATTGTAAATGTTCTATAGAGTTATTCCCAATTCTTAGAAAGACGTAACTATTGATGAGTTATCCCAAATGAAACATAACTTTTACTAGTACATGTATCGAAAGGAAAGAATAACTAAATCGGAGCCAGCCAATGAAGAGACAGAGCAGGTTGGAATTGCTCCCTATCAAACTAAATCTCGTAATTTGAAAATCTTTAGTTTGTCGCATTTAATTTTGTTTGCGTTAACATGTATAAATCACAGCTCTGAAGGAGAGAATGTGTAAATGTGGCCTCAATGAAAAGGCAACTCATAAATCTGCCCGTATTTATTTCAAATGAAGCTAATTTTGGGTAAAAATTAAAAAAAAAATTCAGTGTTGGTAATGGTGTGTTTGTGTTCCATTTAGGGAACCAGCCATCTCCGCTGGCTTCGGTAGAAAGTTATAATCAGCAGAAGAGAAGATGGGAAGCTGTGGCGCCGTTACCAAGCCCTCGCTGCTCATGTGCCTCTGTTCAGACCCCAAGCATGCTCTTCGTCATCGGAGGTGTATGCCAGGGTCCCAGTAGCGCCGTAGAAGCCCTCTGTTTGAAAGAGTCTGTCTGACAAACACAAACATCAATGGACAATTTGACAGAGTCTGCTACGCTGTGCTTTGGGTGACGTGAGGTCAGGACACACACTAGTACACACACGCACATGTCAAACGAGGTGTGTGTGAGTATACTCTGAATAATGGAGACAATCTTTTGGAGCTTGGACAGAAGGTCTAAAATGTGTGGTTTAAGATCAAGTAAAAATATAGACATAATCTAAATCTAATCTAAAGATCAGTCATTTATAAAAATATAGTTATATCTACACATTTGTGTGTAGTAAAAGAAGACAAGTAGATCGATTGAGAAGCAAACGCAGGCTTCACTCCAGGCTTCTTTGAACTTTAAGTGTCTAAGCAGGGACATTTCCCGGCAAACAAGAGGAACATAGGGCCATATCCAGCACGCTGCCGCAGCATCTGTCTGAGGTGGCATCTCTAGCACTTTTTGTACTAGTGGCTAACGTAAGATCTTCTGTGAGACTTCAAAACTGGGAAGAGGATGAGCGAATGTGTGTGTTTTTGTATTTTCACAGCCATGGATATGTGAAACTGAGCTCTGCTGAGAGTAGAAAGAGGATCACTGGTGCCTCCCAGTGACTTGAGATAGGAATCTGGTCAGCTATCCAAAAGAATGTTCTAGATTCAACAGCATCTGCAAGTACCTTAATGTTCTTTTTAACCAAAAACCATTTACACATTAAAAGTGCTGCTATTATGGGTTCAAATGCTCTAAAGTGGTTTTAGAAATCCCGAACCTCCTTGTTTGCCAATTTCTCCAGTGGGCATTCCATCAGCTCATGTTTCCAAATCCTTTCTGTGAAGGTTATTATTGAAACATTGCAATACAAGTTTTCATCATAATTACAAAGTGATTTTTCTAAAAGGTCTTGGAAGGGAAAATACAATGAACTTGCCCTCACTATCTTCTAAACGAAAGAAGGCATGTAAGTGTTTCCGATGCTTATTTCCAGGGGTACCTCATATGTACATCATTACAGTAAAGCTAAAGATCAGTAACGCTCACTCTTTTTTTTTTACTTTTTGAAAGGCAATAACTAGATACGCAGAGCACTTTCACGTTTAAATCTGAAACGGCACGGTTTGATAAACTTAGAGCTTTGTTACACACGGCATGAAACTTTATTTGCAAAAATCTTCGATAGCTGCACTGTAATATATATCAAACTTTCTTTATTCTTTTTTATTGAAAGATTCCTTTCATACAGAGTTAGCCACAACCGAAAGTACTAGATATGAATAGATAATACAACTTAACAATGAAAAGAAACGAACAGAGTGTAATGTCTCTTAATGTTTTGTTCTTAAATGTTGTGGAAAATGCTTCATACTTTGACTCTATTAATCCATGGATGCACAGTTATGCACAGAACAACATCTAAAGGAGACGGAACTCATAAAAGTAGCTGCAAAGATGCTGATTTGGACCAAACAGTCAAACTTTAGGGTTGGGTTTCAAGTTCATGTTCTTTTAAAACACCTTTCAAGAATTTTTAAATAGTCATATCAATGTTTAAAAAGTTGAATAAGTGTTTCTTACATTTAATACAAAATTAGCCATCCTGAACAGCACAACAGTTTATGACCCCGTAATGTTTATGTTGGCGCGTCTGTGTCACTTTTATTTCTCTTATTGGTCTGAAATCCCAACATTTGCACGATCAGAATTGGAATCATACTTTTTATGGTATACTAAAATCGTATTATAAAAAAAGATTGTATAAATTACTAGGATTTCAAAAATCTGGGATTTCCAAGTTGAAGAGCATTATTTTCCCATAAGGCTCCTGGATCACCCCACTGATGGGTAATAGGTAGGGGTTTAACGGTACGCTAAAATCGTATTCGGTTCGGTACAGTGTCTTGGAGAGTTCGGTTCGGTTCATTCGGTTCGGAACAAAACAATAAGAACTTACATATTCTTTATTTTGAAAAGCTGCCAATAAACAGTAGAATTCTTGCATAAAATAAATAAAAGTGACACATTTGGGTGATATTTTAAATAAATTGCACTCTTTATTAAGAAAAACAATTTTTTTTTTAAATAAAAATGAAATACTGCAACTAGTTAGGACAGATTACCTATCTACATTTTCTGAAGAGAGCATAGATCTGGTTATAATATCTCCAGCAGTAGAAAATGTTAGATGTGTTGCCTGCCCGATCTCCGTGGAACAATGTCGGCATACAACTTTAAATTTATCCACTCGTCTATCCCCGTTATGTATTTTAACAGAGAAGCCAAAGTGTTCTCAAACAGGAGAGTGTAGTGAGGTGTCTTCAAGCTCTGGCTTCTCTTTCGCTGTGTCCATTTCTCACAGCTACTCGTGCAGCGCTACTGTGTTTCACTCAATAGCGTCCGTGCGGAAACTCGCCTAGGAACATAGTTCCACTGCGCTTAATATCACGCTAATAATACATTTATATCATTTAATAAAAATACCGAATACCGAAACGGTACGCAAGTGTACCGAACCGAACAGGCCGTACCGAAACGGTTCAATACATACCGTGAACCGTTACACCCCTAGTAATAGGTCATTTGAATGCTGAAAACAGAACGTTTGCTATTCAGGAATTCACATTGAGCTGTGGCAGGCTGAGTGCACTGAATCCAGGAGTGTGTTAGATACGCTCGACGTTAATCATGTGATCAGCCTTTACAAAGGTAAGTATTGTGATACTCATGCTCCATGCACACTTTTCTCATACAGACATTGTCATGCAAAATTAATTCTCTCGGTTCTCACTTTTTATACGAGCCCTAATCCTAAAGTCAGCTTAATTTTTTCTGTATGTAAATGTGAACTATTGCTGTTTGTGGGGATTGCTAGAGACATTGGTGCAGATTTTTCCCCATCAGTCCGCCAGTGTTGTGGAAACCAGTTTTTTGAAGCATCGTGATGAGTTTTAGATGTGCTGACTAGGATTTCCTTGGGTGACACTGATCTGGATCATGTCGCTGAAGAACATAGACTTCTGCCTTTGTTTGGAGACCCGAGATACGTGACAAAACCTGTCTGTCAGATTTTATACACTTTATATTACATGTATTTTTATGTAGTTTGGTCACAATAATGCAAACAAGTATATTTTCAAGGTAAACCTCATAGAGGGGCATGAAACACCCTTAAGCTCCCCATGATATTAGTTAACACAAGGAAATAAAAATGAACCACAGCAGGCAGGTTATTGAACGAATGAGCTAAGAGCCATTTGTGTTCAGAAAGTACGCAAATCTGTGACTGTGAAATAGTTTCTGAGAGTTTCATTTCAGACGCAATCCAGATCTTTGGGCCATTTTACAAGAGCAGACGGTTCAAAAGAACTTGGTCTTCTGCTGTTTGCTTTGTAGATGCCTCTACAGTAAAGTGGCATCGAAACAGCTACATTCACCGTAGCTTTTTACACGTTTCTCTATGTTTTGGATATCGTCTGTGGTGGGTTGTTGAACCAACGGCAGTGGTGTGAAGCTGTTCTTCATGTTGGTCTGTGAGGTGACAGATTGTCATATTAAGGAGCTGTGGAGATGGTCTGGTGTTTTTTATGCTGCAGTGTTGTCATGTGGTGGTGTTTTAGTGCTGGCCAGTGACCCCACACACTCTTCAAATTTCCAGAGCTGATGCTCTTTCAGCATTCGATACAACAATCTCCATGAAGAGACCAATCAAAAACCAGTTTGATTCATGAAATGATCATTAATCTTGACTTGTATTGTGAGCTGGAAACACAATATCATTTCAGGTTGTTGCACATGAAGTATTGCAGTTTTTGGATTGCTTCACACTGAGGTGGATGAGCAGAGACAGGATGCCAGAGGGAAGTCGGGGTGTCCTATGAGATTAGACTGCCCTCATCCGCACTGTGTCTAAAAGCTGCTTTATGCCCTCCAGCTACTGATGGAGTTCTCACACGGAATCAACCTCTGCGGTTAGGAAAAAAACAGGAAGTGCTCTGTTTCATCTATTCTGTGGGAACATTTTTGATGTAAGAGCACTAAAGATTTATTAGTATCCTGGATATTGATTGAAGCTTATTGTAAAAATGGATGTTGAGGTGTTTGGATGTAATCATGCAAATCTATCATCATTATAAGCAATCAACCCATTCATATGGATCAGTGAGTGCCTACTCCACCTATTGGCGGCCCTACTTACAGGCATGTACTGACTTTACTTCAGATAAGCCAAGTAGCTTGATTATTGGTGTGCCTCATGAAGGTTGATGCTAAAATGGGAAGTCCACTTTGGACAGTTTGCCTTAGTAGAAGCAGTAGGTGCTTGTCGTCCAATTCTAAGGTAGATATCACAGAACACCAGTAGGATTGGTGTTTCTTTCACATCTCTGGCGACGAGGAATGTCATGTCAACCTCAGGCCTATTTAGTTTATTTTAAAGATATCGCGAGCACACAGTTGCACATACTCAACAGGCCAGTAGGTGGAACAGGTTTGACTGTAGGTCTATATGAATTGTTTGATAACTTGTGTATGATAATATGATAAATATGATGCATTGGCTACAATCATGTAATTTTAACCTAAAAGGTTCGGATAAGTAATGGAGGTATATATAATTTAAATATAAATATAATTTTCTTTATGATCCATTGAGGAAACTCTGGGTTTGCAATGACCCAATTCACCTATTGCTGCTTTAAAGCTGCTGCAAGTGACTCAGTTTGGCTGAAAATCCAGCTTTTTTGGCACAAACGGCATGTCCGGGGCATTACTCAGAGTGCTATATCCCTGGTTTGATTCTGACCTGATGCCTGAGCTACATCTGCAATGTCTTCTATTAAATAAAGACAAAAAGTGCAGTACTCAGGTCATCATTTCTGCTGTTTCATTTCACAATAGCACACATGTGGAATTCCCATGAATCGCTTGCAGCACCTTTAATGTTGTGAGCAAGACGAGGAGTTGGAAAGCAATATATAAACTAATGAATATCAAAGTCATACTTTTGGAACTGGATGTTTACCTTCTCAGAACACGAAGCTTTCTATCACCTATGAATATTTCCAGATGAGTTGACATAGTCTGGGTTTAAATATGAATTGTGTTGTTCATTGTCGACACACAATTGTATGTCCAGTTGAGTAGTTCAGTGCCTATAAATGTGAGGTAGTGCCTCTACTGCAATTTCTGTAATAAACTCTTTGAACACTTCTACTTGAGCTTCTGTCCTCATTGAAATGTAAACACGGAGTAATTTACAGATCAAGCGTGATCTTACATGCAGTCCATCTGAAAATTTTAAGGTGTTTCCAGGCTAACTGAGTTATTCCAGTGTGTTCTAGGTCTTCCACTGGCCCTGAAACGCCTCAAACCAAACAACTCCCTGTGAAGGGATGCATTCAGAACAGCTGCCTTAGCCACCCCAGCTGGCTCCTCTTGAATAGCGGTACTCTTGTGAGTTTCTCCTGGCAACAGAACTCCTCGACCTTTATCTAGACACCCTACAGATTTTTGTTTAGCTACTTCACAATGACAGCCTTGTGCATTGAGGCGCGATCTCCCACAACCTGGTGAGTGCGAGCCACTTTTTTCTGGTCATAAACCATGCCCATGAAGGCATTTATATGAATCCAAGCTTCACACTGCTGTAAATCAATCAAGCGGAAAAACTATAAGGTATGCCTTGACGTCACTTTCCTATTGGGCCACACCCCCTTAACTGAGGCGGAGTAAAAATTAACGGTGAAATGGCTCTGTTAAATGTGGAAAAGAGCAAAGCTGTGATATTTAAATGGTTTATTTTAAAATAAGTGGACTGTACAAAATTCATCTTTATGTGGACATTTTGGATTTTGGGAACATTTTGAGTCTATTTGAGAAAGAAAGCACAAATCATTTTTATTAAAGAAGCTGTTGTTATAGCACTACTTTTGTATTTTTAGCACCAAAAATATACACCCCAAATTCAGGTGTGAGCTACTGGATTCCAGTTGTTTCTTCCAATTAGCCTTTCCTTTCTTAGGATTCGGAAGTCTTTGAAAATTGGTTGGAGCAGTCAATTGCACAACAGCGTTGCCCCAACTCATAATCACTGCTAGCACATGAGTAGGCATTTTTACACTCTGGGACTTCCATGTACCATGTGCTTACCGTCTCTTGACTATCCACCATTATTATGCATTCATGAATATGCTAATGAGTAGTGCCCTGATTTACCTGCTGTATGCATAAACTGCAGTTCACACCAAAAACAATCGATTTTATGCCCAAACCTGCCGTATTATTTAGAGAACTAATGCAACCAGCCCAAAGAAGTTCTTTGGAGAATATCTAATTAATATTTTATGATTTAATGAAGCTAATTAAAACCCCAAGCTATAAACGTAATTCTGACTCTTGTGGGCAGGGCTTTGAAAGGGAGGAATCTACTGTAGCAGAACACCTTGCTGCACTAAAAGAATGTTGCCTGTGATTGGTTGCAATGCTAATCATGGCACAAGATGGTAATAGACCTCTGTGGTCCCAAGAGTCTAAACAGACATGTTCATACTAGAGTATGTCCCATATGTAAACCCCCCCCACCCTCTTTCTTTTGAACACTGCTGACAGATGTTGTCCTCTACGTTCATATACCAGCCTTTCTAAAAGAAACATAGATATTATTTATCATAAGTCGTTGTTATAGAATACTCTATAGGCATTTCAGACAGTTTGTGAAATTTCAGCCCAAACCAGTGCTTTCCTATTTTCTCTGGTTTACAGAATGGAGATAAACCGATAATCCTAAATGTCACCTCCATTTATTGAGGATCAAGCATATGACAGCAGTGCAGAACATCTACAAATGTCACTGAAGCTCTTGGCAAAACTGTTTTGTTGCTCACAACATGATCACAACAGAATGCAAGGGTTCAAATCTTAAATAATTCAAATTAAATACTGAAAGTGTAAAAAAGAAAGTTTCTTCAGAACTTCCTTCTCTTTTCACAACCAAGCAGCATTTGTCCATCACACTTTCACCCAGTTCACCTCAGAATCATTCAGATGTTCATCAGGAAATTTTATATAGGTCTGCTCTTGTTAATTTTTGAGCAGAAGAATATAATCGTTGAATCTTTCAGGGAATCGTTTTGCTCTCCTGAAACACCTGCGTGAGACTAGTGCGGCGGAGTTAAAAGTGTAGGCAAGGACATCCACTTTACCTTTGTATTCCAAGTCAAGGAATTTTAGATAGTCTTGAGGTTTTACAATCTTATTGTGGACAGATGTCATTTAAATGGGATGGATAGAGGCTAAATAATCATTTCACTCATTGAGTGATTGATTAGTTCCATAATCCCTCGAATCTCCAGCAGACATGGGACGAAAGATAGGGTGCACCTGCCTCATAGGCATTATAGGTCACCAGGCTATTGCAGTATTTGACTGTTAATCACATTAACATTACTTTTTTGCTATTTCTTTGGGGGTCAAATAATAATATTACAAGTGTGTGTTCTATGTTATACTACGGTGTGTTACCAGCAAAGACCAGCATTAAACCAGGAGGAATAGAAACGCTGTTAAAGCTGAATGTGCTGTAACAGTGACACCCAGAGGCTTCTGTGAGTATTTACCTTCTTTATATTTTTTTTCATATTTCAGAAACATGGCTTTCTAAAAGTGATTAATCTTGTTAATCAGATTATTCTAATCATAACATCAGCACCAGATTATTGCAGAGTAAATATTTTGAAAAGCTCAGAAGCCAAAAAAAAAAGAAAACATTTAAATCCGCTTATGACTTCAATTAATAATTTCAGGTATTTACACTCTCGCAGCTTTATTCTTCATCAGCCGTCTCGTTTGGAAAGCTGACAGCTCTGCATTAAATCTTTCCAGTTTGAATTAATTGTAAGGGCTGTCTGATTTGTTTGCCAGCACAGATCTAGAACAATCTAAATTTACATGACGATATATATATATATATATATACATTTGTATTCACGTTCAGTATTAATCCAGTAAGATTATGAATTGTTATGCTTTGAGTGCCCTGGATATCTGTAGGCCTGAGGAGCTTATCCTTATGAGCGATGCCGTCAGCGCTTTGGAAAAGATCTCGGTGTTTGTCCCTCAGTCTATGTATTTATGAAGTAAATAACACATTTCAAATAATCCAACCTTTGCTTATGTAATATTTAAAATATAAATAGCACTTGTTTATAATTGTGTTGTTCATGCATTTAATCTGATACATCACATCAGTCGGGGGAAATTAAGCTTGATTTAATTTGATTTTGCCATTGAACTGTTTTATTTGTGTCGACGGAAGTTGGGTGGCTATCAAAAGATCATAGGATCGTAGCAGGAGACTGAAGTGATGGTGCTTGTGCCTGTGAGGAGTAGTTTTTATCACCAAGAATTAAATCATTTTTATTTTTAGTGACCTGTAAACAGTCAAACCTGCACTTATCTTGTCCAGATTAGATTATTGTAGGGCCCTGAACTGTGGGCGTCCCAGTTTGGTAATTACATGCCTCCAAGTCATCCAAAATAATGCAGTAAAGCTATTGAGCAAGGGCTAGAAAACATGATCATTTTACACTTATTTTAGCTTCAACACATTAGTTACCAATGGATTAAATTTAAGATTATTTTGTTTTTAAAGTCTTAAATGGCCTCGCTCCATCATCACACAGCTGCTCCCATACACTAGGTATTTTGGCTGGTAGACAAATAATGCAAATCTGATTGTGTCACAGAGAGATGAAAAAGTCAAATATAAAATTATATTAAATGTTGTTCCTCTAACAAGATATATAAAATATCTACCAAAGGCGTTGTTTGAAATGTTGAATATCATGATTAAAGTCATGACTGAAGTAAGTTGAGGACAATACATACTCCATTTTAACTCTTTTTTTTTAAGAAATTGATGCTTTCACATCACACCATATGACAATTTATGATATTGCTGCAACAAATTGCATATTTACAGGTCTAATAAAAAAACAAATGTTCCAGCTTATAGGTCCACCACCCACTTGTAGAAGAACTGAGGTTTTTAAATCCAGACTTTACATGAGTGGTGTTGAGTATGTGTTCATATATTTTTAAAATGTTGTTTAATAATTGTTTTAAGTGCTGTTGTTTTTTTTTTTTTTTTTTTTTTTTTGCTTGTGTTTTTAGTTCATCATGTCGTTTTAACATAATATGCCTTGTTTAATATGTTCTGTTTTTAGATGTGCTCTATAAATAAATTCACCTTATTTACTGTGGTTGAAAAGTATTTTAAAATCAAATCAGAACAATTTCCAGAGGTTTTATTTAAGTTACACCTGACTGGATTAAACTGGGTCATAGCTGACCTACTGCGTGATCTCTTCCGCTGTTCTTCACAAACAGTAATGTGCAAATGGTAACAAATGGCATCTGTGCAAACCAATCAGATCATTGCAGGCATTACTTGTGTTAGTTTTAGATTCTTTCCCAAAGGGGCCGTAAATTCCTTGGGGATGGTAACACACTCTTCCAACATCTCAACCAAAAATTTGTAGCTCATTGATTCTAGGACAATTGAGAGAACCTACCTTTAAAACAGTCCAAAATTATTTTGACTGGCAACCTGGCCAGTGTATACCATTGTCTGGTGCCAAATCTGAAGTATATAGTGAATACAAAGGAAATGCCGTCTATTTGAGCCTAAGAGCATTTCTCACATTGATGGTAACTGAGTTTTCTGTAAAGGCAGACCTCATTAAACCTTGAATTTAACGTGCGTTTAATTTGCGTATGAAATATTCGCCTGTTCAAATCGATAATTGTTCTCAATGTGTAAAGACCTTAACTCTAATAGTTAAAGAAATGATGACAACAAAGGACAAGACCACTACATTCTGCTGTAATGTGTTCCCGTGGGTCAGTTGGTAGAGCGCGTGTGAGTTTCTTCAGTGCACTGCAGTTTGTTACTAAATGTAAACATGTCTTGACATATCCATAGTTTTGAAAGTCAGTTTTTAGAGCACGTTTTTAAGGGGGTAACTGTTCGGATTGTTGTGGTTTTTCGCATATGTTTGTTGAAAGTATCCAGATGATTCAGGTACACAACCCTTCCAAAGTAGGCCAGACTTTTCAGGAAGCTATTTTTAGAAACTATTAATAGGAAGAGCAGAGGACAGAAGGGATTATAACTGAGGATCTCTGAATCATTCACAGGACCTGGATCTGTTTACACCCCATGGATTCAACATTTCTGATCTTCTTTTCCGAATCCCATATTAAACAGATCATATCTGTGTGTGGAGAACTCGATGATTTCTGAAAAGTGAAGAGCACAAAAAAACCACTCATGATTAGATACATTTTGAATCTAAATGATGAAGTTGAGGTTGATTTTCTCAAACTGAGGAAAGATCTGGAACTCTCTGCGCACTAAACAATGAACTTCTGCCAAGCTCTTGATCTTCTTTCAAGCTAATTGATTCTGACATGGATTGATATGAATAATCCTTTGCAGTCATGTGATTGATCTAGCCCCTGTGCTGAATCCCAAGGCAGCAGAACACATTCTTCCCTGAAAGGCTGAGCTTCTTTTGACACTTTGCTAAAACTGGCTTTCATTTAATTTCAGTGGATTTACACAAAGCTTTAAATGTGGGCATCGCAGACGGATGTGATCATGGACATTTGCGTTTGAGAAGCGAAGCTTGTGTTTTCTGTCTCTTCGTGATGGGCTCAGCACTCAGTGATGATTCGGATGAAAAAGAGATCGATGTTGCTGAACTCCAAGAGTGGTACAAGAAGTTTGTGGTGGAGTGCCCCAGCGGAACCCTCTTCATGCACGAGTTCAAGAGCTTCTTTGGTGTTACTGGAAACCCTGAAGCTGCAGATTACATAGAGAACATGTTCAGAGCCTTCGACAAAAATGGGGTAAGTGATTCGATGTCGGATTACTTGTTTTAAGATGAAGTCCCTTTGAAATGTCAGATAACTGGGTTTTTGATGAATCTTCTATTTTGGTTCAAGGACAACACAATAGATTTTCTGGAGTACGTGGCAGCACTTAATCTGGTGCTTCGGGGGAAGCTAGAGCACAAACTGAAATGGACCTTTAAAATGTACGACAAAGATGGCAGCGGCTGCATCGACAAGACTGAGCTGAAGGAGATTGTGGAGGTGATCATCCCTTGTGCCCTTTCTGATCAACAACACGCTCAGACAGATTTGAAAACGGGCCGGATTAGCTTTCTAGCAAACTCTGGGAAGCAACCCTAGCTGCATGCGTACATTTAATGAGAAATCTACAAACATGTTATGATCAGATTGAAGTTTGCTAATGAGATGTTTACAGAGGATTAATCCCGGTGACGCTGGGATGAGCTGAGATTAAGTCACTTATTGCTGTATTCTGTCTTCGCTTCAATGTTATTAATAACAAAATCCATCTCATTAGACAGACTTTATTGGTCATGCGCCTTTTATTTTCAGGTTTGTTGACCTTTTTCTCTTTCTAAGTGTGTTTATTCATCTCAATTGAGATTTTTTTTTTCACATAAAACCAAGTTAGATTGTCGTACTTTGATGTGCATTTTAAATAAAATACGATATTGAACCTTGTAGTGTACTCGTGCTTAGCCCTGGTTCGTTTCACACAAAGTCGAGGAACACCCTCAACTCTGTGTTTTTGTATAGCTTTTGACTTTCACCAATCTGATGTTTTGAAATCACAGGTCCCCATAAATACAATTTTTGTTGTTCAACCTCTAATCTTTTTTTTTTTTCAGTCAATCTACCGACTAAAGAAAGCCTGCCATGGTGAACTTGATGAAGAATGCAACCTGCTGACCCCAGATCAGGTGGTGGACCGAATATTCGAGCTGGTGGATGAAAACGGAGATGGTAACTTGATGAGCTAATATGATCAAATATGTAGTTTCCACTGCTATGCTAATGACACTCCACTGTATATCTTTACCAAACCCACTTCCTCTGTAATTCCTCTCATTCTTCACTGCCTGCTCGGCTGATCTCCAAACCTGGTTCTCAAATGATGTTTTAAAACGGAATGGTATACCTAAATGAATCAAAATCAAATCCGGATTAAGTTCGGCTGGATGGACAAACTAGGAGTCTTGGTGTCATCTTGGACGAACTGTCGATGGAACCTCATATTAATTCCGCCCCACGTACCGCATACTTACACATTAAAAACATAAATGGCCTTAGTCCGTTTCTCTCAAACACAGATATATTCTTTTCATGCAGACTCTTTAAGCTCTGCATGCTGTTTTGAAATAAGCAGGAATAACACGTTTAATTTTTTAATCACATTGTTTATATTTGATTTTAACTATAATGTTTAGGTTTCAAAATGGTTATTAGTTTTGATATTTTGGGGGTTTAAACGAACATTACAAGAGTTATAACACATAGTTTGCAGGGTAACTCAAATAAAAATGTGAGAAAATGCACCATCAACCTTTAATTTCTTTTTATAGACCCCAAATCAGTGCCATCTTGTGGTGAAAAGAAGGTAACCCTTGGAAGTACAAGACCTGTGATATGCTTGTGTTTTCAAGTTCTGGCACAAAAAGTGCTTGGAGCAGTGAACAAGGTTTAGGAAATACAATTTATATAGGATGCGTTTGACCATGTCTTTGCTTTTTTGGGGAAAAAAATTAATATGTATTTTGTCACAACACTTTTGATTTTTGTTATAAAACACAAAAACCGTCCTGTAAAAATGACAAAAAGTATTACTCAAAATTGTATTTTTTTTGTATAATTTTATGTGTTGTGGAATTACACACACACACACACACACACACACACACACACATACGCACTCACACACAAACTTTTAAATGTCATTTATTAGAGCAAATTGTAAAGTAGTAAAAACTGTTCAAAAAGGCCACAGACTTCTAAGGTTTATGGCTTAGCACCAACATGACATACAACATTGTCTATCTGGGTCTAGCTCTTCTATGATTTGCTCATCCACGTCCCTCTAAATCTTCCCTAGGGGATTGGGCTTTCAACTATGCAACACTTCACTGTGGAATCATTTGCCTGACGATATTTGCACCAGCATTTATGTGCATGTTGTAAAAGGTAGAGATTTTTTTGGTTTGTTTAGAGAGGCTTATCCTGTATTGGTGTTTAAACTACATTTTTCTCTACAAGGTGCCCTTGGGTTACGTGTGATCAAAAAATGAGTTATTAATTTTGTCTATGCTATGGATGCCATGTTGTCTGTGTATGGATTAACAGCTCCCTGTAGTTGATCAGAAGGGCAAGATGAGCTGCAGTGGTGCTGTTCATGTGTCTGCAGGCGAGCTCTCTCTGGATGAGTTCATCGATGGAGCCAGGAGGGATAAATGGGTGATGAAGATGCTGCAGATGGACGTGAACCCTGGAGACTGGATCAATGAACAGAGACGCCGCAGCTCTAACCCCTGAACACCATCCACATCATCCCTCAACACATGCCAAGAAAATCCATCTTCAGTTATCAGTAGTCATCAACATGTAAATATAAACTGTGGGTAATTTATTTTAATGTATCTAGTGACCATCCCTGTTTGACAGATTGCAGATCATCTCTCTATGTATATATTTGTTTTATTCTGTATTGTTTATTGTCACTATGTTTCTGTTTTAGGGTCACTCTCAGCATGAGTGGATGATATATTAACATTATTTATACTTTATTTATATGTCTACCCGACAGCCAGTGTTTAATAATATTTGCCTGTACTTTCTCATAATTGTAAAGTTATCTGATTTTTGTAAATTTCTCCAAAATAAAAAAGATTGATCAATCGTCAAGATTTTTCTCTGAAGGAGCTTCTTCAAAAGTAACATGGCTTTTATTATTTTTCGGATTTTACTCCGCCCCTTGAAATTTTCATTTCAATTTTTATTTTTCTGTGTTTTGTTTGTAATTTTCTAATTCTGCATCTGCAGCCCTCCAGTCAATATTTGCTGTCCAGATCATGTACTGACAATGAGATACGTTTTCAAGTTAGTTTTATACTGTAAGTTTTCATTCTTTAAGTGTGTGTGAACAGAAGTGTACACTTTTCTATATCGATTTTTTTTAGAGTTAAAATATATTATATAAGTAATTTGGGAGTTTTTAAGCAGTTAACTTGAAATTTTTCATTTTTAAAAGGGGTTTCCGGTTAAACGGTTTGGATTGGAGCAGACTGTTGAAAGTGCATGCTCTATACTCACCTCCAGTACAGTAGGTGGCGATATGCATCCCTGAGATGTAACCACCTTCTCGCCAGTAAACCACAAAGAAAGTTCAGTTGAAATATGAGGAAGTTGATGGGATATTTACAATATTTGACTCTAGAAACATGAACGTTGATCAACACGAGGAGTCGGTTAAACACCACGCCCGTGGTAAGTTTAGACCGTCAAATAAAGACGTCAAAATAAGTTTCTATTTGCTGCAACCATGTGAATACTGTCGTCTAAACAATACTGATTGTTCTTATTAATTTCCCTAATAACAACCATTTTTATTTACATATGAATCCTAATTTTACAATTTTTATAAACATAGACATTTTAGGTATTAGATGTGGCTCTCAAAAAAATTACCAAAGGCTTCTTAAACAAAAAAAACTGTTCTGTTTAATCAAGGCATATGTTTTTGAGTCTACTTTTACGAGTTAAAAACAATATAAAAAAGACACATGAAAATAATGAAAACCCACATTATTTTTTATGCGAAACAACAGGAACTTTATAAAAAAAAAAACAGTTCTGTCTATCAAGAGTACAAGAGATGTCTTCCTCAATCATTGATGTTTCATGCTCAGTGTGTGCAAACCTTCACTGTCCCTAGAGGCTGGGTGATATTACAGTCTATTTACATTTTTTTTTTACTTGCAGCTTTATTTTCGAATGATGGTTTCACTCCTGATTACCACATGTATTTTCCTTATACATACACTTTTTCCATTGTGTCTGTCCTAAGCAGGAAATAATAGGCCCAATCATGAATGCATTAAAAAGAAAAGGAAATCTGATGAGCAAGATCGTGAGGATGAAGCAGGTATAACAAAAGTAAGATGATACTTTTTCATCCACAGCCACAAAGGGACTAAAATGGATTTTAAGAAAATGTCATTTTCTCAGCTTTCAGGTGATTCGAGATGGCAGCTGCTTCACATTAAAGGGGATCTGTTCACTTGTGCACCTACCGATGCCCTGGCACATTGCATCAGTGAGGACTGCCGGATGGGTGCTGGAATTGCCGTGCTGTTCAAGAAGAACTTCGGAGGAGTTGGGGAGCTTCTGGCTCAGAGTGAGTACAAGAGATTTTTTTATGGGGAAATCGGTCACAAAATACTTTTAAATGATTTATACTTTAGTATAAATAGTTGATATCTTTGATTTTGGACAGAGAAACAGCCTGGCGAGTGTGCCGTCCTACAAAGATCTGGTCGTTTTGTCTACTATTTGGTAAGAGGGCTTGCTTTTGTGTGTATATACTTTTATGTGCTTTAAATTTTACAAAAGGGGCTTATAATTTTGAAAAGGACTTCAATAGTTGATGAGAAATGTCCTACAAATTTAGAGCTCAAAAATTGCTGCATAGTCCCTAAAGTTCCTTGTTGAAAACATGCAATTTAGAGATTAATTATTTGTTATGTAAGATTCCTTTTTTGCACTTAGAATTTTTTCAAAGAGTACTGTTTAAATTTTTAGATAAAATTTAGTTTTGTACCAGATTTGTGACCATTTTGAAAGGTTTTGAGCTTATTGCAACAGCTTGTGTTCTCAACTCCTCTGTTTTAGGTCACAAAGAAGAAGTACTACCAGAAACCCACCAGTGAGATGCTGAAGAGGAGCCTGGTGTCTATGAAGGACCACTGCCTGGCCAATGGTGTGCGCAGTATCTCCATGCCTCGGTAAGCTCACCACCTTCCTGGGTTTATTTTACATTCTATTTGAAGAGTTTGGTCGCAAAATGCAATTAATAAATCTAAATATGGTACACTTTTGGACTTCGTTTAAAGTCTTGTTTTGGGCAATTTTATATGAGCTGTTAATTCTTGTGGCTTCTTTTTTTTTTCTCAAAGCACGTCAAGTTTTAAACAAAGCACAATTTCAGTTGATTTCACCAATATAGAGATCACATGACTCATTGCGTGAACATACTGCTCATAAACCCAAACAAAATTGTAGATTTTGTAGAATTGTAATGATATTGAAGAGTCATTGTGCTTTCTAGCATTTTAGAACCAAACTCTTGATCTTTTAAGATAATATGTGGTAAAATGTAACAGGAGTCTCATCAGGAGTCACTCACACTTACACTTTTGGTTGGCGAGTGAGACAAATCTTCAGAAGGCTTCTCAGCACGGTGCTCTTTATCTGGGTCGAGGAAATATAGATGCAATGACGCTCCCTGCCTGAAGATGCTGTTTGCAGTACAACAGATGCACTCCGCACTACAAAGAGAAGCAGGAAGAAGACTACGGCAGAGAGGAAATCGAACAACACATAGCAAAAATCCTGAATGTCGAGCAGTTTATACTGTTGGGGCTGATCTCAGAGAGCTGTTTGACAAAAAAAGACCTCTACACACCGATCTGGATTTTCAGTTCGAAATTTTGTGCGACAACGCGTCTCAATCGAAAACCATGGGTGCCAACGGGACATCACACATCTGACGAGTGGTGCCGACAAAAATGTTTCGCACTGCAATATCAGATTTTTTTTCCGCAAGGAGAACGACCAATAAAGCCATTGATGCTATGAGTAGGACACGTTCCGTGGTGTTCATCACACATTTTCACAGCGACTTCGCACAGGAAAGAAATAACGCACCACAAAACCCCTCTATTCTCCACATTTTTGTCAAATAGCTCCGTATGATCATCCACCAACAGTGGTGCCCTTTTGATTTCTTCTCTGTCGTTGTCTTCTTTCCTGTTTCCACATGTAGCACGAGTGCATCTGTTGTAGCTCACACACCCTCTTCAGGCAGGGAGCATCATTGCATCAATATTTCCTCTACGCAGATGAAGACCACCCTGCTGAGAACTCCTCGAAGATTCCTGCAAATCTCAATTCGGATCGATGTGTAGAGGCCTTAACTGTAGCACTCTGGTACTGCAGCTAGATATTGTTGTCCTTGTCATTTTGGCTGCCATTTAAAGGGCTTGTACTGTTATTAATTTAGTTTTCATGGTTCCTTGTTCTAAAGTATGATGTGTTGGGTTTCTTGAAATCCTTTAGTCTGGTTCAAGCTGTTCACATCAGTTCTGTTGCAAAGGTGTGTGGTGAGGCTTGCTCCATGTAACTGCTGTCTTTCACCCGCTAGGATTGGCTGCGGTCTGGATAAAATGAAATGGGAACATGTGTCTTCCATTATTACAGGTATTTTCCAGGACACTTCAATGTCCATCACAGTGTACACACTGTAGACCCCAGCTGGTCTGGACCTCTTCGTATTTTCAGTCGTTCTTAAAGAATGGACAGATTACCACTCTAGTTCCAAGGGAATTTCACACTGGACTCTTGGGTTTAGTTGGGTGTTTGTTAATATTGTTCTGGGGAAGCACTTACTGTTCTCTGCACAGAGCCTTTTGCCATGAATCAGATTCTGTTGAATTGAAACCATTTTGTTTGATCGTTCTATGTTTTTTCTGAATGCTGTCAGTTTCTATAACTATTTGATGGCATTCATAATACCAAAAATACTGTATAAATACATGAAAATAATCCATATGTAAGTGTCATATTCAGTCCCATCAAATCTGTGTCATTCTGAAGAGTCCATAGGTCACAGTTTTACCACTTCGCATCAATGGTTTCTTGCGTTACAGAAGCAATCACCAGTATGAAAAACTCCTGAGGCATATTTCTTTGTTATTTCTGAACAGTGAGTTCCAGAAGGAATCTTTACAATCAAACACATTTGTAGGGTTTGTTTAGTTTTAGGTTCAGTTAACATAAAATCATTCTTCTGCTTTTGGATTGAGTTCATGATTTAAAATGTATTTGTTTATTGGCATGATGCAGATGAAAAAAACATTTTCATAAGACAATGTTTGTGTGCAAACATGTTTCTTGGAGAAAAAAAAAAGACATACAAAATTATTTGTTTAACTATGAGTTACACTTAAAAAGGTCTAAAACCATAATTTATATTTGAGATTTAGATATCCTGTATTGGTTTACTTGCTAACGATTCAACATGCAGGTACACCATGCAATATTTCACCACGAGAACTCAGTGGTCCCCTTTTCACACCCCGGACCAGTTTAATGCAGCCATTTATTTTAATAGACCAGTGCTCAGGATATGCCTCATTAGAGAGCCGGCCGCCGCCGTGTGTTATAATCACTGGTCGCAATAAAGCCACATTTCACATATATTGTGTTAAAAGCTTTATTTTTCTTCCCAAAACATCGGTTCCTTTACTAATTTTGCTAGTTAATGGATTACATTTTTTCAAAATAAAAAAGTTAAATAAAAAAAAAAATGTAAATAATTTCTTGTGCAGCCTGGGGTCAATTGATACATGGGATGGTGTTGGTATCACTGGTTTACAAGACCACCTGGCAAGGCCTAGAAGACTACAATAGCTGTATCTCAATCCAAAATGCCCTGTACCAACAGTTCCTCTACATCACTTTCAGGTGGCTACGTGTTAGCGTTATTAACAGCATGTTTTTTAAATACAGCTATGTTTTTAAATGCTTCTATCTCTATTAGCATTTAAAGAATCCCTTAAATAAAAACAGCATTGCTCACCATTTTGTGTTGATGCTGTTGAAATAAGAACACCTTGGGACATGTAAGGCCACAAAGCATGGCCATATTTAGGGAAAAAGGGGACTCGTTTAAAGGACCCTTTGTTTTTAGCAAAATGGGACGGTCGTGCGGAGTGAGACTGAAATCTGTACTTCGAAGGAGGCAGAACATGGATTGGGACACAGCTCATGTTTATCTTTAGCCTATGAAGTAATTACATCATGTGACTAATTTAAAACATCCCATTCCCTGGTTTGCAAACAATTGTAAACTTTTCAAAGAATGTAAGTACTCATCAGGTATGGGATTTCCAATATTTAGTTTAGAAAACATTACACGTCATATCTTTCATTCAGGAAACGTTGTTGCTATGGTTACAGGGTTATGTCGGTTTTGAACTACGGCAGTGCTCAAGCTCTATCCCACTTTTTTCTCTCCAGCTTATTTTAAAATATCCTGCAACTTCTCATCGTAATAATCATAGCTATCTTGACAGTCTTCCCATGGAGTGAAGTTGTCTTCTTCATTTTCCACAAAAGTTGACCAAACGTAGGAAAAATCTACAGGCCTCATCATGCGGAGTTTACACCCTGCTTTAACTAGAGCCTTCAGTCCAGCCTGCGTCTCTGGATCATCCCACTGGAAGAGACGGGAGCAGTGGACATTGAGCCGCAGGGTCTTGCGTGCTCGTAAGATCTCGATCAGCTTTGCTGCGCAGGATACACAGGGGCTTGAGGAAGTGTACCAGGTGACCGTGTAGTTGAGGGATTTGTCGTAGTAGGCCAGCACCTGCTGGAAGAAGACCTCTTCAGCATGAGAACCTGAATGCTCATCCTCTAGATAACCACGAAGCCCTTCACTTTCCACAGCCGCCCCCTGTATGTCCACCTGGTAGCACAGGAAGGTCTTGTTGCGGCCTGATGAATATTCCACATTTTTGAACTGGAACTTAAAGAAGCTTGGGCACATTCTGTCTCTGTTGGAAGAAGATACGTTTTTTTTGAGAATATCTCTTGCATACAATTGTATTTATTTCAATGGCCATAAGCCTTAATTTACTTTAAATTAGGGGTCCGGTGAAAAACAGGTCCCCAAACAGCTATAATGAGTTTATCCCTCATTGTTAATTCTACTATTATGCTAATTTACTTTACTTCTGAAGCAAGCTCCAAACTGGAAAAATTCAACATTTTTAATTTTGACCAATTTAGCTGATTTACAGTACTGTATCCTAAATGGAACTCTGTTAACATTCAATTTGAATCAGTTTGTTCTTCTTTACATAAGAACTAGATGCAAATGTTTGGTTGCACTGTTGGTAAATGAACTGTTAAGGCACAAAGCTTAAAGAGATCAAACTATATTACTATGAAAGTTGATCAACCTACCCTACGATGATCTGAAATGGTGGCAGCTCCATAGGCTCCAGTTCAAAGTCCTCATTTTTGTCCTGTCCTTTAGCTCCTTCAGCAATCTCCCCATTACCCTGAGAGACTGCATCGTTTTGCTCCGTCTTCTTTTTCATCTTTTCGTCTTTATCTTTGTTCTTTTCCTTTTCCGGTTTACCCTCTGCTTTGTCCACCTTCTTCTCTTTCTTTTTCATAAGACCACTTTTACTGGGAGTCTTGCTGTCCTTTCTGTCCGCCATGGCTAAAGCGTGGTCTGGTTGAAAGAGGACTGTTGTTTTAGTGTCAGAGGGACGACAGCCTCAGAGTTGAAGACGAAGATAAAGATAACTCGGTGCCACAAACAGAAGCTGGTCAGAGAATGCATGGGGGGGGGCGGGGGGGTGTTGAAGGTCAGCTGCTCTTGTTTCCATGCTAAAAAAAGGTCAAAGTATAATGGGGGGCGGGGATTTAACTTTCATTGTTTAAACATGACACTACTTAGTTTCTAGAGGCTCATTGACCTATTATTTGCTTCCTACTAAGTTTCATGACTGATACATCCTCAAACTGGACTATCTGTTTCCCTCTACTTTTATTGAGTCCTGAGCTTCTCACAGTTTGTTTGTAACTAAAGTTTAACAGCTGTATGTGTTCCCTGAGATAATACCAAAGTTCACTTCCCATCAAGGTCATTTAAAGGTTAGCATTTCACCAGTTAGTCCACAAAAAACTCATAAGGGTACACACTCTGTGATTAATTATCCCACTAACAGAGTGATCTCTTACAACAAATTTAGCAACAATTTTTTTTTATTAGGTTCTGTGGATAAAATTGGGATGTGTATTCTTTTATTCTAAGTTTTGTTTAGACCCTGATGCAGGAGTCAATAAATGTTACATTTGATAGCTGAACAATTAATAAAACTCCTCAACCAAGTAACTTGTCTCTTTCATAGCATTTGAATGACTGGCACACTTTCTAAATGTTTTACTGCCAAAAATGATGCATGCTGTACCTTGAACAAGAGTTTAATTACCTTGTTTCTGCAAAATGGGGTATGATTCCACAAAGTGAAAACTGTGTACCATCTTAGTTTTCCATTAGTCTAAAATTAGCAATCTCTAACTCCGCAAAGTCCAGTTACACAGCTTGCCTGAAGCTTTCTAGTAGTTAAGAACTTATTGAAACTAGATGTTTCTTGTTCCAAACATTTTTCATTTCATGTACATTTTATTATTTTACCATCATCTTAAGCTTTTAAAATTGTTCTAAACATGCGGATGGTAAAGAAAAATGAACATTTATGCATTTAGTAGATGCTTTTATTTAAAGCGACTTACAGTTCGGGAGTAAACATAAGCAGTTTGTTACAAGGTCGGATAAAATTATAAATATATAGCATTTAATAGTTCTTTTGGATGGTTAAATGGGATGTACACAACTAGATCCGCAATGTACAATAAAAGGCAATCTGAGCTTACCTTAAGTTAGATATTCAAAGGGGAGAATAACTATTCATCGTGATTGCAGAGAAATACATATATTTGGATAAATATGTGGATGCCTTATGGACATTTTTAGTTAAGTTGTAGTACATAGTGTAAATAGTTTCATACAGTCACTTTCAGAGTGGTGTTGAGTTGGTTATTTGCCACCAAATCACAAGGTTGGATCAGAGTCATTTGTGAGATTAATTCACTTTAGATGATATTTAGTTCATGGAAAGCTTAAGTGAAAAAATGAACATGCTTGACTCATGCCATATTTAACATCGACTTGGTGAATGAAACCCTTTGAAACTAAGGTCTAATTTTTACACTGACAGTCGTAAACAAGGCCTAAGATACATATCTTAAAAGTGCATAATACTTTTATAACTCTTTGATATCAACTCAAACGGCTAAGACCAGAGTATCCGATAATTAGCTTTCAGGTAGATCAAAGTGTCCAAGTTTTTTGGCAGGGATCTGCATTTCTCTGGTCCAAGCTTATCGCTAACCATGTTAAATATCTGGTCCACTAATGTGGTTGTTGCTGGTATGGTAAAAACCTTCTTGGCTACTTGAGAGAGCAAGGGGAAGTCAACACTCTTTCGTTTCCAGTATTGTAACGGATCTTCATCTGTCGGTTCTTCATGAAGATAAGAGGACAACTCCTGCTCCACAGTCTTAGCCTGACTGTTGGGCCTCTGCTTAATAAAAGAGAACAACTTGCAACGTTTTGATGGCGAGGGTTGAGTCTCAAAGTGATGTTCCATTGGACTCAACGGTAGAGAGTGCTTTCCAATTTCTTCCAACAGGACCTGTTTGTGCCAGTCACTCTCACTGCTCCAGGAAAGCTTGAACTGTGGATCCAAGGTGGTGGCAGTGATGTAAAGAGGGTCTTCGAGTATGCCTGCCAGTCTAAGGTCCAGAGCTAAAGATAATGCCACTACGATTCCTGTGCACTGCTGCGTTATGACCTCTGCAAGATGTTTGCGTAGCCCTAAAACACACGGCAAGGCAAGACTGATGGACACATGTTTATCTCCCCGGACCATGTCTGAAGCCTCTTCGAAAGGCTCCAGCACCTCAACCAACTCCTGCAGAACTGCTTTATCCAAATTACCCAGGACTAACTCATTTCGATCAATAATATCTTCGAGAAAATCCATTGAGTTCACCATTTGTCGTAAGGTTTTTAACTGGGCATTCCACCGGTCTGTGTATGAAGATCTTGGGCAGTTTGTTGAGATGCCTGAGCCAAACACATGGACAAGTTTTTCAGGAGCCACTGATCCTATTATGTAATTGAACAGGTGGCTTGCTTTCTTTAAAGAAGTCAACACATGAGGAGCGGCACAAAATCCATCATTAACACACTGAGCAAGTAACCGAGCAAAGCAATCAATCCTACTTTTACCAAGACACTCATCCAAAGACTTGTTCTCAGTGCTACTGAGAGCAACTTCAACATTCCCTGGTCCAGGCTGCTCATTCCAGCTGTGTTCCTCAATTTCCTCACAAGTCCAGTTAAGATTGAACCCAGGAAGAAGAAAGGCAGATCTGTTTTCACACAGAGATGGGTCAGCAACCACTCTAAAAACCTTTCCAGACATGCCATGGGATTCTGAGATAGCATCAAACTCACTGATAACTTGCTGAGTGTTGCTGAGGTCAGAAAGTGGAAAGCAGGCCAAAAGAGCAGATTGTATGTGCCAATCTGTATTTATGAAGTGGCAAGTGACTCCAAGCAACCCAGGACCACCATTGTTACCCATAGAGCTGCTTCTCCACAGGTCAAGTGTCAAACTACAGGACTCTGCTCCTTTTAAAGCTTGCTTGGTTGCTAGTTGCATTTGGGAGACATAGGTTGGCAGGAGCTGCTGTTGCATGTAAGGGTATGGTACTAGAGTGTATCGTGGCTCCAGGAGTTGAAGAAGCTCGCGGAATCCTTCATACTCAACTATTTGTGGTGGCTGGAGGTCACGGATTATCATTTTGGTAATGGCTTCAGAGATCAGCGCTTGACGTGGGTCGGTGAAGTCAAACTTGTTAAACCCAGGAGCACTTTGAGATAAGATCCTCTCACTAGGAGGACCAGTACATGTCTGCATCGCCTCCCTTTTTACATCTTTTTTCCTCAAAAACTCATCGTACATGGCTTGATGCTTGCGCTGTGAATGAAACATTTAGAAAGAATATGAATGCAAAATTTGTAAAAGAAAAAACAATCAATGTACAATACTATTATATCGTTCTAGTTTATAAAGTTTGTTATATATAGTTTATTAACTATACAAAATTATGAGCTCCTGTGTAAAATTTCCCAAGAGATGTTTAACAGATACACCGCATTTTTAAACATTACAGTTTATTCAGTTGTGTTTGTAATACAAGTATAAAAAAACTTAATGGTACAAATTTGCCTCGATAAGCCTCAAAAAACGTCATCTGTAGTAGTTCACAAGTCTCAAGCATATCTCCTAATGAATAATGCTGAAAGGATGTTGACCTAAATTACATTTTCTTGCATACAATAGTACGCAGAGGAAACCCATGCTTGCACCAGGAGAACATGCAAACTCCCAGGTTTGAACTCGAACCTGCAACTTTCTTTCTACCCCCTGTGCTACCACTCTAGTTGTCTCAAATAACCATAGGACACATTTTCAGTATGCCTCACTTTTCCCAAGGTAGTCCTTCAGCCAGCAGTCTTCATTCTGGCCCAGAGATGCCCCTTCTTCAGGAGTGACCCATACAGTGCATTCCCGTGAAGGGCTCTATTGACTGTCTTCATCGAGATATTATTTTCAGACTTGACTAAGTCATGAAGAAGTGTCTTGGAGGCTGTTCTCGGGTCATTAGAAACCCATTGTTTCACTTCCTGCCTTTGTCCATCTTGTTTTCCACTGTGTTTGTCTCTTTAAGCATCTTGATGATGCTTCGTATTCCTTGTCTTGACGATTTAAACCTCTTTAATAATTTCTATCCTTCTTGATCTTTAAAAGTATTAACAATTCTTTCTCTCACGTCCAAACCAATCTCTTCATTCTTTGCTATTATGACCGTGTAAGTCTCTACTGGTAGTGAAACTTAAAAGGTTAACTTGGGTAATCAACCATTAGTTGTCGAAGCCAATCGAAGTAATCATTTCTAAATAAACTGACCTTTATAATTTATTGTTACATCCTAAAAAAAAATAAGCAGAAATTTTCAAAATATCCCATTGCTCTGTTAAACATGATTTACTTAGGATGACTTTGTGGGGAATCATCAATAATTCAAGTAATAGAAATGTCATTGCAAAGAAAACTACATTTCTAAACAGTAAAATGTTTTTTCTCCACTAACACTTACCTTTAAATGTGTAACAAAGTTAGAAGTAACAGTCCGTTTTGCCTGAATTCTCGTGCCACACGTTTTGCAGTTCGATTCTATTTTGCCATTTTCTCCTTCACACACGATGTTGAAATAATCCAGAATGGAGACCCTGGACTTTGACGCCATTTGTGATCTTGAAATATTCCTGGGTTTAGCGTCAGCGTTTTACAAATATCCCTCAAAGACACTCCAATCCTCCTTTGTTCGCCCGAATAGCTTGAGATCAGGTGTTGAGAGCCATGTTTCTGAATCACGTTATGTTAGAAACAACATGATCGCGTTCGCGTCAAATGGGGCATTCTCCTGTTCTGACACCGGCTGGATCGTATTGTCGTTATCAGACTATATCTCTTAATATCGTCTCAAAAAGCGACCATGGTTTTATGCCAATAATGACTTACGTTATACCCGATGTAACGTTAAAGATCCTAAACAGCGCTCTCGGCTAACGGTCCACAACCAGGAAGTAGACAACATATGTATTTTTTTCTTACTTTATTCCATCTTCTTTCAAATTTGAGACTTCAACACACGAAAAATGTAATACATTTGCTATTGTTTTTATTTTGTGAACTGTGACGTAAGACATTTTTCGAGAACGCGCATTTTGCGTATGCACGATGACTAGGTAGTGGTTTAGTTTTATACAGAAATTAATAGAAGCAAAATTTACAAATACAACTGACATCAAACTAAACTGAAATCGCATGTTGTGTAATTAAAATCATGTTAATTTCTGACATTATCCCTCTCAAAAACAAATGTCAAAATTTTATATCTACTTTTTTTTACAATGAGAAATTACCGATATTTTAATTTAAGCACATGTACTGTATGGGGTAAAGATATATAATAATTGTAAAAATGTAAACCTACATGCATGAAAATGGGCATTCACTTAAGGTATTATAGAAGCACCTTTATCAAACCATTTTATTTAGGAAAAAAACACAAACATCCGTGTGTTCAACCAATTACTCATGCAAGAAACAGGGACTCATAAAAAAATAAATAAATACTACATTATAGATGGAAGGTAACAAAGACAATCTCATTCATCTTTTGCTTGATGCTGAGACTTCTCTGCCTGGTCTCGTTTCTCCTTCATCTGGGCCTGCATCTCTTTCCTCGTAGCCAGTATCGCACTCTGTAGTGATGCAATCTCAGCTGAGAGGGTGATGACTAAAAGAGAAAAAGTGATTGAATTACACTAAATGTCTACATTTACATTACCCAGTCTTTATAAAGTCTATTAACAAGCCTGTTAGGACTTTGAATGGTTCACGATATGGTTGTGTGACTCTTCAACGACACAAATGTTTCTTATTTTATAATACACATTCTGACCAGATATTGCCTTTTTTTTATATAACAAATTAATGCAAAAAGCATCATTTAGAGAGGGGAATTAAGGAACTTCCAAAATTAAAATGACACAAAAGAAACTGTAACTGTCTGACAATTTGTAAATAATAAAAAAATAAACTCAAACTTGCCTGTTCCGTGCGAAAGGAACTTTTCAAAAATCCATAAAAGGGGCACATTAAAACTAAACATAGTCATACTTCATAGACAGAGCATTATAAAAGACTGTACCCTCTTTAAATGCAGTCTGAGCTTGTTTCAGGTTTTGTGGTACCAGTATCCCAAACCACTTAATGGGATCTTTGTTTTCTTGTGTTGGTGGTCCTGGCTTTATTTTCACGTCTTTTTCTTTGTCTTCTTCTTTGTCTTCTTCTTTATCGACACTTTGTTTGCTGTGTATTCGTCTCCTAAGCCCTGCAGTTTGGTTACCATAAATACTTGTTTTATAATACAATAACAAATACATTGATATATATGTATAATAAGCAAATGTAATATAAGTAAATTCCACAACAAATCAGACCTGTCTCTTTTGCTCCAATATCTTCTATTATTTTGTCCGTTTTATTATCTTTTCTGTCACATTTGAAGTCGGCTCTTCCTCGATCCAGCAAGCTGCAAGGTAAGTAGGAGGATTTTAGGTCATTATTAAGAGCATGTCATTACTCAGTCAGATATACAAACCCGGTTTCAACGTGAACAAGAGGCTCCATCTCGTTAGCGTACTGCAGAGCTGACACTTGCTTATTTCCCATTGAATAGCGAGCCTTGGCGATCGAAAACCATCCCTATATGAAAGAATATAGACGGAGGATTATTATATTTTATTAACGCGAGAATGAACCGAGTGTAAATACGTATGTTCAGCAGAAACATGTTTACAACTGCCTACCTCCTCTATGAGGGAGTTGAGTTTATGCCGTTTGTCCTGCAGCTCCTCGAGCTGTCCCATAAATAGTAGTAGTTGCTCGTCCAGAGAAAGCTTTGGAAGCATTTTAAACTAGACTGGGCAAAACGATAATAAAACAAAAAATAAAGTCCAGCGCGAACTGTATAGCCTGAGCTGCTACCGGTCACGTGACAAAAAGGACACGTGACACTGACTTGGTTATTTCAAAAGCATACATATTGTTAAATAACCGCAAACTTTCTGGCTTCCACGGTGTTCACAACTGAAATAGCAAATAGATCTTTTCAGATTTCTTCGGAAATAGAAAGGCCAGAAATTTGGCCAATTTCCAGGTGTTAATTGTAAGCTTTCATCATATATGTAATTTAAGTTACGAAGACGTAAGTGATCTTTCGTAGTTAAAAAAAATACTCAAAAACGTACTTCCCATACCGGGAGTCGAACCCGGGCCGCCTGGGTGAAAACCAGGAATCCTAACCGCTAGACCATATGGGAGTCTTAGAATATTTGTGTGATCAATAATTTTTATACTAAAAGTCCACTGGCGTAGTAATCTTTGTTTACGCTTAGTTAAACAATTAGAAGTTCAGCATCAAATCTACAACTCGTTCAACAGAACCACATCCGATTTTTCACGTTAACAAACACTATGTCTACGACGGATGTTTAAGCTGTTAACGTTAGAAGACGTCATGAGGATTGGCGAGTTGTTGTTAAACATCTTCACATTGCAACACTTTACGATTACTCAAAAATTTAATCCAAATATCTATTAGTATAATATCTATAGATATATATATTGACTACTTATCAGTAGTTGAACATCACCTCCGGTAGCTCGCCGTGATCGTATAGTGGTTAGTACTCTGCGTTGTGGCCGCAGCAACCCCGGTTCGAATCCGGGTCACGGCAGGGATAAGTCCCTATCACGGCACAGGAGTGTGTATTTTTTATTATTAATTTTAATATTTTTTTTTTACATAATATGAGATAAATACTAATAAATGGTACTTTCTTATTTATTGGTATTTAAAAAGAAATCGCAATCAAACGTGACATCATGTGTTTCGATCAAAACAACCAATAGCGAGCCGAGCCTTTTTCACGTGGTCACTTTTCAAGACGGTGATTGGGCTCTGGATGTCACGTGGGATGTGCCTCGGTGGCGCGACTGATATAGAGTAGATTCCAGGCAATATCCAGTGTATCAATAACTTTCTTAAAGAAGGCCTACATACCACCACATAAAAGGGCACTGGCCTATATCTGGAATTGATCAAGTGAAATAAACTTCTCAAAGTGAGTACCTTGGTTTTTAACCGATTCTTGTATTTTGTCATATATGAAAATTGCAAGTAATTTATTTTTTTGCATCTCATTCAACAGATGTCAAGTGAACCGGTTGTGAACCATCCTTATTGGCCTCGCAATTTGTCTATTCCCAACTACGTGGCCAATAATCGTTCAATGTCAGAGATCCTCATCTTTCTTTTCTCTGTGTCTGGGATACTGCTGCTGGCCACATGGTGTCTGACAGGATGTCAGGTGTCTGGAAACAGGCTCAGTGGAGGGAGAAGATTAGCTCTGTGCTGGTTTGCAGTGTGTGGTTTCATCCATGGAGTAATTGAGGGTTGGTTCTCACTATACTACACTATCATTCCAGAGGACCAAAGTTTCCTTTCTCAGCTATGTAAGTGGTCATCTTTCAAAGTCCCTTTCATGACCAATTTTTCTTCCTGAAAATGTTTTTTTTAAACAAAAGGTATTCACAATGTACATTGATTTTAAACACGTATTTTTCTTCTCTAGGGAAGGAATACTGCAAAGGAGACAGCAGATATGCCATGTCAGTGATCCACCAAATTCTCTTTAAGTTCCCTTTTTAAAAAAAACATTTAACATCCTGTAATTTTTCCCTAGAGCGGATAATTTTACTGTTTGCATGGAGACTGTGACGGCATGTCTCTGGGGTCCCTTCAGCATATGGATTGTTGTAGCGTTTCTTTCTAATCGTCCTTATAGATTTGTCCTCCAACTAATTGTATCTTTAGGTAAGATGGTGCATAACATGATGGCAGCACACAGAAGTCCTCACTTCATGATAACTAAAAGACTATTCAAGTATAATTTAATTAAAAAATACTACATTTGATGTGATATCTAAGGTTGCATAGTAAATTCTTATAATATTCCTTATCTACACTCACCGGTCACTTTATTAGGTGCAACTGCTCGACAGGGCAAAGTTCTAAACAGCCAATTACATGGCATCTGTACCTAATCATGTTGTACCTAATAAAGTGGCCGGTGACTGTATATTTACTTTTTGTAGAGTAGACTCATATGTTGCCAGTGTTTGCAATTGTTTTAACTTCCATCTCTACTTTCAGGTCAGCTGTATGGTGCAGTACTCTACTTTTTCACAGAGCACAGAGATGGATATATGCACAGCGAATTTGGACATCTGATCTACTTCTGGTTCTACTTTGTGTTTATGAATATGTTGTGGATTGTCATTCCTTTTATTCTTATAGTAGACTCCTGGATTCAACTTTCTTCCGGTCAGGCCTTATTAGATAAATCAGCACTTAAAGAAAAGTCTAAAAGAAGCTAGACATACAATAGAACTGACAAACTTGCAATTACATGATGATGTGATCTCTTTTTTTAACTTAATTGCAGTCCAACTTTTGAAGGGGAAGATTGTCATATTGCAAATAATGTGAATGTTAAAATACATTTCTGTCAGTGTTATTGTAGGTTTTCCTGCTTGAAGCGGTATGTGAGTGCCTTTTTCAAATAAATATTTCTTCTAAAATATCTAAAATGCTATTAAATTAGTAATTTCGGTTTACCAAATGAAAAGTTGTATCTTAAAAGATGTACGTTTGTTAAGTATAAATACAGTATAAGAAAAGAAATACACAACATTAGAAACTTTGGGATCAATTGATGTACTTGACAGGCTCAGGGTAAACTCCACCTTTTAGCCTATGTGAGCTGGAGATACCCTGTCAGTAACACAGTCGTCAGCTTGAAAAGGACTAAACAGGTAAAGAAAATATATATGAGTAGAATAGTAATAAATAAAATTTTCTGCAGAATATATAATTTATATGGCAAAGCTCATTGTCTTATATTGATGTTAATAATGATTTGTTAAGTTACCAGCAAATTTATAATGTGCAGTTTGTCTCATTAAACTACAACCACTACATCAAAAAAAATCAAAATGCCGAAACCCGGGATCGAACCAGGGACCTTTAGATCTTCAGTCTAACGCTCTCCCAACTGAGCTATTTCGGCTGTGGAAGGTGCGGTAAACAGAAGCTGTAATCTACTGTCAAGTGCTAACTATATTCAATAGCTTTAGCAAACATTTTAGTCATTTATTTCTAAATTAAGCTTTGAAAAAAGGCATACCACCGACGTCACACGTAGTAATGTCGTATGTACTTTATGTCGTAACACTTTCAGAACCGTATAACGTTAAACATACAGCGATTACGTTGCTGGGCTGTTTGTACGCTTCCTCCACCCTTGAGTTCCACAATGGACGTCAACTAAAAATACGTGTTTCCTCAAAATGTTGATTACATCTGCACAAACAATTGAATAATATCATCATAACAATCCGGTCTACAACAGACGTAAGCAAAATCAATCGTCGTTAAAAACAACCTTGGCTTCTGCAGTAAGAGTCTGAACACTAAGTAAGACTCTTATTTACAGACGTACAAAAGGAGAAACCAAGGCTGTGACCATAAGTGTTCTTTCACTTCTGAGGGAAATTTGTTTTTTTTTTTAATCAAAAATAACTACAGTAATGTACTAACGCTCTCTGGTTCCCTCTGGTGGGAAAAAATATTGGTTGACTGAACGTTTATTTTTACTTATGGCTGAACAGTAGGGGTCAGTCTGTCTTTAACTTTCATTTGTAAAGTCACAGATCATATTAAGTTTTCTCGTTTACAATATCTTTAACACCTCTTTTGTAAATGAAATTTGGTATGGAATTTGACCACGTCCCGGTGTTAGCATTTAGTGCCTTTTTTAAATAAAAAAAGGCATCAACTTTTTACCAAGTATACTTGGAATTCATGTTGTACATTGATTTCAGAAGTGGAACATTGCTTTTACGGTCTTATATTGTTAGTATAACACTGATAGCTTTTTTCTTGCACATGTACATCTTGACTCAAAATGTGAACTTCAAGCCGAATTCTCAATTCTTTGCATCACGTTTTAATATAAATTTTATATCTAGCATGATGTTAACCTGATCTGGTTGCTTTTATTTGAATCACTGCTTAGGCCCGTTGCGACAAGGCAGGCAAACCAAGCAAATTGCTTGGGGCCCCGAGCTGGCCCCAAATAAAATGCAGCGACTAACTGTGTGAGCGCCCCGTTGATAGTGAATGCAGTAAAGTGCAATGACACTGTTATCGGGATCCCCCTCAAGGGGGCCCCCTCGCTGACAGCAGCCAGCCAACCACGTGATCTCTGCTGCCGGCAAAATACAAAACTTCCCGGCAGACATGAAGCAGAATTATGCTTCGGGAAACACAAAAAGTAAGAAGAGAAAGGAAGACGAGGATAAGTAAAAACAAGACAGTGGTAAGTGATCATTTACACACATAAAATAGCTCTACTTGTCTTGTACAAATGGTGTAATTTTGCAGCAGATAGGCTACCAGAAATATGTTTACGTATGTTAGCTAAGCTACCTGCCTGACAGCAAATGCTGCTTGTAGCGAACAGTTAGAGCAACCTTTTTTTTGAACGGACGGGATATGGTCACATACTGTAATATGTTTTTTAACAGGATAAGGAAAACGCAGATCTGTTCCAAAATCGCGGTTTAACACATTTAATGACATGACATTGCTATAGCTTTTGATGAAAGTGGCACAGTATGCCATACTAACTATTCCACTGTTATAATCTATTTAGGAAAATTTATATATTATCATTTATAGTTTATGTGATTGTTAAAAGCCCTTAAACAATATTGTCATCAGAATTCAATCAAATGCACAGCCATAGTGATCGCTATAAATAACTATAGCAATCAAACTTGAGCCAATCATTTTACAATTGACTTAAAGATGTTGGAACAAATACAAAAACAGTTCGTCCCTGGGTGGGCTCGAACCACCAACCTTTCGGTTAACAGCCGAACGCGCTAACCGATTGCGCCACAGAGACTTGAAAACTAAAAATTTGTTGCCATTGGTAATTCCAAAAGATACAGTGTGTGAGACCAAGTTTCGAGAGGGATCTGATTGCGGCGTGTAGCAAAAGGGGCTGGTAAGGATCGAGCGTTCGCGCCCAGTCCAGCCGCTCCCCCTAAATCATTCTTCACTATAGTGTTCGTGGCATCAATGTTACTTACGCCACCCTACATGAGGCAGTAGCATTGAGATACTTTTCATGTATTGTTGTCGCCTTGAGATGATTGTCAAGCAAGGTTTCTTTTTTTTTAATAATCACTGAATTTATTCTGAATGAGCTCAACCCAGAGTGGTATCTTTTTATTTTTGAATATTTTTGTATTACTCCAGCTTTTGAGTCTTTTCCCCTTATCATCATCCAGTACTTGACAGTAACAAATGTTTTTACATGAATAATACGCTGCATTATTAACTTGTACAGTTGAAACAAGTTAAAAAAAATTTCGTCCCTGGGTGGGCTCGAACCACCAACCTTTCGGTTAACAGCCGAACGCGCTAACCGATTGCGCCACAGAGACTTGCGGCAAGTGCTGTGCACCGGCTTTTTTCTTTAAGTGTGCACCTACATAAAACATTTAGCTAAGTGAATTTGTATTAAATATTGAGAACAGAGGTTTCATCTACTAAATAAATTAGTCCGATTGACATAATATTGCATAATATAAAGAGCCTTTTTGTGAAATGAAAATGTTTATTAATAAATAAATGATCCCCAATGTATATCAATGTATATATTTAATTTTCTAATTAAAACTCAATTTAAAATGTAAAATTTTGAAAATGTGTAATTTTTTTGCAATATACCCAATATTGTCGCTAGATATCGCTCTTTAACAACGAAAAGGGAGGACAGCAACTTTATAAACCTTTGTAACCTAAAGTCTAAACACTTAATGGAAAGTTCATATATTTAAATAACTTTTGTGAAACCTGTATATTAGTTACGCACTAAGTAAATATTTCCCTCCAGTTTTAAGCAGTATTAATAAGTATTATACTATGAAGTTCAACTTATACGCTCACTGTGTCCCAATGTGGTCAGCTAATTAGGTTGTGCAGAAGACCATCATTAACATCCTTCACAAGGAGAAAGTACAGAGAAGTGGGAGTGGGTAATATATTGACACACTTTTCTCAAGGACATGTGTAATAATATAATATTCTAATTTTGTGAATAGTGATTTTGTTTCAAAAATGATCTTTTTGAAAAGTTTCTTGCTTATGTGATTTTATATCATAAAACATATATAGCCATTGTATTAAAGAATGTTATTTTTTCCAGGGTTAGTGCTGAAATATTTTTGCGTGGACAGCGGTAAAAAAAATTGTCATAAAAAATATCCGTCCCTGGGTGGGCTCGAACCACCAACCTTTCGGTTAACAGCCGAACGCGCTAACCGATTGCGCCACAGAGACTTGACATAAACGCCACAAAATCAAATATTACAATTATTAACAATAAACAAAAGTAATTACCAATATCGTAATACATTTTGTGTTAATAATTGCAGATTAATATTGTACAGATACGTCAATCATAAAATGTACAGTACGATTCACACACAATTTGTCTTTTATTGAT
>SRMA01025312.1:0-56239 GCA_007224835.1 Danionella cerebrum
TCATTCTGTAAAACTTGATTAATGTTCTTCAGCATGGACGTTGTTTGAGGAAAGAATCTTTTTTTATTTTATTTTCACAAAACGCTATAAATCCATTCTGAAGAACTTGATTAAAAATAATCTTTAGCAGAGACATTGTTCGAGGAAAGGATCTTTTTTATTTTCCACAAAACGCAACACATTCATTCTGTAAAACTTGATTAATGTTCTTCAGCATGGATGTTGTTTGAGGAAAGAATCTTTTTTTTATTTTATTTTCACAAAACGCTATAAATCCATTCTGAAGAACTTGATAAAAATGTTCTTTAGCACAGACATTGTTTGAGGAAATAATCTTTTTTTATTTTTCACAAAACGCTATAAATCCATTCTGAAGAACTTGATTAAAAATGTTCTTTTGCACAGACATTGAGGAAAGAATCTTTTTTTATTTTATTTTCCCAAAACGCTATAAATGCATTCTGTAGAACTTGATTAAAAATGTTCTTCAGCATGGACGTTGTTTGAGGAAATAATCTATTTTTTCCTTCCCAAAACGCTATAAATACAAGGTGTTAATTTTTTTTTTATTTTTTTTTAAGAAAAAAAAATGTTCAAAATACAATAACAAACATCGATACTAAATCAAGTTGCAAGCTGGTTTAAGAATAAATGGTGCAGATACTGAACTTAATCACTGACCATATATAAAATGGACAAAGCTTCAGCGTTGGTTTCTGGCTGAATTGAAAATAAAGCTAAAAGTGAGTGTCTCCTGCAAATCGCATTTGTGAAACTTCTGAAGTCACTTCCCAGTAATCAAAAATGCTTAGCTTGAGATCTATCTGACCGTAACTTAAAACAACATGACTCAAAAAAACACGTTAGGTTTAGGATTTTATTTCAATGCTCATTTGGTTGGCATAGTAGCATTGAACCCACAAACATTAGTGAAGAATGGCTGGACTGGGCGTGCACAGCACAATCTTAACCAGTCCCTTTTACTGCACGCCACAATCAGACCTCTCTCCCTTTCGGGGGCTGCCATTTGGTGATCACTGGTTTATACGTTGTATTTTTACGTCTTCTACAGTAGTTTCTCTTCAAACTCTCTCTACATGATCTTTGGACAATTTCTGTTACAAACCCAAGAACAAATTAAGATGCTATATTCAGTTATAAACCACCAACAATAAAGATTGAGAGAAAGAAAAGAGAAGAAAAAAAATTAGCTCAGCTCACCTGTAGTACTCTACAAATGCAATCCGGTCTGCAATGGCAGCCAGGTTCACTTGCACTTTCCTGGTGTCTGGCATGGCTGTCAGCTGCTGGATAATGTTGTCGGCCATCTGCTGCATGAAGTGCAGGGTTTGAGTGTAGTCCCCCCGCGGAGAGAAGATTTCATCCAGCCGCTCGAGGTGCTCTTTCAGCCCCACCTGCATGCTACCCAGAGAGCTTCCCACCTGAGAAGGACCAAAAACTGAATCTCTTAGCATCTTTGGCAAGATTGTGATTTAAAAAGTGGCTTTATAGCGCCGCCTAATGCGTTTCAGCTTATGTTGTGCTCTCAAGTTCTGTACATGAACAAAATTTGGGAAGTCGGCTATTTCCCAAAAACCACTTAAAAATAGCCACTTTTGCTAATGTCGTACTTTCACTGACTCCCCCTAGAAATCTTATCTGTACGTCTTCTAACTCCAGTATTATCTTAAGGCATATGGGATGTTAATTTCTGAAGCTTTTTCTATATAACTGCCACCTAAAAAAAAAAGAAAAAAACTCATTCTCTGCATTTTTACACTACCATTTTAAATTGTGGTTGAAGGACATGTTTTGCAGATTGGATGTGGTTCTTTTTCTTTTTTTACAATTTTGACACGTGACAAGAATATTTGCCAAAATATTCAAAACAGTCAATATTTAGACTCATAAATATTTATAACTCATTAGCAGCTTGCAGCTTTATTTTTATTTTTTTTGTCACTTAGCTGTAACTAAATGCACCTCAAACGTGTGTGTAAGGGGGGGCGGCTACAAATGTATATCAGGCACGGAGGCTACACGCAGAAATACACTCAGCAAAAGAATACTGTGCCTGGAGTAGGGGGCGACCTTGTTGCTGTGTGAGGGCACAAGGACTTGACACAGAAAGAAGGGGCAGTCACTATTCCCTGCTTCCCCTTCACAATTCAATCCCCACCAGTAATATATCTTTTCTAGCCAGGCACTTTATCCATGCCCTCTCTCCTTCATGTACAACTACCACACTCAATGGAGATGATACAACCTCGACTGATCCCTTATTCCTCTTTCCCACTCACAATCATGCACCAGACACCATCAACTAGGAGCTCATGCCTGATGAAAATTGTAGTTGGACCAATAAAATTTTGAACTGTAACCTCCGTCACGCCCATAAGAAGGGGGTCCCTTTTGTCAACTGACACCACAATGGGTGAAGAGTCTCCACCAATCTCTCCTCAAAATCACCACCCGTCCCTCAATGTGCAACAAGGATATCAAGTACCTAGTGAACTGGAGGTGTTTAGTCCAAGGGCAATGGCTGCTTTAAGACCAATAGCTTGAATATAAATATCAAAAGAAAAGACTAAGCCTGAAATTTCCTCTGCTTCTACAATCTCATGATGAGGACTAAATTGTGTTCAACAATTCCGACAAATATCAAAAGAAAGGACTAAGCATTACTTCACTGTATATCTGGCTACTCTACACTTAATCATTAATCTGCTTACTTTGTCTTTCTAGATTCTTCAAGTGAGCCGCACCATTTCACGCACCAAACTAGACCTTTGAAACTTTTACTGCACTTTAATTGTAGACTCTTCTTGTTCCAAAGTTCCTCTTTTTAGATCAGTTGATGAGCTCTCCTGTTTCAGTCTCTCCTGGTTGGCCAAACTGTTAGATTTTGGTGTATTTGCCGCAGCAGTCTTTGGGTGGCTCGCCAATGTATTAGATTACTCTAATACATAAAATAAGTAAGCTTGACCAGAGATCTTTTGAGGAGAAGATTTATTCAAGGTTTCAGTGTAGCAGATCATCATACAGTGAAGGTTTGGTCTTCCCTGATCGACCATCGAATCTTAACCAAGTGTGCCTTGGAGTTTGAGGGGAGGCATTTAGCCCAGGGCAATGGCTGATTTAAGGTGACTATTTATAGCATGAATAGTTTTATTATGAGGATGAGTGAAGTAATGAATTCTTCGAAGAGATTCTAAGGTCTAAGGTCTCAGAGAAATCCTGCGGCATGAACCACACTTTAAACTTGAAAAAATTTATTATTACAGCAAACCTCTTCATTATTTTCTCCCACTGTCGTCAAAGTAATTGGTATATAAAAAAAAAAATCCCCATAGTCACGCTCACCTTAATTTTTTCCCAGCATAACAGGACTTCCGGTGTGAATGTTGGCATTCAGCTGAAGTGCTTCGCTGTAACCGGTTCTACAAGATGTTTGCATTGCTTCTAAATTAAAGCCATTGCGGTTTTACCCCAACAGCTACGTTTCCTCTTCAGAGGTGTTGTTTGTTCTTCACACCTCACGGTCGCTTTAATCCAAGACATTCTAATAATAAAATCAACATGACCTCTTGAAACCAAGCAAACAAGCGTTTCTCCATTTTAGTTTCATTCCACCCTTCAAAACAAAACCACTTCCTGCAGTAGGACCCAGTCTTCTGCGAGGGGACGGGTAAAGCTACCAGCCACTGCTCTGAATTAAGAGCATTACCCTCTTCACTTGTGTCCTCCTGAAACTCTTCATCACAATGGATTACCCTAGAAAGGATACCCTCTATCTGGATTTCCCTGGAAAGAAACTCTGTGGCTTTCCTTAAGAAGGAGCTGTACCTGAAATCACATTGATTGCCAGTCTACATCGCTTTAATTTGGTTTACGCAGCTGAAGAGACTATAGTTCGTGTTTAACTATTTGCAATGGTTTCTCTCTGGCTTCTTCCGATAACAGCACGTTACTCTTTTATATTATAGAATATATTTTTGAGAACTTTCACCATGTAACAGTACAGTCGTCTCAAAATACTTTATGTATATAGTAAATCCCTGACTTGCTTTATACAGAGGTTAGAAATCCGCTTGGAGATAATCAGAATCTTTCCAGCACCTGAATTTCTTATCTTTTTAACATGGCTGTCAATGGAGGTCATGTCCTCCTGCTTTTGGAGGCGGGAAGACTGCTCTTTGGGAACGCACCCGCTCAAGACAGTTCTGGGAGTTGATCACCCTGAACCACTTTAATGACACACTTTGGCAAATTTGGAGTTTAAGAATGACCAAAATTTCTGTCCGTCAAAATCGGTCCATTGGTTGGTCCAATAATGCCGCCCCATCGTGTCTTAACCTCTTAAGCCCTGAGGCCTATTTTCCGAAAATCCTATTCTTTTACTTTTTAAGGCATTTCTCAGCTTTTACAAGGCCTAAACTGCAAATCTTGGTATCAAAATGAAGATAGGTTCTTGGGGAGTGGTGTGGATGAGTTAATTTGACAGTCAAGAACACTGGGTAAGAGTAATTGATGTTGGAATGGCCAAAAAATGAACTCCGCCTAAAAAAAAAACACATGTTTCCTCCAATATCTCCTTATTTTACTTATAACGAAGCAAATAAACACAATCAATTGTAACAACTACATGTCAAGAACATCTGTAGCAAGTTTGGTGTTCATACTACAAGAAACTAATATTCTGTAAAGGTTTTGATTGAACAAAGTTCAGGCGTAATCCATGTTGGCACAGTTTGGCACAATTTGGCACAATAATTGAAATATGGAAAAAATCTTGTCCAAAGCTTCAGCTACGTTCATAGTCTTCTTTTCTTGCTTATGGGACATGATTTCAGCAAAAAAAACTCCTAAAAAAACGCTGTAAAAGGGGGGTAGAAGCTCATTTACGCCATCTTGCTGCGCTTTTGGGAACCTTTCATTCACAAACGCTTTCGACGTCGAGCTTCTGCGTGTCCCTACCCCCCGACCATCTGTCCAATCAAGGAACTCTATATATCGCTGGAAAGCTCTGATTCTATGGAAACCAATCATCTCAACCATTTTGAGACTGACGGGATCGCCGACGAATCACACGACGCGCAGCGTGGAGAGACCACCTCTTACGACGTCATGACACCAAGGAGCAACACAAAAAATCTAAAATGGAGTTTCCGCGAAGCTATCGACCGGACATAACAACAAACGGACTTTTATCGCTATGGAAATAACTTTTTGTTGAAAAAACGGCAAAGGTAAGACAAGATTTACATGCTTGCTTGGTTTTCGCTGGCGTTTTTTCGTGGAACTTTCGCTCCCTGCTCTGAAATACTTCATGCAATGTAAATGAGTTGCATATCGCTGGATTCAGCTGGTTGTTAGCTTTCATTTGATGCCATGGTTTTGGTGTTTCCGTTTATATTGTGGATACATATCGCACATAAACAAAAACTTGGTCATGAATTATACTCCAGATATGTTGTTGTTTATTTGCATGGCGTTCGAGCTGTGGTTAACGGATATGAAATTGAATTAGATACGTTTTTAGAGGAGTTTCCGCTGAACACAACAGTATTTAATATGTGTGGGTTATTCTCAGGGTTCGTGAGCTATGAGTGAAAATGTAACGCACAAGGGGGCAAGTCCCCGGTACCGGGGACTCTCGGGCTTAAGAGGTTAAAACAGATACTCATGACCCCATGGGTTCCTGTTTTTCTTCTTTCAAACCTGCCAAAGTTTTGAGCAGTACTATACTTCCAAATAAGACAACTTCTGTGTAAATATTATTAAAAAAACTTTATATGGTTTTAGAAAACTTCCTATGTCGCAAAAATGTAAGGTGACGCTACAGACAAGGTCCCTCTGATCTAGTCGGTAGCCTCTGACCTGGGGTCAGTAATTGGGACTATCATTCAAGGCAGGCCACTAGATGACCACCAATCCAAAAAAAACATAAACCCACAGGTGTTTTGTCTCGTAAGCAGCTTGTGAGACAATTGCAGTAGCTGCTGACATTTTTCCAATTACAATTTGTGCTGTTATTATTGATTCCTAGTGGCAAAATTAGCATTGGGTCTACTGTCAGTAACACTAAAAGTCGTCTGTTGGGACTTTTCATAATAAAAAAAATCTTTGTTTTGTATTTTGGTGCAAGTCGTGAGATGGATAAACCTTCAATGTGTCTCTGTTAGCTTCTGGAAGCAGCATGATGAGCAGGTGAAGAGCCTGAATCTGGTGTTTAGGGGATGGGATACCTGTCAGAGAGACAAATGAGCAGAGAAGTTAGCAGATTTGTTACCCTAGACAAAAATTAAACAACCCACATGTCTCTATGAGTTCCCAAACCTGAGATAGAGATATGCCAAATTGGTTGCTATGGTAAACAGACTGGTTGCTATAGAGGGGTCAGTGACATAATGTTGCCTTTGTTATTATGAGGCATAAAAACAAACCCCTATGTCTATTATTTACCAAAGATGAAGTTCATAAAATTTGGTTGCTAGGGTAGACAGTTTGGTTGCTAGGGAGCTGTCGTGGTGTCATAAATCACTACGATTCTCTGATGTTGCAAATTGAATATTTTTTTTTGTTGCTTTTCCCATTTCAAAGGCCATTAAGTCAATGGTAAACATTTAATCCCATCTAGAGCCAAGTACTTTTGTACAGTTGTTGGTATGTTCTTGCATAAGTTCCACGAGTATAGACATTTTCAGGGTTCTATGAGATTCTCAGTTTGAGCTACAGTTGTACATGTTTGACCCCATGTTAAGTCAATGGAAAATTTCCCAGCATTCTCAGTGGTTTCCTTTCCAGAATTCCTTTAGAATTCTGGAAAGAACCCGAGTCAGATCAATTTGGATATCTTGGCGCAGTTTACTGCCTGTAGATCGAGTCGTTTTGGAGGAGATGCATTTAGAAAATGTTTGATGAATAACTAACTATATGTTGGATAAAGAAGCAAACATTTTAAAATATTTATTTAAAAAAGAAACTTGTTTTTTAAATAAAATAATATCAAGCATTGGCACAGAAACAGTTTTAAAGATCATTTAATGGAAAAATACCCAAAAAAGGCTATGGACTTTTAAGGGTTAAGCTGAATTAACAAGGTTCAGGAGGAGTGCGTCCAAACAACGCCTTGGAGTGCTTGAACAACGCCTTCTCCCAAAGTAAAAGATGCATCTTGACGAAAGGAGTTACAGCTTCGGTTTCAACCTGTGTCTTAAATAGCCTTTCTTGGGAAAGCTCGGCTATAAATATAAATAAACCTATTAAATACACAGCAATACAAGGATGAAATTATGTACTAAACTCACTTTGAGCAGCCATGAACGCGGGCAGATGCTGCTGGGTCAGTAGAGGATGCGGGAGCTCTCGAATGAACATCTTTAACAATCCAGCTGCGTCGTTCTGTCGAACTTGATCCCAGTCGAACCGATCCTCGTAAAATTTCAGCTCCAGCTCCTGGCGCAGGTACTAAGTGAGGACAACACATAACTCATGAAACATCATTCATATAGTACTGTCCAAAGGTTTTTGGCAGGTGTGAAAAAAATCATGAACTGAAACAGAAACACCGGTGTAGGAGGTTTAAAACTCTGCTGCAAAGGCGAGATTGAAAGAAGATTTTTTCATGGCAAAAATATACTGAATCAACAAGGTCTCTCCCTGACAAAGATTTTCAAAACCCGTAAATACTTGTACATCCGGTTCTTTGAGCTGCCAATCAAATTCGTACTTGCCAATGAGTGTGAACTCCTGATATCCCCGGCCCAATTGGATATTTGTGCCAGAAAGAAAAACAAAAAGTTTCAGGATCGCAAAGGAAAAATTAGAATGCAAAAATGAAAAAGCTGAGAGCGTTATCAAAACTCAGATGAGAAACTGAAAATAAAATGAAACCAACAAAGAATGGAGGGCATTTAAAATCTTGAAAATCATAGAAATTTTGTGATATTTTTTTGTTTTCAGGTTGATTTTTTTTTCTTTCTCATAATTTTTTTGTTCATTTTAGCAGAAATTTCAGCACAAAGAAATACATTAACTTTTCTAGTTTTGGAAGCATTCTTTGTTTACAGCATTTTCACATCTGCCTAAAACTTGCACAGTACTGTGCTTTTAAAGTGTGTTTATTAAAATAAAAAGTTTTCATCGACAGCTGTGAAATTAAATCAATCATTCAGACAATAGAAATATCTATTAACCCTGGGATAACGTTCTCTTTTTGCATATTTGCGGTGCCACTGTACCTGCTTGGACCAAAAAAGTTACCAATTTTGAAAAAAAAATGATGCCCCGTAGATCATCAGCTGTTTCATGAGACGCGAAGGACAAAAGAACAAGAAAAAAACAAGCAAAACATTTTTTTTTAATTTCTCTGAAGTTTGTGTTCTCACTATTGTTCAGTTGTACAGTAGTCATTTTTTACAGTCGCATAAATTATGGATCGTTCCCAGGAGTCACCACTGGTGGCGTTTCATTGTAAACGGCAAATTCACTGACAGTGACGAGTATCAGCATTTTCGAATGCCACAAACTACGTTAATGTATTTAGTAAATGCTTCGAAAGACGATATTAGAAAAGTAAACACTTCTCTACTAGGCACCATTTCTGATTGGCTGTCTGTTGCCGAGCAACAATCGAACACCACTCCGTTTCTGAAGTGGTGAACAAACTTAGGTACGCAATTGTGGTGCTAACCCTGATCCATTAAAAATGATCGAAAAACCATCGATGTAAAATGGGGTAGTAACACCACTTTCTAATTCCAGGTGTGAAATGTTTCTTCATCCAGGGTTAAAAGCAGTGTTTAAAACGCCGATAACCCAGGGCTAAGAGCAAGGGGGGAAGCCCTATTGAAATAAACTCTATTTTTACTGGTGCTTTGACATTGAAATGGACTTTGAATCTTTTCTGGGGAAATAAAACAAAACATTGCTTCATTTTGTTTTTACCTTGACTCTGGCTGCAGATCCAGGAACCCGGAGGATGCCCTCGGTCTGTAGCCCCGTCTGCTCCAGCTTATATAACAGCTGAAACACCATCATGAAGTCATCGATTTAGAGATGCACTTTTAATTGTACACATTTGGCACTTTTATCTAAAGTGAGTTGGCAGCATTTTCTAAAACCTCTACCTTTAGAACGTGATGATCACTACTTTTTTTTTGTTTGGGTGAAATCCCATTTAATGTAGTAACTCTTTCCTCAAGTGCCAGTGTTTTAAACAAACCAAACCCTTCAGGACTCCACCTTTGTTTTTGGGAAACTCTGTGTTGAGTGTGGGCCGTGAGGTCAGGACAATGAGAGATAGCGCCGAGAGAACGTTTGTGAAAAGCTGACTGGGAACTTTCTGGAAAAACTCAAGCTTGCTATCTGGGTTTCCACCTTCCTGACTCATTGTAACAGCCAGTCTGGCTGCCGGAATGGAGATCCTTGGGACATTCGGTTTTCAGAGTGCCTTTATAAAATTAAATTGTCTCAAATATAAAAACTAAATTATACAGAACACTCATGATGTATTGAAATGGATGAAGTGCATTTATACTAAGGTGTCTGTCCCATCTCAGACAAACCCCTGATGATTTATACCGCAGTGTCTCGTTTGATGCTTCTAGTCTAGTCTCGTTTGCTCCTGGTGTTCGGTTTCTGCCACCTTTATTCTAGTCATGTTTACCCTCTTAGTGGGTCAGGGATCTGGCAGGGTCTACGTTTCAGCGCTAGTAGCTGCTTTCTGGTGCTGTGGTCTCTTTTCTTGTTCTTCAGCCAAGTGCTGATAACTGGTTTTGTCTGTTTATTTTGTGCATGTGCTCTGTCTCATTTTATTAGTTTTAAGGTTATTTTTTTTCTTTTTGTTGATTAAACCCTTAATTTATTTCCTGACAGTGTCCTACAATCTCTCATGCAAACAATGAGAAATACTAAGTATTTATTAAATCTTGTTCAGTCGTTTTATTTTCCTCTTAAGGTGTTTTATGGGAGCTTTTCTTTTAGTGCAGTGCAGCCACCAACTAATAGTTTTGTGTCAAAGATGAAAGAAGGAAAAATGTATATTTCCTACATTATAATTTAATGTTAATTTATTTCTTTACTGCTATTTCCAATATTACTATATTTAATATTATTATTTTTCTTTATGACATCATTTAAATTAACAATTTTCTTTACTCCGGTTTCCCCCACAATCCCAAAAAACATGCTGTTAGGTTCATTGATTAATCTAAATTCCGCTTAGGTTTGAATGTGTGAGTGGTTGTGGAAGGACTAGTGAACTGTCCAGGGTGTACCCCCGCCTCTCGCCTAATGTGCGCTACAGAAATTCACCGGCAGACCCCTGTGACCCCAAAAAGGGAAAAAAATGGGTTGGAAAATGAAAGAATGAACGAAAGAACTTTTAGTCATGTCCCCAACTTTTTACTCATTCCTGTTGTACCCCAACCCATCCCCCTCTTGAAAAACTGGGGAATTTCCAATAGTCAATTTTTCAGCAGGAAGTTGCATCACTTGGGTTTTTAGAAGTCCACGGGAAGAGCGAACTTCAGTTCTCTCAATTTATTATTTAAATAGTTGATTATTTTCTGATGATGTCTTGGAGCAATATTTAAAAAAATATTGTCCATCCTGTTACTCAAACTATTTCAGGGATTTAATTAGTTTAGTGGAAACATGCTGATATTTGGTAAATAACTGAATTTCCGGAACCTTCTGGTTCTACAATCATGTGCACCATATCTAGCATGTATTTGCTAATTCTTTGCTAAAAAAAAAACTCTCTCCTGTTACTTATATAAAGAATAACCCATCTTTTGATTATAAATCTAAATAAAAAGGTTAGTAAGTTACTTAAGATAGACCACTACCCATTCGGAATACTCAAGAGTGTTTGCTATTGGAATCTGTTATGAAATCAAATACAACATTTTGAAAAGTTACAGCAAGCAAATGCACCCATTTGGTGGAATGGATCTTATATTAACTAGAATTCTATTATTGTAATATTGAATATTAGTTTAACTCCCAGAAATTTCTCCAGCTTTCGCTATGATTTTGATCTTTTTAAGTTTACTTTGTTTTTTATTTGAGCTGTACAATTTATTACTTTATTACTCATCTTACCTTCTTGAAAACCAAAGGAACTCGCAATCCAGGGAGTTTCTTCTGATCGTTCTCTAGCAGAGTAGTGAGAGGAACACCGAATATCCCACTGTCTGTTGAAAGAACACACCGGCATAAAATCAAAATGTTAAATGTCAGGCTGTAGATAAACTTTTTAATAATAATATTACTTTTTTATTTTTTTACCTTTCAAGTCACCCGAGGGCACCTCACATAGACAAATAAATAGCAGCAGTTACAATACTAAAACATAAAAAAATATAAATATTCATAGAAGGTACGCTTCCCTAAACATGAAGGTGTTCAGACACTGCTGTGGTGGATGGCGCAAGCTCCATATGAGAAATATGGAAAAACTACATCAGAGGGTCTTTTAAATAGGCAGATGTCGAACCATTTAAAGCTTTGTTTGAGAAAAAAAGTATTTTGAGATAAGAGCAAAGTTTTAGAGAGCTGAAGTGATGTGTAAGTAGCATTATGTAATTATGCCTTTATTCTTTTTTCCATTGTTTACTAAAAAAGCATGCTCATGATGAGAGATAATAGACATGCACAAAAAGTTAAATTATCACTTTTCTGGTAGAACAGACTCAGAATCACAGGGATACACAGGTTCATCTAAGGGACTGTGTCGGCATCTCCCAGCAGAGCGACCAATGTGAAACTCCAACTTTTAAATATATTTGTTTATTCAACAAAAATGAGTTGTAAGGTAAACACAAAAAATGAAAATTAGATTAATCTTAATGAAAATCTCCCGAGAATCAGAGGATGTATGTGGTCAAAAAAGTTTACAACCCACACAAACTACTCGCTCAGTTCCAACTCCGCTTATATAGGGTGTGGCTCATATCCAAAATGTGATATTCATTTTTCTTCCCTCCTTCACGCCTTTCGGGGTCCCAGGGGTGTGCTGGTACTTATCTCCAGTGCACATCGGGTGAGAGGAGGGGTCCCTCTCTCGCCAGTCCAACCCACACATTCACATCTAAGGGGTAATTTAATTTCAATTAACCTAACCGCATGTTTTTGGGATTGTGGGGGAAACCCAGGCAAGCAACCTTTCCAGTAAGGTCCCCGGCACTCAATAATAATAATAAAATTATTAAAACAATTTGTCTGAAATATAAACAGCTACAACAGGGATGATCCCAATAAACCAAGCGGTAAACCCATGCATGCAGCTTTTGTTGCATAACGATGAGTGACATATCCTGCAGTTCATCAACTGTCCATTAGAGGCTGACTCCAGAAATGAGGTTCCCATGTGTCCAAGCAAAGACGCAAATAAAATTTATCTGCAAAAAATAAAGCGCCGTTTCCATCCAACAGGTCCGAGAGAACAAATCTGTCACTTCATGATAAACTTGCCAAATATCAAAAGAAATTGGTCTATTTTTCATATATAATAACAAACTTCCTTCTTAGAACACATGTGTGCAGTCATCTCATCTTGCTTTTGGAGGCCTGAGACTGCTTTTTTGGAACGCAGACAGTTCTGGGATTATCCCTAACCACTTTGATGACAGACTTTGGCTAAGGAATTTAAAATGACCAAAACAACATTTATGATGTTGTACAATGAAACCGCTCCGTTGGTTAGTCCCATCAATGCTGCCCCATTGCGCCGCAGTTCCAGCAGACAACGCATTCTAATTGCATTGTATTGAGATTTATTTGTTAAATGTGTTTCCATTGTAGTTTATGCGCAATTTCAATAATTTTTTTACATTTATGCGCATCTACAGTTTTTTATGCAATATTCCAAAATGACAGCAATGTTTAAAAATACACTTCCACCCCTGTCTCGATGTTGTTTTTTCAACATATGCGGCTTGATATAACCTTTAAGAAAACGGGTGGGAGAATGTTCAGTGTCAATGTCAATTATCTAACCATCTCACTTGGTAGATTCTTTTAGAAAATTAAGCAATATATGAAATAAACTTCTATGATTTCTAAACCCATTTCTTTTATGTTCATAAACATTTAAAATTGGGAGCAGAAGGGCTGAGCCCAATGAAACGTTCCAATTTGAGGTCTGCAGAAATGTATCGCCATTGAAACTCTGAACATATGAATATTATTATTGGAATTAATACTAGTTAAAGTTATTGCGATACGTTTTAAGCTGTGTTAATAATCTGTAGGGTGTAGTTGTTTGGGTTTAGTTCGTGAATCTGTACAATGTTTTATCAAGTATTATCTCTGGAGTGTTATGGCTTTTGCTCTTACTCATTAAAACAGTTTGCATTTGGTTGGTGACGCAAGTCCTGATTTCCCACTTGCTCTACTGGTTGGCACCAGCCCATCTTCTCCATTGTCTAAACCTCTTTCAGGTGCTTTCACACCCACCTTTAGCTTTGCAGCGCACCAATCGGTTCCTCGTCATCTCGACGCCCAGTGTGTCGTAGAACGTTGTGAGTTCTATAAGAGAGATGTAGCCGATTTTCCTCATGTCCTCAGAGGAGAGATCACAAACTCGCGTCAATCCCTGTCTGGAGCAAGCGATCTGGAAACACTAACACCCCAGACACACACACACACACACACACACCACAAACTGCATTAGACGAGATGATGCTTTCAGTAAACACTCACCAGTACACACTGCCAGGAAACCAGAGCTTTTATCTTGGAGACATTTCAAGCCAACAGAAAATGTCAAAGCAACAGATGTGAATGGACTTAGGCAAAACACTCTTACTAATGAAATCCTGATTGATTTGCTTAATTTTATGTTTAGTTACATTTTAATGTGATGCTGGGCGGCACGTGACAAACAAGTTGGTAGTTCATGCTTTCTATTTATATTGACTGACCTTGATGCTTTTCTTGTGAGAGGGTTTTTCTATTTCAAGTGGGATTTCTGTTTGTTAGAAGTTTAGCTGTTTTTTGTAATGTAACCAATTTTTAAACATATTTGTAGTTGATTCAAGGTAATTGTCCACCTTTTTGGAAAAATGGGCATTATCAGAAAGTGACCCGTTCAGAGTCGTAGACAGGTTTTCAGAAATCCAGCCATTTCCCAGAATCGCCGATGCAGTGACCGATGAGTCTCTGACTGGTCGTGAGATATATAGCATGGTAAATATCTGAAGCTGTTGTTGACTCAGAATTTTGTAGTGTGAAATTTTCTAGTATTCTGACTAGAAATAATGGCTGCGGCCATTATTACCTACTTCCAATGAGAGAGCAGCATCCAGGGCGAGGGGAAGTTGGAAACAAATGTATAGAGAGTGAAATTATCAATGGTTTCGGTTCAAAAATGGCTTCTTCTCTGTCTATTTGGATGAAAAAATGAACACATTTTTGATAATAATCCAGGTTCGGTTCGGTCTTGCACGTGTGACCTCGTCTTGTTTTCAAGTCACTTCTTCGAGTGTTTGGTTGCAGACATGGACAAAGTTTCTGTGATTCTTCCTATAGTCATTCACTCTAAACTCCCCTTTTGTCGACCAATCGTACGGTGTGAGCTCAGCCCCAGAGAGTCCTGCAGTGTGAAATGACAAAACTACTCAAGCAGCTTCAGAACTACTCTGAAAAAAGTGCTATTTGAACTTGGCATATCCCGATGATCTGAAAGGCAAATCTGTTTGGGAAGCATACACTCCAACTTCCACTACAAGAGAATGCCACATTGTTTTTTCAACCTACGAAGTCCACCAGTCAGTCATTAAGGGATACCAACAGCGAGTTTCGGATAGGAAAGTGGAACGCTCAGGCTAAAGTCAACCAAGTTGTCTGCAAACTGCAACACCAGGAGATCATGAACAAAGTCCAAGCAGGAAGAGGAGGTCTGGAGAGGGGTGCCTCAGTTCTAGTTCTACAGGAGATGGGGGTTGCAGAGATGGGAAGGCTAAAGGCAGAGTGCAACAAGATCAAGGCTGGATCACAGAGCTGACAATGAAGCTGGACAACCTGGAACTGGAATATAATTTGACCAGACTTGTGGAAGGTCCCACAGGCAAAACTCAGGTTCGTTATTCCATCAAACTATGGTTATGGTTTCCTAAATTCCACCAGCTATTGGGGAACAAAGTTTGAAGCCTACCCTTCAGTTGTCATGGGCATCGAAGGGGTAAGTGTTGATACCTAGCAAGAAGTTCCATCTACCTATAAACTAAAAAGGATTTTGTTCTTTGTAAAATAATTTGTTTGTGGCCTTTTATTCATTAGGAAAAGGCTGAAGATAGAGTGGAAGTGAGTGGGAGCTGAAGAAAGGAGAGTGTTTCGTTATGGAATCGATGGTATGTGTGGCACTTTTTCAAAACATTTATTCTTTGTTTCTTGTTGTGGTATTAAAACTGAAACAGATCCCCTTGAAAAGCATCTTCATTTGTGAATCTCATTTAAAAGTATCTTCGACATACTTTGAAGTAAGTGCAGTTATGCTTGTGAAAGTTGAGGTGATGCAATCTTACATGTAGGTCCCTTTCGTCTCTGCGAGTCTTTTTGCAGTCCTGGCATTCTCGTGATTTCCGATGTGTTCGCGCCGTTTCAGAATACGCAACATCAAAAGATAAAACCATGACTTCTGGCGAGCCGGTCGAGCCATTGCTCTCTGATGGGGTCAGGGCAGTACACACTGGAGAAACTGAACACAAACAAGAGGAAAATACACTATTCACATTTAAAACAAAAACTAAAAGACTAACAAATACTAATGGCAGTGCCACACTCCTATTGAAAATATAAATACAAACTTAGTTTTTATGTTCATGTGTATGAAAATGCATGTTAAGTGATTCTATTAGGCTTTATGAAAAAAATTACCCCAGTCATTTTCATTTCACAAATATTTATTTATTTATTCCTTCATTCATCTTCTAACACGCTTATATTTGTTTTCCTATCTCCAGAGCACATTGGGCGAGAGGCAGGGGTACACCCTGGACAGGTCGCCAGTCCATCGCAGGGCAACATTCACACACACATTCACACCTAAAGACAATTTAGATTATTCAATTAACCTGGGATTGTGGGGGAAACCGGAGTGCCCGGAGGAAACCCACACAAGCACAAGGAGAACATGCAAACTCCTTCCAGGAAGGTCACCGGCGAGCCTCAAACCAATAACCATCTATCTTCCACAGTGCTACCTTGCTGCCTAGTATTTACTAAATATTTAAAATGTAAAAAATAGTCATTTATACCACACAGCAAAAATCAGGTGTTAATTTAATTTCCACAAAGTAATGCCCTGGAAAAATAACAAAAACTAAATAGTGCACTATACACTATGTTCCAAATTATTACACACCTGCTATTTCTGTTTCAGTTCAACACATTGATGGCATTGTGTCTCGGGGCTGTTTTGATCAATGAACCTTTCTGGGACACGTGATAATTAGGACGCCAGGAGAGACGAATTAAAGAACAAACTACTAAAGGTATGTGTTTATTACTAAGCAGAGTGCCATTTTCAAGTAATACGGAGAAGAAAAATATCTCTATGCTGCTGATAAGTGTGAAATAGTTCAATGCCTTGGGCGAGGTCTGGAAACATTAGATATTTCACAAAAATGTATGCATAACCAGCACAATGTTAAAAGATTTTGGGCTGATTCAGAACGAAAACCAGTTCGAGTAGAGAAAGGCACATCTGCCAGATCTATGCATCAAATCAAGAGAGCAGCTGCTAACATATGAAAACATTACATATTTTACAAAAACATATGCATAACCACTGCCGTATTACAAGACTTGCGGCTGATTCAGAACAGACGAGTTGATAATGAACTCCCAGTTTAACTGTAAAGTGCACAAATCTTCATCCATTTATCCTTCTGTACATTGCCATCACGTACTGTAAATATTGTCTCGCTTACAGTAACCTGCGTTTGCCTCATGTCTGAAGGGTGTTATCTAGAAAGCATCTTCTGAGTTGATGCATGTTAATGTAAACCCATGATGGTAGCAGAATAAATGCAGCCCAACCTTTAGGTGGATTCCATTGGGGAAGGGTGGTTGTACAATGTCCATTTGGAGACACAGGAGGAGTCAATTCAGACTGAAAGAGATCAGGCAGACCATTACAAATTGCACATCCACCACTAAAATAGATGCAAGCAGCTGCAAGTAAAATCACTTTCACATATCGAATTTAATTGTGAAATAAAAAATAAAAAATTACTGCTTGATCATTTTTCTCCTATCTGTTATCCACAAGGCTAAATATGATTTCAATATCAGCAATGAGATCAGATATCAGCAGAAATAAAGCAGTGTAGAGTCAAAATCAATAAGATCGCATTACACATTTATCATAAATAATGTCTGCATGTGTTCACGGATGTATCTGCAGTCCTGCTCAAGTTTGCACATGTGTGGGATCAGATCAGGCCTGTGAATCAGAGCTTTATATTTATTCTCAGTGAGTGTTTATGTGAGAGATGGTTCAGCTGTCAGAGCAGCTGAGCCTAAGTCACCGGTGATTCACCAAACAAACTCTACAGGAATCGCACTCGAGCAAAAAACACTGGGCGTGACTTATTCAGAAAGTTATCCAGGATCTGCAGCTTTGGTCATCATTTGGTTACCAAAAATATAAACATATTTTTATATGCGTCAAACACAAGCCCGTCGGGCCACATCCGGCCTGGTGTACAATTATCTGGCCCATGGTGTGAAGCTGTGATGAATAATTACCTACAGATCCCATTAATGCAGTGCTGCAGTCAGAACATGCAGCTTACTGAAAAACAGTATGCAATATTTTTTAGTACAGCTGCCATTTTACTGTAATTTCACATACAAATTTTAAAAGTCTAAGACTGGACAGAAAAAATGGGGCAGAGAAGCCGAATCCTGCAACAGATCGAAGTTTTCAATATTCATGCAGCTAAAGTATTAACACTGGTGTACTGGACTGGGATTTGTAGTTGAATTTCACTTCGCAAATCAATGTTTTTGAGCAATGTTTTATTGCCTATGAGCTCACTACAAAAAGTATAATGCCCCATATATTTTATTTACATCTATTGTAAATAGATGCAAATGGCAACCGCCTGCATTCACGCATTTCCTCTATTTACATTTGGTCTAATTTTAGTCAAATAATTATACAATTATTTGGGGAAATATTAAAATTATATTTTCACAATGTTACAGTATAATATATGTTTTAAAATTTATGGCATGACATATAAAGAATTGTTCCATCATTATTTTATTTATGTAAAAAAAGCATATACATTTTTAATAAAAAAAAAAAGAAATCTTGAAAGTTGGTCATATTTTGTTTTAGTTGTTTTTTTGTAAACCATCTCAAAAATAGGGTTTTGGGGTAAAGCAGAAATAAGACACTCGTGTCTGTAATTCTGTGTGTCTGTCAATGGCAAATGCATTATGGTAAAAACCAAGTGGCAACCTCCTACTTTTCTTCTCACTATTTAATAGGAAGTGACGAACTGCAATTCCTATCCCTGCCACTAGAGGTTGGCTCCAGAAGTGAGCAGGTTCTCATTCACTCCAATGTTAAATTGCCCAATTTGAAGCTGAAAAATAATAATAATTCCACCCTTTGCTCCAATAGTTTATTGATTTAGATCTCTAGATTGATCTTCATGAACACCCCTCAGGGTATACTTTTTAAAAATTAGTTGGTTTATGATTTGTTAAGCTTTAAAATTCTGCATAATTTAAGGGCGTGGTTTCTTAAGGGGCATATGATTGACAGTTCTGCGGCTTGTCTTGTCACTCCACATCCTCTGGTGTTTTTTTTTTTTTTAGATATTACTGTCGGTTGTTTCTTTTGTGTGTGTGTGTGGTTTTAGACTGCCGTGTGTGTGGTTTCAATGCCCATGTCCCGTCCTGTCTGTGGATGTTTTGTCCATTTTCGATTACTGACTGGATTTAACAACCTGCGTATAATCTGTAAATATCAACTGCATCCTTTACAGCCATACAGAGTTCTGATAAGCATCACAAATAGGTTCATATGCTAATTTCATATGAAATTAGCTTGTTTCCAGACACGGTTATTGATGATGCTTGCAATGAAGCAGTGCTGTTTGCTAAAGATTCATTATTCTCCATGCCGCTGTTTCATTTGATCCACATTAATCTTAGCATCAATGTTTAAAGGCAAAAGAACTGAAACATCTGTGTTTGAGCAGGTTTCTTGAAATTATTTAATGCTCTTAAAACGCCCACATCTTGCATCCATAAATATAAAAATGCACGCCCACATCTCCACATTTAATCAACTGATACACTGCACCAAGCTCCATACAACCGTCAGCTGACCATTAATCTCTCTGTGAGAAAATGAAGGATATAAAGCAATCTTTTTTTAAAGAAAATCTATAATATATATATAGATATAAAGAAATCTTTTTTCTGTATTAAATACACCTAAGACTAGTAAAAATGCACATTACAGATCTTGAGAAATATTTCTAAAAACAATATTATTATTATTATTATTATTGGTTCAAATGGAAAATACATTAGTGTATTGAAGTGATATATTAGATATAATGGGCTGTGTATCTTATAGTTCTCATCAGTGACCGCCAAGACTTTTACAAAACATAAATCATCATTTTACTAGTCACATAATGAACTGATATCTGTATCAGATTAGCCGGAATGAAATCCGAGGGTTGCTTTGTGTCTCAGCTGTGGTGAAGCTAATTTTATCAGCGTCTGGTGTTTCCTCAAGGACTGCTGTTCATTCCTGTCTCAGTCAGTGGGGCGGATATTTTCAGACAAATTCACAATACGCACCAAACAAATGGAGAAGCTCAGCACAGCTGCAAACTTTCTGCTTACAGTACTCAGCTGACATATCTGTGGTTGGTAATGCTTGTTGAAAGTATAGTAAATATCACTAATGTATAAAATCACAGTTGTCTATTTTGTCTTTACGTGGAAATAGCTTTCGCATCGAATGTTCCCACTCTTAGCAAAGACATACCCCAGGGTTCACTTCTAAGACCAATAACTTTAATCCGTTACACAACAAACTGTAATTAGCGTCACAAGCCAATAACAGTCAGTGTTTGAAATCATTCAAAAGAACTTTTTGAACTAAAATTGTGCTCACCGGCACCTCTGGTGTGGTGAAAACATCCCGCACGTGTCTCATCGGCGGTCGATTCCTCTTGCGGAGTGTTTGAGTGTAATTATCCAATCGCTTCTTCACCATCGCGGCCTGCGATCGTGTCAGTGTGGACAAAAGTGCTTCAGTTGGGCCATCTCCTTGAGTTCCCGTAACTAGTGTGGACAGCCCCGCCTCCTGGAGCCACGCCTCTTCAAGCTCCGCTTCTAAAACCATCAATTAAACAACAGAACTTTTGATCAGTCAACAAAACAAAGAGTAAACCTGAGCCCCAGTTAACTTTGATTAGTGCAGTTTTTTTAAGCTGAAATAAAGCTAGATTGCTAATGTAAACAGTCTGGTTGCTATGGAGGGGTCAGTTATATAATATAATGTTCCCCATGCCTATATGAGCAGAATAAACCAACCCCCATGTCTATATGATTTTCCAAAGCTGAGATAGAGATATACAAATTGGTTGCTATGGTGAACATCTGGTTGCTATGAAAGCGACATAATATATGTTATGTAATATAATGTAAAATAAACAAACCCCCATATCTCTATGACTTTCTAAAGCTGAGATAGGGATTTGCCAAATTGGTTGCTATGGTAAACATCTGGTTACTATGAAGGTGTCATTGACATAATGTTCCTCATGTAAATATGAGTAAAATAAACCAACCCCCATATCCCCATATAACTTATGACTTTCCTAAACTAACTTCTGTATCTATATGTTTTTCAAAAGTGGGGATAGAGATGTGCCAAACATAATAACAATATAAAATATAAAAAATTTTATTCCATATAAACGGCTACAACACCCATAAACTTTGAATTGCTATTGCATGGTAGACAAAGACTAGAAGTTTTCATATATTTCATTTTCAACTTTTTTATTGAGCAAAAAAACTCAAATGTTTTGGATTGATGGATTAAATCATACACATTGATTTAATTCAAAAGCATACCATAGAAGACTCAAACTTGACTCAAACAGGATTCTCTATTTAATACAGATGAAATGACAGAGTAAATATCTCACCATCAGTGCTAGTGCTCTCTTTCGGTTCTTCCTGGCACTGATCATCCTCCTCAATGTCTTTCACTTCGCTCCAGTAAACTTCCATTGAGTCCCGGGGCAAGGAGGCAGATACGGGCCTCTGCAAACTCATGCCGCCGGCCCGCTGATACTGAGCTTTCCTGAAAGATAGAGAAAGACAGATGTGAACATACCAGTGTCTGTTACGTTTATAAGTTATGGTGTACATATTCCAACAACTTTCAAGAATAAAAAGCACCCATAGGTTTCTAATAAAGGGCTAGGATTCAAATTGAGCGCAGATAGCAATGCAATGCACCCAGTGAATAATCGTAAATGGGACAAGGGTTAGCATAGATGCCTGAGTGGCTGATTGTTTAAGGCTCAATTTAACTTCAAATAACCGGTAATAACTGAGCTTTCCTGTGGCTCAGTTGGTAGAGCAAGGTTGTGAGTTCAAATTACAGGGTAAGCAAGAACTGACAAAAAAATGTGTTCATTCTTTCCAATGTAAGTCGCTTTGGATAAAAGTGTTAAACATTAAGGTAACAACAAAATTCACCATACTCACACTTGTCATTAAGGTCAAAATGAAATATATGAAGCATAGACAATACTTTAAACAATTAACATCAGCATCAATTGGAATCTGCTCACTACTGACACTAGTGGTCACTTGATGAATTGCAGTTTCAGTCACTTCTGGTTACGCATCTGTAGAGAAAGTGGAAGGTTTTTTTTTTTTTACAGAAATAGCTCTACTATGAGTTTTCTGTCTGAGATAAAGCAAATATTTGACATTTGTTTTAGAACATTTGGATCTTATACATTTTCAAAGTTGTTGGAAATCTTTGAAACATAAATATTGTTTCTAAATGTAAAGAGTTTAATCTGGTTCTAGATACAAAAAATCTGAAAAACTATTGCCTATTAGGCCTTGGCGGAATGGAATGTGTATCGTAAAATAACTTTTTATTCTGTATACACCGCGAAATGTAAATAAGTGGGCATGGGCAACTCCCATGCCGCATGTGTGAGGATGAGATTGGTCAAACCGCTGAATGCAAGACTCGAAAAGGAGAAACAGACGAGGGGGACTCCTGAGCATGAGTAGAACTCTTTATAAGGGTTAAAATAAAATACAAAATAATCAAATAAGATCAAGTCGTTTTCTTTTCTTAAATATTCAAGCTGATTTATAAGATTATAATATAAAGTCATTTGGTACATTTTCTGGATTAACAACTTATAAAAAAAATTATCATACCTTGAAATAAAATTTGGGTCAATCTGCCCAGCCCCATTGGCTATCTATTTTAAAAAAATCTATATGTTGCTTGTTTAGCTCTTGAAACACGTGGGGTGTCTAAATTACAGTAGTCAAGAGCCGTGAGAAATACATTGTTTAACATAGAGGGGTCATTTCAAGGAGTTGTGAGGGTTAAAACGTGGGGAGATGACCACAGAACATGTTTTAAATGTGTGAGGGTCCCGCCTTCTCTTTCCCCAAGCATATTCCCCAAGCAATAAGTTGTTATAAGTTGCTAAAACTGCTCAATCTTGCAGATTTGCCCTGTTCAACATCAGAAAGATCAGACATCTCCTCACAGAACATTCAACCCAACTTCTGGTCCAAGCAATGGTCATATCAAGACTCGACTACTGCAATGCTCTTCTCGCTGGACTTCCTGCATGTGCGGTCAGACTAGGGCTGGGCGATATATCGATTTTAAAACATATATCGATATATTTTTAAACGAGATATGAAATTTGACCATATCGCATATATCGATATAGGCTGCGTAGTTCAAACTGCGCTGTGAGAAACTGCTTTAACCCGGAGCTCTCAACACTACTTCGCGCGCCCCTGGCCACGCCCCTCCTCTTTCAGGCACAGAGCGGGGAGGGGCTGGACTCTGGAGCAGACAATCCGCCGGCACTCTTCAACAAACATGGAGGAAGCAACAACATCTGCTGAGCATGCGGAGAAATTAGTTGGTAAACAAAAAAGTAGCGGCTCAGTAATATGGAGATGGTTCGGATTCAAAGTTTCTGATGGGAAACAAAACCATGTCATATGTAGGGAGTGCCATAAAGAAGTTACAGCCAGGGGTGGAAGCACTACAAATCTTTTTCACCATCTAAAACAGTGGCACAAACTGCAGTATGAAGAGTGTGTGAAACTGCGCGCTGCCGAGGCCCCAGCTGCAAGCCAACCGCAACCCGCAAAAGCTCCAGCCCGACACAAAGCTCCCTTCAAGCTTCATTTTCCCGCGGTGTACCGTTGTTGTGCCATATTTCGACTCCCCGGCAGATTCCGACTCCCCTCTTGCGTGAACGCGCATTCAATCACGTGATTACACAGACTAAGCCAATGAGAGTTCACATAAAATGTTTACTCGTGAAAAAGTTTTAATTTTTATTTTGCTTATATGCCGCGTAGATGTCAAATTTACTTGTAACACATTGTTCAACTATAAATATTGTTTAAAAAGTTTAAAAGAATGCAATCGCCTAAGTTGCTTACAGCATTGAATATTTTAATAATTTATGAATGTACAGCATTATACAAACTTTAGATTTTTATATTTTATTTGCGTATTCAAATATATTTATATTTTATTCCCAAAAACAAGGGAACAGCTGAGTATTGTTTCATCCGGCCAGTTTAAATAAAACTACTTGTGAAATGTCATATTTGGGTTTGACTGTGACTAAACAATTGCTCTCACTTTTTGATAAAAATATCGGGATATATATCGTATATCGATATTCAGCCTAAATATATCGGGATATGACTTTTGGTCCATATCGCCCAGCCCTAGGTCAGACCCTTTCAGATGGTCCAGAACTCGGCAGCCTGACTGATCTTCAAAGAACCAAGAAGAGCACACGTCACCCCTCTTCTCATCTCTCTCCACTGGCTTCCCATTGAAGCTCGAATTAAGTTCAAATCATTGACGCTGGCATACAGGACAGTCACAGTCCTTCATACCTCCACGAACTCATCCAGATCTAAGTCCCCTCCAGACGCTCAGAAAATGACCAGCGTCTTGTGGTCCCATCTCAGAGCGGCAAAAAATCTCTCACCAGGACCTTCTCCTTCACAGTTCCTGGCTGGTGGAATTTCATTGCCGTCCCATTACGGAAAGCTGAATCTCTCTACGCCTTCAAAAAGCAGCTAAAAACTGTACTCTTTCGAGAGCACTTACTAACTTAACTATAAAAAAAAAAAAAAAAACCTCTGAAGCACTGTTTTGATCTGTACTAGCCTGAATGTGTTCTATGTGTATGTCTACTGATCCATCCACTTTGTACCAAACTGCTTGATGTTTACTCCCAATGTAAGTCGCTTTGGATAAAAGCGTCTGCTAAATACGTAAATGTAAATATAAATGTATTCCTTATCTTCCTCAACTTCTAAATAAAGAGCTATTAATTATTAGTTTCCAAATTAATTGCTGTGCCCTGCGATGGACTGGCAACCTGTCCAGGGTGTACCCCCGCCTCTCGAGCAATGTAACCTCAAAGACCACCGTGACCTCAAAAAGGGACTAAGCGGGTTGGAAAATGAATGAATATTAATTGCTGTTTCCTACCAAATTTACATCAAAGGTTGATTTTTGCAATCCACTTTCCTAGAAAGGCCACATCCATGAATACATCACTAGAGTAAAAACAAAGAAAGGAGATGAAGATGACTTCCGTCTATCAGTGCTAGGAAATTGTGCTGTCATTTAGGAGGAAGCTATCGATCTGCTCATGATGGAGGCTTAAGTGTTAGATAAGAACTTCCACTGCTCCACACATTTTAAAAGCTAGTCACAAAAAGAGCAGCGATGTCGTATTACTAATTAACTGCGCAATATATTGTCATTTTGTAAGTAAATAGAGAAAACGATTCTTAGGTTCTTCAACACTCTTTTCTCTCTGGGCCTTGGTTGGAAACACACTTATATTGAGGTGAAGAGAGTGTTTGTGTTAACATAAATAAATAACTTCCTTCATTCCTTCAGCATGAGGAACGCCAAGATCGCAGCAGAGCTGGTTCAGAAACACATAGGCATGTGCGTGATGAGTATTGCTTGTTGTGAGGTAGTTTCTTCATCTAAATTAATATAAAAAGCCTGGATTAAAATTAAATAAAAAAACGTAAAAGTGATCTTTTTCAAGTCAGGGTCTCGCCTGGTTCAAACTCAAGGCATGTGTTGTTTCCTAACAATGCCTGCGGATCCCCTGCTCTCTTAAAGGCACAGTGTTCCATTGTTCCCACTCCTGTTTGCAATCAGTAATCAGTGAATAATCACTGTTCGCAAGAGGAATGTAAAAAACGCACGTGTCTCAATCTTGTACTATTTAGATGCAAAGCTTGTGAGATAGATATCAAACATCTACGTCTCGACTGCTCCAGATTCAAATAATAGAAAACTTTTAGAAATGTAACTAAAAGCTCACAGACTCCTCTCAGCATTTTAAGTTTTGAATACAAATGTGGACATATTTTAATAGGATTAGTTGCTTAATGTGACCGCAATTTGCTATGTACTGAACGCAGTACAAATCTACTGCCGAACCATTAAGAGGGTCCTACTGGTAGACGCTAGTTCTGAGCATGCTGGACATCTTCTGGTTTTGATGGGTAGTTAGCTTGACGTGTCTTGCATCTTCTGCACAAGTTCTTTTGACCAACCACTGAATCTATGATCCTCAGCATTTCAAGTTTCTGTGTGCTAAGAGCTTGAACACCACTTCTTGAAACGCCAGTCCGCTGGGAGAGACCTTGCTGGTGCATTATAAGTACAGTGGTACCCTGAGATACGAATGCTTCGAGTTACAAAATGTTCGAGATACGAAATGTCTCGCGGGAATTTTTTTGCTTCGAGATGCGAAGAAAAATTCGAGATACGAACAACCACCAACAGTTCTGCTCTTCCGGGTTCAGGCGCTCCTATCTCCCAGTGCAGAAAGGGTCTGATACGCTTCAAAACACTTCACAGAACACAGCGAAACATTATTTATAGATTACCAATAATAACAAATAATATTTATTTATAACGTGGAAAGTGCTGTTCTGTAGCGCAAGTTAGAGAAGCATTCTCAGAAGAACTCTCTCCAGTACGTTCAGTACTGTCTGCGCTCGTGCTTGAAACCGTGTTTGTGTTAGTAATTCGTGAAATATCTCGAGAAAGTTAACTTTCATACGTGGTGCAGTAATGTTTTCTGCCATCCGTTCTACCTCCTCCGACACATTCAGTTTTGTTGCAAGATCTAGTTTCGGACATGGACAAAGCTGTGCGCGATTCTTTCGAAAGTCCTGCGAATACAGGACTGACTGAATGCTGCACCAGACAGTGTGAAAAGATCTGTGACACGACTTCTCTGAAGATTTGGTATAAGTGAGAAAAGAAATGGCTGTAAATGCCTTTCTTGATATCTTGAGTTATGTTAAATAATAAATAAACATGTTAAGTAATAATATTGGCACAATATGTGATATTTGCTCTCCACAAATAGATATTTCCGATAAAAAGGCAGATCATGACTCCACTGAGGTTTGTATAGTTTTGCATGAAGATTTCCATAAAAGTCAAAGTTGATAAAAACTAAACTGAAAAGAATCAGGTTTCACTCGGACATAATCCATTGACAACCAGAAGATAACACCAGCAACAGAACCAGAACAGCAAAGAGAAGCATGCACAGCCTCAGAGACAGAGAAGTAAATCCATTAACCTTCAAAAGAAATAATCCGAACTCAAATCGGAGCTGGTCTCAGGCAGGTCCTGCACAAACCCCATCAGGTCTTCATTCAGAGCAAACACAGCGCCGGCTGCTCTCCATCAGGTCCCGGAGAGATAATGCTTCTGAGAGTAGCCGCGCTGATAGGGAGAGAGATGATGGAGTCTGTGTGTGTTCGAGAGAGAGGGAGAGGAATGTGTGTAGTGAGCAAGAGAGAGGGTGTGAGTGGGCAGAGAGTGACCGAAGGTGTGTGAGGGGAACAGAGAGAGGGGGTTTCTTCCTGCGTTCATGAATGTATGTTGGTGAGAGAGAGAAATGCATGGAGGATTTCCTCCTGCGTCATCCGCATACTCTTCTCCTAAATAGCATACAAAATGAGCGCAAGCCCTCCATCCTGATGAACTCTTAAGAGTACAAGCTTTCCTTCTCAACAAGAGCATGCTTTACACTGAAGTGGACAAACTGCCACTCAACATGTGTGATGTGGAACAGAGTGTTTTTCTTTTTCCCACTTTGTTCATCATTCTCTCTCTCTCTCTCTCTCTCTCTCTCTCTCTTTTAACACTATCTCTCCATTGTCTTCTCAGTTTACAGCTCTTTCCTGAAGCTCATTCAGAGATGTGTGTGTGTGTGTGTTAGAGAGAGAGAGAGAGATTCCTAACGCAGCTGTTTCACTTTAAAGCCACTCTTTAAACAAACACACACTCATGTACATGACCCTCTACAATCACAGAACACTCTACTCTTCTTTATTACTCTCCTCCTCTTTCTTTTACGTCGATTGTTTCTTTTCTCTGCTGAAAATAACAGTTGATTTTGAAGAGAAAAAAAAACAGATCCATTATTGGACCTTAAGCACTTGTTTAATGTTTAGTGTCCAAAAATGTAGCCTTTAAACCACCAGCAGTTTACTGAAAGTGTTTCAGTTTCATTGTCCAAATACAGCAATCATACTTCCATTGCTATACTGAACAGTGTTTCAGTTTCACTGTCCAAATATAGTTATCAAATCTCTAGTGCTAGCTCCAGCGCTATACTGAAGTGTTTCAATTTCACTGTCCAAATACAGCAATCAAACCCCCAATGCTATACTAAACAGTGTTTCAGTTTCACTGTCCAAATACAGCAATCATACTTCCAATGCCATACTGAACAGTGTTTCAGTTTCACCGTCCAAATGCAACCATATAATGACCAATGTTTCAGTTTCACTGTCCAAATATAGTTATCAAATCTCTAGTGCTAGCTCCAGCGCTATACTGAAGTGTTTCAATTTCACTGTCCCGTGGCAATCAAACCCCAATGCTATGCTAAACAGTGTTTCAGTTTCACTGTCCAAATACAGCAATCAAACCCCCAATGCTATACTAAACAGTGTTTCAGTTTCACTGTCCAAATACAGCAATCATACTTCCAATGCCATACTGAACAGTGTTTCAGTTTCACCGTCCAAATGCAACCATATAATGACCAATGTTTCAGTTTCACTGTCCAAATATAGTTATCAAATCTCTAGTGCTAGCTCCAGCACTATACTGAGGTGTTTCAATTTCACTGTCCAAATACAGCAATAAAACCTCCAATGCTATACTGAAAAGTATTTCAGTTTCACTGTCCAAATACAGAAATCATACTTCCAACGCTATACTGAACAGTGTTTCAGTTTCACCGTCCAAATGCAACCATATAATGACCAATGTTTCAGTTTCACTGTCCAAATATAGTTATCAAATCTCTAGTGCTAGCTCCAGCACTATACTGAGGTGTTTCAATTTCACTGTCCAAATACAGCAATAAAACCTCCAATGCTATACTGAAAAGTATTTCAGTTTCACTGTCCAAATACAGAAATCATACTTCCAACGCTATACTGGATAGTGTTTCAGTTTCATCGTCCAAACGCAACCATCAAACCTCCAGTGCTATACTGTTTCAATTTCACTGTCCAAATACAACAATCAAACACTGTATTGAGCAGTGTTTCAGTTTCATTTTTATCTGAATCAAAGAGTTCATAAAGAATCTAGTTATGATGGCATCATCATCTGATCAGTTACAGACTCTGATTGATCCATGTATAGATCGCTGCTCTTCCAGCCGCAGTACCAGCTTTTACTCAAGAGGCGGTGTCTGTGAGCACAAATGTGAAATGCATGTTTAAAATCTTAATTACTTCCCTCTGCTTGTCTCTGGAGGTCCAAGACCCTGTGATGAATGTGGGTCAAACCTGAGTGAAAATAAACACAAAACATCTGCAGAAACCAGAGAAGCTTCTGGAACCTTCGAATCCTGAGCTCAGTCCTCAGGAATGAAAAGTCATCAGAGACCAACACTCATAGGAATAGTCCGTACCAAATATTGTTTATTCGTTACATCACAGGTAATTGACACAATTTGATATTAACCAGTATACCGCACGATGCCATGATCCACCTCCAGGAGTTTTCTTCTAAAAAAAAAGTCTGATGATTTATGTCAGACTCAAGATTTGGTCCACGACTCCAATCTAATGCCAGAAATGAGGATTGTGTACTGACTTTCTGGAGGACTTATTAGGTCTTATCACAGGTTTCCCCACTTAAGCGCAGCATACCCCCCCCCCCCCCCGACCCCCCTCCAACTGACAATGATCTTCTCTAAAGAGTGCCAATATGGGAGCCTCTAAACAACAATTGTTGAACATAATAGATTAGAGGAAGGATACAGAAAGCTGTCTCAGAGTTTTAAATTATCATCTTTTAGTGTTGTTCTTTCATCAAAAAGATTGCACAAAACACCTGAAATCGGTAGATAATGTCAAAGAAACACCAATAGAAAGACTAAACACATTCCCGGGGAACAATAATTCAAACCCCTTCAATATTTGCGTAAAATAGACCCAAACTTTGCTCATTAACTTTATCTCACACAAACAGCACGAGAGCTCATTAGCAAACCCAGCCACTGAACTGCGTGAAGCGTGTTGTTATCTCTACACGTTTATAATGGATTCATTAACTTCGAAGTGATTAGACTTACACAGAACTCTTCGATGAACTGTGAACTTTATTCATGTCCCTTTCCAGTCCGGGTGGCACAACTCTTAATTCTAATTTGAATAACTTCATGGCATTCTATTTGACTTGCAACTCGCGGCCATCACACACTACATTACCCAAAGGGTACGTCCCAAAGGGGGCGTGGTGAAAGCATGACTTGGAGGAACGGGAGTAAACTGTGCGTTTAAAAATCCAAGGCGATTCACAGAGAGTTTTGCATTAAGAAAAGTCATTAGTGGTGCAGTGCTGGTATAGAGGGCTCAAATATTTATGAAAACGCTTTAAAAGAATTGCATATTATGGCCCCTTTAATAATTGCCCTTCGATAGTGACAATTGAATCAAAAATAAAGATGTTATGCGCAATCAGCAGATCCACGCTGTTAAGAGCTTCACAAAAAAAACTAATCGATAAAAGTGCTCGTATCTCAGAGCTGCTCACTGATTGAATTATGAGCCATCCACGCACTAATGGAGCTCCACACAGGAGCCAGAGATATGAACAGAGAACATTTCAATTCATATCTCACAGTGACCAAAGAACACGTTACTTCTGAGAACTATAGCCTTCATATTCTATTATTTCCTTGTCCAATTCAGTTTTTCCACAACAGGAAGTAGTTATCACTCAAACTTCCTGTTCTAGAGTGACAGTAAAGATGTCATTTCAAAGTCAAACACACACTTAGAGATCAATAGCTCAATATTAGCTTCCAATAATATCACTCTGGAGGCTCCTCTCAAAAAGTCAGTATAACGTAGGGCTGAACGATATTCTGTTTTGACATCGACATTGCGATGTGCGCATGCGCGATAATCACATCGCTGGAATATACGATGTGAGGGGGAAAAGCCCAGGGTGTATGATAGAATGGTAGCAAAACACGAGTTTGTTGTATGGCTTGTTGCTGGGGTGACATGCACAATTCGCGTGCCTCCACAGTGACTGGTTCCTGTGCCGCTGCTCACAGCACACATTCACTACTAAAAATGCGCAACGAAGAGGATATGCCGCAAAAAGATGATTTCGTACCAAAAAGAAAGTCGAAATCATGTATTTGGGACTATTTCGGCTACAAAAAGGAGGATGTTGACCAAAAGGAGGTACTCTGCATGGATTGTCATAAAGTTGTGGCCACAAAACATGGAAACACCACCGATTTGTCTGATCACTTAAAACGGCATACAAAGAGAAATCTGGATGTCAACCAAAACAAACAAATTTTTGTGATGCCTTTGCCAGTGTGACACCTTACCAGAAAGGCGCTAAACGACAGAAAGAAATAACGTTTCATATCGCTAAAGATATGTTGATTATGATGACCAACACCAACACTGTTGTACTTTGGCTAAGAAATAGAGATCGACCGATATATCGTTTTACCGATATTTTTCCCGATATTTAAGCATTTTACCATAATCGGTTATCGGTTTTGTAATATCGGGTTCACCGATAAACGGCGCCATCTTGTGGGCGTTTTGAGAATTACGCGCATGATCGCCATTGCAGCACGGCGTCTGAGGGGAACAACAACTGCGTGCACAGGTAAAGTATACTTACTTGCTTTGCTATATTTAGTAAAGTTTATTTAACATAACAGCTATTAATGCACAAATTAGATGTGTTACATAAATGCCGGATATGTAATTTATGCAGCTTGGTTCTAAGAAATAAAGACGAACTCACAGAGTCACGCAAAATAATCCGTCAAATCCTGTCACAATAAAGACGTAACTTTGGCTGGATTAAATAATATACAGCCATGAATAAGCACATGTTGTAAATAAAAGCGCTGAATTTAATTCTCTCTCTGTTGTCTACATGCTCCTCATTCGTCTCGTGAAGTCGGAGTCACGAATGCTAAAATAAACCATCATGTTCCAATAAAGACGTAACTTGCCTGAATTAAATACAGCCACTAATGCGCGTCTATATGCTCCTCATTCGTCTTGTGAGATTCACTAAAACACCCCGAATTATATTAACATTTATATAACAATCATTCCGCTAATAAATATATTCTAAATAAATATAACTAAGAAATTGAATCCGCTTTGTCAGCACGCATTTCATAATCTAGAACGACAAAAATGTTTGTTTTTTTCAAAAACGATATCAGAAATGCAATAAAAACGATGTTTTGTTTGTTATATTTCAATATTTCAGAATATTACTCAGTAAATTAACATTATCCAGCAAATTATTTTTCACTACTTAGCCTATAAACAGCTTTATAAACCTAATAAAACTGTAGTTTAAAATGAAGTTACATTTCTGCAAAGTTGATATGACTCCTGTGCTTGAAGACAGACATTCTATATTTATTTTGCTTATTGGAAATGTTAGTGTTGCTGCTCATGCTTTTCATAAAATATTTTTATTGTTGTAATATGAATATTAAATTTCACATGAAGGACTGCTTTTTACCTCATTGAAGGTTTTATTTTTGAAAAAAAAAAAAACTTTAGTAACAGTGCACTTTCAGACCCCTCTATTTATTGTTGTATAAGAGTTTTGATTTGTATGCAAGGAGGGAGTGACTGTAATAAATAAAACGGTTTGTTCAGTTCAGTGGTGTTGTAATCATTGTGTCAAAAACAGAAGTATAATAGTAAATAAATATCGGTTATGAATATCGGTTATCGGGCACATAAACATGCAAATAATTGGTATCGGTATCGGTAATAAAAAATCAATATCGGTCGATCACTACTAAGAAAGATTGTGAACCAAAGTTTTTTAGTTTTTTTTTTTAAATTATATTTATTTAAAGTTATATTGTTGTAAACCAATCAGGCGGTTGGTGTAAAGCTGCTTTTTTTATTTAAAAATGTTCTGCTTTTGTGTTTACGGAAGTGTTCTGGAAAATTTTGGAATAAAACATTAAGTGACCTCTTTGTCACTTGTACTGAAGCTTACTTAAAAGTGAAATTATTAATATGTAATTATTGACTTTAGCCTGGATTCATGGCTCTCAATATCGCAACATATATCGTTTGGAAGAAAATATCGCAATGTCATTTTTTTCAAATATCGTTCAGCCCTAGTATAACGTACTGGAAAAAAGAAGAACTTACTTTAAAAATCACAAACTGATGAGCCTTTATGAATGTGGGATGAGAACAGATGCTGCACACGGTGTGCAATCATGCAAACATGCTCGTGTCCACAGAAAGCACCAACAGCTCCACCTAGCAACTTTTTTAAATGTTCACTTATTATCACTGAATTAAAGTTGAGATATGTAGTTTCACTGTCCAAAAGAAATAAACAAGAACTAGAGCAGAAGTACATTTCTCTCATAGTTCCGAGACAATTAGTCATCCATTTTAAAAAATCTTGCGTACACTTAACTTTGAGTTTTTCTAGCTTGTCTTAACCACTCTGAATAAGGGTCATGTTTATTTAACCAATAACATGTCCCTATTAAAAGACAAATCAAGTCAAGATAACGAACTGGTTTAGACTAAAATATACTGTACTCAGAGATTAACTGTGACTCATCATTTCCTTTAAAGCTGCTATACTTTTTGGAATACTTTATGATTACATAAAAGATGATGTCAGAATGATATCCACTGTTACTCATTTATTCACTGCAATGCCATTATGGATATGTCATTGCCAAATACAGTGGGTCATCTTTTGAACGATAATAAACAGCGTTTCAGTTTAATAAACATCTCCAAATCAATGATGAAATGTTTCAGCTTCGTTGTCCAAATGCAGCCATTAAAGTTTGGCCATTTACACTGTTTGGGATCAATCTAGATGTGTGATATTCAAACCTCTAGATTGATCATGAGTAGTGTTTCCATTTCAATGTCAAAATAAATACATGAAACTTCCTGCCAACATCTAGATCAGTGTTTAAGTTTAGCAATCAGAAAATAGCCATCACATCTCCAAATAAATGTGTTTCAGTTTCACTGTCCATTAATAAAAGTTTAGTGGCTGCATTTGAACAGTGAAACTGAAACACTGTTCATAAGCGTCTGGTCAAACCTGGGTCATTATGAATCATGAACAGTGTTTCAATTTTACTGTCCAAATGCAGCCTTAACCTCTGGCACTATGACAATGTGTTTCTGTTTCAGCGTCAAAATAAACACAAAACCTCCTGACACTATCCCGAACGGTTTTTAGTGATCTGATAATGGCAATCCCAACTCCACAACATCAATGATGAAGTGTTTCAGTTTCACTGTCCAAATGCAGCCATTAATTAAAGTTTGGTGGCTGCATTTGGACAGTGAAACTGAAACACTGTTTAAATTTGATCTAGATGTTTAATGATCAGACCTCTTGATCGATTCAGTTTCACTGTCCAAATACAGCCATCAATCTCTGGCACCAAACTGTTTCTGTTTCACTGACAAAACAGACATGAAACCTCCTAAACAGTGTTAAATGATCTTATAATAGCCATCACATCTCCAAATGTATGATGAAGTGTTTCAGTTTCACTGTCCAAATACAGCCATCAATCTCTGGCACCAAACTGTTTCTGTTTCACTGACAAAACAGACATGAAACCTCCTAAACAGTGTTAAATGATCTTATAATAGCCATCACATCTCCAAATGTATGATGAAGTGTTTCAGTTTCACTGTCCAAACGCAGCTATCAAACCTCCAGTGCTATTCTAAACAGTGGAACAACTGTTTACAAATTAAGTGTACTGTAGGTATCATATGACCCTAAATACACCTCATAAAACAAGCAGCATGTAAACTGCCTGTTATCAGCTGTTCTTGTTTACAGACTCATAGTCATCTTCCTCATTCAGTCTCTATCACCACCTTTTACAGCTATAAAGTGGAGTTTACCCAGGTAAAATAGAGTTCACTCTCTATCTGCTTTGTTTCAACCCATCGAGGGCCAGGTTGTATCTAAAAACTTGAAAAAACTTAAATATTTTAACATATTACATATTAGTTTACCAACAAAGTTTAATGAAAACATGTTTATCGTGAAGAGTCATTTTAATGGAGGCAGTAAAATGTTGATCAACTTGTAAAATTAATTGTATTTAAGTTTAGTTCACCATGTTAAAGGGTACAGAGTATACAGTATTTTACTGTAGAAAAAAAGTTATTTTTCTGTCAGCTTAATTTCTAAATTATTAATTTCTAAATTTTTCTAAGCTTAATTTCTAAATTATTTTTATTACAGTAAATGTGAGATTACGGTAATAAAGTCAGATTTACTGTAGTAAACAGCCAACTTACTGTAGTCAATTTTATTTATTTCTGTGTATATAGAATACTATTGGAACATATGGATTGTACACCACTTCAATTTGAGTTTGAGATTATTCCTAATTCAAGTTTACGTTACAGTGTATTTTACTAGTAGTATTGTGAATACTAGAGTCTATTTTACTGCAGTAAAACGAGGTTTTTGGTTACCTGTGCATGCTGTGTGGCCGCTCGTGTGCGATTGCTCTCGTCTCTGACTGTATTTCAGGAACATGTTCCTCTTTCTCTCTGTGGAATGTGGATTGACTGCATTACTCTTAATGTGGAGCAGTACTACACACCACAATGTACTCGATGTGTAGAATTCAACAAACGATGACAATAATTTGACACTCAACAGTCAATCTGTAAATCACTATTGTCTATAATATTCATTCATTTGTTCATTTTCCAACCCGCTTATTGGCTTTTTGGGGTCACGGGGGTCTGCTGGTGCCTATCTCCAGCGCACATTGGGCGAGAGGTGGGGGTACACCCTGGACAGGTCGCCAGTCCATCGGAGGGCAACATTCACTCACACATTCACACCTAATGTGCTACCACCGTACCAGCTTATCTATAATAATCTGACATGATTTCACTATCGTTACTATTGTGTAACTACACAACTCAAATGTTATTTAGAATATTACTCTGATTTAAATGATACCCAGTGTGATTCTATAGCTAGTATCCAATCTTTACCAGTTGTCAACTCAACAAGTGCTAATGCAAAGAACCTCAACATGGCTTTAAATCAGCTCAATCTTATTGTTTTAAAAAAAAAGCAACTTTAAATAAAACTCTAAATAAATCGAACCGTAGTTTCTACATAATCTGACTTTAAAGTCTAATTAATTCTTCTGTTTAGTCTACATGCGTAACTTGCCGACAATATCACTTCATAGATGCAAGTGAACAGTTTTTAGATGCAGTGTGGACTTCCTTTCGGAGATATTAATAATTATCTAGTCATTCAACTCATTCAACACACTCAGACTCATTAAACACTATCTAACTCATTCAAAACAATCAGACTCATTTCACACAATCAGACTCATTTAACAAACATTTGACTCATTCAACACAATAAGAAACATTCAATACAATCTGACACAATCAGACTCGTACAACACTATCTGACCCATTCGACACACTCAGACTCATTAAACACTATCTAACTCATTCAAAACAATCAGACTCATTTCACACAATCAGACTCATTTAACAAACATTTGACTTATTCAACACAATAAGAAACATTCAATACAATCTGACACAATCAGACTCATTCAACAAACTCAGACTCATTCAACACTATCTAACTCATTCAAAACAATCAGACTCATTTCACACAATCAGACTCATTTTATACAATCACTCATTCTACACAATCAAATTCACTTAGCACTATTTGACTCAATAAATACCATTCAACACAATCAGACTCATTCAACACACTCAGACTCATTAAACACTATCTAACTCATTCAAAACAATCAGACTCATTTCACACAATCAGACTCATTTAACAAACATTTGACTCATTCAACACAATAAGAAACATTCAATACAATCTGACACAATCAGACTCATTCAACACACTCAGACTCATTCAACACTATCTAACTCATTCAAAACAGTCAGACTCATTTCACACAATCAGACTCATTTAACAAACATTTGACTCATTCAACACAATAAGAAACATTCAATACAATCTGACACAATCAGACTCATTCAACAAACTCAGACTCATTCAACACTATCTAACTCATTCAAAACAATCAGACTCATTTCACACAATCAGACTCATTTTATACAATCACTCATTCTACACAATCAAATTCACTTAGCACTATTTGACTCAATAAATACCATTCAACACAATCAGACTCATTCAACACACTTAGACTCATTAAACACTATCTAACTCATTCAAAACAATCAGACTCATTTCACACAATCAGACTCATTTTACACAATCACTCATTCTACACAATAAGAAACATTCAATACAATCTGACACAATCAGACTCATTCAACACACTCAGACTCATTAAACACTATCTAACTCATTCAAAACAATCAGACTCATTTCACACAATCAGACTGATTTTACACAATCACTCATTCTACACAATCAAATTCACTTAGCACTATTTGACTCAATAAATACCATTCAACACAATCAGACTCGTACAACACTATCTGACTCATTCAACACAATCAGACTCATTCTTCACAATTTGACAAATTCTACACCATAAGAACCATTCAATACAATCAGACTCATTCAACACACTCAGACCCATTCAACACTAACTCATTTCACACAATCAGACTCATTTTACACAATCAAATTCACTTAGCACTATTTGACTCAATAAATACCATTCAACACAATCAGACTCGTACAACACTATCTGACCCATTCGACACAATCAGACTCATTTAACACTATTTGACAAATTCTACACTATAAGAACCATTCAATACAATCTGGCACAATCAGACTCATTCAACAAAATCTGGTTCATTCAACACACTCAGACTCATTCAACATAATCAGACTCACTTAACACTATTTTACTCAATCCATACAATAAGAACCATTCAGACTCATTCAACACAATCAAATTCACTTAGCACTATTTGACTCAATAAATACCATTCAACACAATCAGACTCATACAACCCTATCTGACTCATTCGACACAATCAGACTTATTCAACACTATCTGACTCATTCGAAACAATCAGACTCATTCCACACAATCAGACTCACTTAACACTATTTTACTCAATCCATACAATAAGAACCATTCAACACAATCTAACACAATCAGACTCAATCAACACTAACTCATTCGATACAATCAGACTCAATCAACACAATCAAACTTATTCCACACAATCACTTATTCTACACAATCAGATTCACTTAACACTATTTGACTCATTTGATACTATTTGACTCATTTGACACAATAACAACCATTCAACACAATCTGACACAATCGGACTCGTACAACACTATCTGACCCATTCGACACACTCAGACTCATTCAACACAACTAGATTCATTCAAAACAATTGGACACAATCTGACTCGTTCAGCAGAATCTGACACAACGTGACTTGTTGAATCAACTAATTTAACACAACAGACTAAACATCAATGAATTTTTATAATTTTACTGTTCAGTTGTTCCTTTGGTTCTTTAGTGCATCCACAAAAATGCAGAACACGCACTCTGATGATGAAACCACAACAAGGCTCTCAAACACACACACACACAGCGGAAACAAACTCACTACCGAGGGCTCTTTCAGGTTCTTTGAGTAATGCTCCCTCAGAGAAGGACCCCACAGGACACCGTGACCCTGGAGACTAGCAGCTGATGGCTTCAGTCAAGGGCCTCCCGTTCATCACAGATGCTGTCAAACTTTATACTTCACATCTGCTTTTTCAGTCTGATGGAGAGAAAACCTACAAATTCACATCCATCAAGTTAAACAATTTCAGCAAACTATACATTTTATTCTTCTGTTTTTGCACGTTTAAACACATATTTTTGCACATCACGCAAGCCCACATTAGTTGTTAGAAAACTGATTTTCCTGTTTAAAATCTGCTGGAGAAGCACAAATTCAGTGGAGATGTGTGTGAGACAGAGCCTATGAGGACAGAGTAAATATTTCATGACACATGAGAGCAGAGTGTGTCCCATCACCTCCTGACTCTGACATGACCCCATCATCTAAGAGGACACACTCCACAGTCACGATGGGACGTCACCTGGTACACAAAAGCACTGCACAGTGAAACTGAAACACTGTTCAGTGTGGTGCTGGCTTAATCACAAATGAAAAAAAAATAAAATAAACAAACAAAACAAAACTCAAGACACACTTCCAGGTCAAAACAATTCTGAATCGATTAAATGAATAGAAATTAACGAACTCGAATAATATTATTTATTTATTTTAGATTTTTTGTCACACAGATATAGGGTGAAATGGGAGATTAAAATTTAGGAGTTGTGAATGTTTGTTTATATACAGTGCTCCACACGTGAGGCGTGTGCGTGTGTGTATCTCTGACCTGTTGTCTGTTGCGTGTCTTTGCTCGTCCGTTTCGAGATTATTGAATGAATAAAACGCTGTTAATATTACTCCACTGCTGTCCTTTACATCCATCATCATCGTCAAACTTCTCACACAATCACAAAACGCTCCTGTGTGCGTGTGTGTGTGTGTCAGCGCGGATACACGGGTGTTTGTTGGAGAATCTACTACCATCCGAGGGCGGAGCTTGTTCCAGTTTAAACCAATCAGCGCGTAGGATGCTTGCATACATTAAATCTAAAAACGTACGCTGCTGTTTAGTTTAGGAGTGTCAAATCTTTCACCAACCACTCTTTAAACCATAAACTTTACATAAAATGAATTATTTTGCGAATCACAAAAAAGAGAAAGTGTCTGAAACAAAATATATTGTTCAGTATTATATAATGTTAAATGTTCAAAGCATGTTAACTGTTACTCTTTCTTGTTAAATTCTTTATTCACAAAATCAAAAATATACAAACATGTATGTTTCACATTTATAATATAAAATATAATATAAATATAATATATATTTTCACAAATATACTATAAAACTTATAATTACATATCAACTCACAATAAGAAGGCTAAGAAAGCCTCCAGCCTTCTTTTAAAAATTATCATTTAATTACTATCTCATATTTGCCCCATCCCTCTTTCTCCTTTTTTCTGTCTCTCTATCCTCTTATTTCCTACTAATTCTGTTCGTAGCTCTGCTACTGAACTTGACATGTAATAGTGTATCTTTTGCTTTTATGTTTACACATGCTGTATTACCTAAATGGAAAAAAAAAGTGCGGAAAGGACCATATAAAAGCTGTTTGGATCGTCACAAAATATATCAATTGACAATAGAGTTTTTTTTACTTCAGGAAAATATCAAAAGATCTGAAAAGCAGCTCTTAGTTCTTAAGTTTTTATCGTTGTTCATTGACAATGTCTGCGGTAAATCCTGAAGATACCCAGCCAATCGCCAATCTACAAGCGCTCACTATTCCTGACAACACTCCAATCCAAAAAACCAGAGTACAATCACTGCCATTTCCCAATCATTCTCAACCTCCTAAAAGACTACTTCCTGCACCTCTCGAATTGTCAGATCTACTGACTCCCCAGAGTATTTCCTGGTTCCACTCCTGTTTTCTGTTTACCGTGTCTCTCAGAAACCTCTGCTGCAGCTTTTCCAACCTGCCTCTGAGCGCTACAAACCCTTTGTGGGTTTCTCATGGCCGAATTTGCCTGTAGATTCTTGGTTCTATCTTTTTCTGATAACCCCTCCATCTTCCTTTTAAAGGAACAACTGTGCTCTCTATACATTTGTAAATAAACATTTGTAAATAAATACAAACATTATTTTGTATCTCAGTGGAAAAAAAAGACTAAAATAAATACTTGTCCTTTTTTAGATTCATTAATTTATTTATCTTCATACCCTCTTTATCCATTTCAGGGTCACAGGGTCTCCAGTTCACTTCGAGTGAGAGACAGGGGTACAGCCTGGACGGGTCGCCAGTCCATTTCAGGACATTTTATATATTAATTGTAAAGATCAAGAGTCCGAACTGGCAGTACTGTGGCACATGGTGTGCCCTGATATCTACAGCTTTTGTATGACGTGTATTTCATACTGTGGTCAACAGTGGTGGTAAGTGGCATATTTCTGCTTTAGTTGTACCTGTCTGCTTTAGTTCTATCTTGGGAGTGCTTTTGATTGCTTTAAGTATTAAAGTACTATTAAAATGAGATTAAATACCACCTATCTCTATTTTTCTTGAATTCATCAGACATTCAACTGTTAAAAATGTAATTAAAAAAGAAACGTGTGATATATTTACCAGTTTATCAGCATATAATAAGTATTATATTATGTGTTTATTGTGCAAAACAAAATATAGATAATCAAGATTAAAATAATATAGATTTACTTTTTGATTTTTTTAAATTAATCAATGTGATTAATAGAACATTTTCACATGTTTCACATGTTATTCTCATGTTGTGTGCTGTGTTTGAAAAATGATGTAAATTAATCTTAAAGGTCATTTAGATAAGAAAGAAGATTCCAGTGTCATGACAGAATCCGTCAATGAATGATTACATTTTATTTCACAAGTTACCAAACTGATCCTCAAACCTTGGCTCTTCCTGCAGTTTGATTCATTCAGTCTGAATATTGATTTTCTTTCTCTTCACTCGTCTCTGATTTACAATATACTGTTAAAATACAACTCTGCTGTTTCACAGAGCAAATGTTGCTTGGGTACTTACTCAGCACAAATATACTTTTAACAAAAAAAAAATATGTTCAGATTTAAGATTCATAGATGCACCATAGCACTTAAGGTTAATGTAAAGTAGCATTTGTTTACAACAAAAGAAATTAGATTAAAAATATGCTTTAATGCCAAAATTATTACCAAAGTGATCGAATTCTCAATCTAAAATTCTGATGGAGGAGTCTAGGTTTGGTGGGTGTTTGTCAGTTTGGATTGTGCCAAATTTGATGCAGGTTGGATAATTATGGTGTCGGGTTGTTTCATAGACTGTATATAATATGGACAAAGTATTACATCACCCATTGGTGTCTGGAAGAGTCAAATGAGGCTCAAAGTGAATCACTTCCTGGTAACTGAAAATGGGCAAAAGATCCACAGGTAAGATGTCGCAGTAGAAACCACACTCACGACGGTCTGAAACCACACACACACAAAAGAAACAACCGAAAAAAGGTCGCCCCTTGGGTTGTTTGCAGGAGCTAGCCGTCGCTTTTTTTCACAGTGTAAGGAGCGCTGGACGCTTCTGTATTCCATGTAATATTGGACAATTCCATGCCTGGTTGTAACAGTTTGGGGAAGGCCTCTTCTTGTTCCAACACTACCAGTGTATACACTTTCTAAGTTTATACTTTATCTGTTTCAAATAGGAACCAGGTTTTATGAGCATGTTAATGTTGAATTAAATCCTGCTGTCAGGTAAAATGTGACAAAAATAATTATCACAATTAGAATTAGTCTTTGAATTTAGGACAATGAAAAAAAATGTCTAGAATTCTTTGCCAGGAAAAACAGAGGCAGACCCAAGCGCGGTGTTAGATTTGAATATTTATTGAACAAAAGAATCATTGTTTTCTGGGTGTCCGGAGTACAGCTCAATGCACTCAAAAAGAAGCACCAGTAAAGAGCAGAGCGAAAAATAATAAATAAAAAGAGAGAGAGAAAGATAAAACTCTTATAATGATCTGGGAGAAAAAGAAAAACATGAATAAAGTAAAAGTGTCCTAAATATGACTCAAAGTATGAGTAAAAACTAGCTCTTCTAAAACTACTCAAGAGTAGTGAGTATCACATCAGAGCCATTTTTTAAGCAAGAGAGGAGAAAGAGAAGAAAGAAACAGACAGAAAGAGCAAGAGAGAAGGAAAAGTGAACGATGGAAAGCATGAAGAGCCTCTGCAGGCTTGTGCAATGGAGAGGGACCCCTCTGGACGGACTGAACCACAGACTGTGGGGGCCCCTAACCCTATCTGCACAAGGAGTACTTAACTCCTGCGGCCTACGCACGAGGAGATCTCAGTTCCAATCTGACAAGACTGCAGGCCTTTTACTTGGAAAAACAAAGTTGATCCAATTTATTAATGTATTAATGTTATTATTGTATAATTATAATTGTAAAAATTAGGGTTGTTCCTATTCCGATACCAGTATCGGAAATGCTGCCGATACCACAAAAAAATCTGGCATCGGTATCGGCGAGTATTTGAGTCCTCATACCGATCCGATACCATTTTCCTAAACATAACCTAGTTATGCACGCTAGCTTTGCTTATCGCTGCAAAGCGGAAATCAATTCTTCTTTGCTGCTAATAATGCAAACACAGGAAGTTGTGTCGTGTTGCCACAAGCAACCACTGTTTAGGGCAGTGAAGAAGTACATACGTGCAAGAAGTATGTCATGGAAGCTTCATTCAAACATAGAGAAAAGTTTTCACAAGACAGCCAACGAGCAATAAAGATAACCGACAGGATTATTGAGTTTATTGTACTGGATGACCAGCCATTGTCAGTGGTCGAAAACGTGGGCTTTTGTCGCTTAATTGAACATTTTGAGCCCCGGTACAGTTTGCCTGGTCGCAAATATATCTCCGAAACAGTGCTTCCTAAGCTATATGAGACAGTGCGTGAACACATTTAATGTGAACTAAAGGACGTACAAACTATCAGCTTCACTACTGACATCTGGAGCTGCGACTCGAGCCCGCTGTCTTTACTGAGATTAACAGCACACTGCGTGGTGGACACAGTGACGCCGTCATCTTTTACTCTTCAAAGTGCAGTGCTGCAGGCTAATGAGTTTCGTGGCTTGCACGCGTCCATAGCTGAATCAATCGAGGGTATGCTTGTGAAGTGGAATATTTCTAAATCCCGTGTTCATGTTATTTTGCTCGACAACGCAAGCAACATGAAAAAAGCCACAAAAAAACAGATAAGCTCCTCCACCTCGTCTGTAGCGGAAGTGATCCCCTCAGTTACAGTTCTAAAACAGCTACTTGCTCGGGAGAGCCAGGAGGACACTGGTATAAACACAATGAAAAACACTCTTCTTGAGGCCGTCAAGAAACGATTCACAACCATCGAGGAAGAGCCCTTGTATACAGTTGCATATCTCTTGTATCTACGTTTCAAAGATAGGGTATGTCTATTAAATTTTTTTTCATGTCCATATTGATTATCGTCATTGCCATATTGAGTACATCTGAAGCACAGCGCAAATAATTCTGTCAAGTAATACAGGGCTAGTAGTATCTACAGCTGTATATACAGATACACACCCAGGTATCGGATCAGTATTCGGTATCGGCCGATACCCTGAGCCCAAGTATTGGGATCGGTATCGGGAGAGGAAAAATGGTATTGGAACATCTCTAGTAAAAATTAAGTTGAAATCAATTTCGAAAATTCCATTTAGAACCCTTAAACTGTTTTGTTTGAACCACATGACAAATATAGTGTGTTGTGCACAAATATTGTGTATTTTACAGAAAAAAAAAAGATGAAATATATTTGTAAGAAAGGTTCATGAAGACCCTGCAGCTCAACTTGATTTGGAATTCAACATCTCTGGCATACATTAGAGGGAAGAATGTGATCCGAGCCAAATTCTCATGAACATAAGCTCTTAAAAAGTTCTTGAACTGTGGTCTAAAAAATGAAGTTTCAGTTTCTCTGTCGTCTGTTTATAACGAATCATTAAAGAATCATCAATAAAAAATTAACTTGAAGTGTCTGGACAGGAATTATCTGTTCAAGTTACCCTGTGTATGTAATGCTGATGATTTCTGACAAGTGGTTCATCAACGGTTCATAAACACCATATGTCTATTGTCTTTCTGACAATGTTTTAAAATATTAAATGCATGCAGTTCAAAATATATATTTTGGAAAGGATTAAATGCAATAAAGGTGGTCTATATTTCATGTGTTGGAGCTGAAAAGAGATGTATGTTTAGAAAGTGAGAGTGTGTGTTTCGGCGCTCACTAATGGAGTGTGTGCCCAGAGTTTCCTGTGTATGAATTATTGAAAGAGGGAGGATTGATTTCTGACTGGCACTACTTTCCGGACGAACAACTAGAGAGAGAGGGAGAAAAGGAGAGGATCTGATTCCATACTGGACAGATCCTACACAAGCACGAGAGCAAAAATTTTAAGTAAATACTATGAAAATAAAAGGTGGTCCCACCAAGATGATAGGGTGATCCTGCCCCAAGTATCTTGGGGTCTTGTTCACAAATAAGGGGATCGGAGCAGCTTCTGAAGCAATGCAGTCGATGAACAGAGCCGTTGCTGTGAAGGAGTTGAGAAGCGAGACAAATTGCTCAATTACAGAACAATCTACATTCCTACCTTTTCCTAGGGTCATGACCGAAAGGATGAGATCCTGGAAACAGACGGTAGAGGTGTGTTTCCTCTGCAGAGTAGCAGGACACTCCCTTAGAGATAGGGTTGGGAGCTCAGTTACATGAGAGTAGCTCAAAGTAGAGCCACTGCTTCACCACAACGAGAGAAGCCAGCTGAAGTGGTTCAAGCATTTGCCCCCAGTTTCCTGGGAGGTGTTCCAGGAAAGACTGTCTCTGGGAAGACCTAGGACGCACTGTAGAAATACTTGAAAACTAAATGCATACGAACAATGTAGATCAATCAATTCAAAAGTTCCACTGAACTGAAGCTTTTCCTCTTTCACATGAACTAACATGAAAATTCTTGTGATGATAAATTGTTAAATAAGGATTCTTTAGATGAACTTTATAAAAAAATAGTTTTGTTTAGTATTTAAACACTTCTTAAATACTTCACTTAGTTTAAGGTAAATATTCTCTAATTATTAAGCTTACTTAATATTCTCTTGGTTCCTTCCTTTGTTTATTTTTGGCGTGCATGGAATGGCTGTCTAAGCTTCTTCTGAATACAAAGAGATTGCAGAAAGAGGAAGTAAGGAACGAAGGACTTAACCAGACAGGAATGAGACGAGTTGAGCAGGATCCAGCTTCGTTACAACTTTCTTAAAATAAAACTAGAGCTGAAAAAATTATTGACTGAGTGCATGGCAACCTGTGCTGAGCTAGAGCAACAGCAAAACTATGTGTTCTTCCGTTTAATGTGAATTAAATTGTTTTAAACAAACATTTCACATTGAAAATTACATTTCAGACTGATAACCTTCATATCTATCGTCATCATTTTTTTCTGTCACAGGAAGAGAACGTGCGGAAAACAGTAAGTTGACGAGGTGTTAGGCTGTGTCCCAATATTCGGTCGTGGTGCGGACTTGTGGTTTCGTAGAGTTCAACCACGTGTGCATGTGAAGGCCACGTGTTCGACATGTTCAGGGTGTAATGAACTTTATAAAAGCAAAGATTGGCTCATAAACAACTTTATTTTATGTTTGTTTACTTTAGTTAAGTATTCGGTTAACATACAGTTCCAAATAACATTGTTTCCTGGGGACATTTGTTAGTGGGATGCACCAGACATTTCAAGGTTTTCCCGGCAGTTCTACTGGAGATACCTCAGTGACAAAAGTTAGCATTCGTGGTTTTATTAGTAGTTTAATTATGTTTGTTATAAATAACTGTATTTCTACTATATTACTGAGTTATATTGAACAAGGGCGGATCGATCAGAAAGGTTGAACTGTCCCGCGAATTGTGAGGTTGCCAATAATCTCGAAGGGGGGCACGGCTGGCATGGGCATGCATGGGGTCAATCCTCGCCAGCCCCTTTTCCAGCATGTTGCAATCAGGTATACTTGCTTGTAATTCCCGTGTGTTGTGTTAATAAAATACTCTTATTGGATCTATGTCGTAATCTTCCAGACCATGTCTGCTTTGAGCACTTCTCTTACCTTCTGAAAGCCTGCAAATGGACTGTAAGTGGCCAGTTTACAATGTCGTCACTCATAGGTTTCTCGATGAAAGGTTTTCCACCTAAAATTGGCAGTTGCCAAACTTTGTCTTCTTTGTAAGAAGACAGAATAATCGGAATCGACAAAGGATACACCAAGGCGGGGTGTAGGTGAAGCAACGATACCTGACTGAAGGTTCTAGCCAGTTATATACAGTCAGTGGCTGTCAATCAAGAAACCACGCCTTTAATGTTGCTAAAATGCAAGGCTCAATGTAAATTTTATTTGTCAAGCAATATACGATGTAAACATGTTTTCGAGCTATAAAGTTGGGTACTTTAACATGGCTGTCAATGGGAACCTACTCATTTCTGGAGTCAGCCTCTAGTGTCAATCGGTGAACCGCAAGATCTGTCTTTTCATGTACCAAGATGGAAAGCAAGGGGGTTGCCACTTGGCCCATACTGGTGCGCACCATAAAATATAGAATTGTTGGCAAATGAACAATCAGACAACAGCATTTCTATCCTCTAAAATTTTCTGTTACATTTCTTCTCTAGCAATAAGCCTTTATTTTGTAAATTAAACATTTTTGTAAAGTTTTTAGTTACAACAAGAAAGTGGAAATCTATAAGTACACCTGACATTCTTGTCATCAGCATGTGATTACACTGTTGTAATCAAACTTACAGTTATAATCTGCTAACATAATATGATACCACCACGACACCTATTTCTGGCGTATCAATAAAGTCCAAAAATTAAACTCTAGTTACCATTTGTCATGTCAATTACCTTAATGGACTGCCATTTATGATGTCATCAAAGTATGGAATTCCGAAGGGTGTCATTTGGGACAGGCCCTTCGTTTTCGAACCAAGAATTCATTTTCATGTTCTTCTATAAAACTCGGCTGACCTCTAACGGACATCCTAGGAACTACATATGGTAGCATTAAATATGAACTGAAATCTAAATGCATTTTATCATATTTGTCTCGTACTAACACATTTGTCTCTCATACACATTCTGAGATGCAATGGAATGTTTTTGTGGTTGTGTCATTGGACCCCTGAGTGATACAATTAAAAATTTGGCTCAGAAGTAGAATAAGTAAAATAATAATAATAATAATAATAATAATAATAATAATAATAATAATAATAATAATAATAATAATAATAAGAATAAGAATAAGAATAATGAATAACTTGTATTATATTTATTTACCTGCGATGGAGTGGTGGACCCTGTCCAGGGTGTACCCCCACCACGTATGCGTTGGAGATGTGAAAAGGGAATTAGCGGGTTGGGAAAAAAGGTAATTAGCGGATTGAAAAATGAATGAATATTTATGTACTACATTTTTATTTATAAATTAGGTTTAATAAAAACTTAAACCAAATTATGTAGATTTTTTTCCAGCTTGTATATTTTGTAAAATGTAAAACTGTTACATTGTATAAACTGTTACTAGTATGTTCTGTAAAGTGACCGTTAAAGTGGCGTTAGGGAGAGAGAGATGTGATCTTTATGGATCTATCGAAGAATAAATAGGGGGTTTAACCGCCGCAAAGATGCGCAGTGCTCATGCGCGTCCGTCTCCCACTCTTTTGCACATGCGCACTTTTCTTTCTGCTCTTGTGGGCACGCGCACTCCGACTCGGTGCTGTCAGTGCGTATGGTGGATTCTCAAATTCGAGAGGTGAGAAAATGACCGTTAAATGATTGAAATATTTATCATAACGCGAGGGGTTCAACTTCCTGCCTGTACCATTCGCCATAAGTGTGAGATGGAATCGTCCAGACCTCTGAGTGTGTTAGTGTGACGCTGCTAGGCTAATGTTTGTGTGTTTCCCGTCAGCTGATGACGCGCGCGCGCTCCCGTGGACCTCTGGTGTTTTCTCCCTGCTCTACTTTCACATCTCTGTCTATATCTACTTCTTTTTGTGTGTATTGCTGTGTCAATGTGTGTACGCAGTTCAGAATTAGCCTTTGTTTCTCTGTGTCTATTTGTAGGTCGATGTATGTTGTTTTGTCACTTGAGTGTGTTTCTGTGCATTTGTTTTTTTAATGTAAGCCTAAATTAAACAAGGTAAATATTTTCACTCATATTGTAAATATATATTGTTTAATATCTTTTTTTATATATATAATCCCAAAGTGATCATGAGTTTGGTACCTTCATTACCAGTGCTAATTAACAACAGCCTTTTAGTTGCCATGGAGATGAGATCCATCCTCTGAGGTCTAAACAGTACCAAATTCAAACGCCTTCAAATATGAAGCACTTTAGAAGTATTTATCCCACAGCCATTGCTCACTTTTCCAAAACTGTCTCCCACTCTGGGGTTTTCCTCTGATGGTTTTTGGATCTTCGTGCATGAAGTTAGCGACTTGTTTCCTGCCGATTGGCTACCTCACACATCACTTCCTGTATGAGATAATGTGAATGATCGCTTCCTGTGTGCTTTCATTTTGCTTCATTCACTTTTGGATGGTGACATTAATTGATCGTAAAACTGTTAAAAAATGCTAAAAAAGCAAAAAAAAACAAAAAAAGACTAACAGCATCAATTTTATCACCATCAAAACAAGTTCAAGTGAATGCAAACTTTAAACTTTTAAATCAGTGCTTGATCTTATCACTTAAGAAGGTTTATAACTCTAGAAGTTTTAAATAACCACAGTCCACTCCTGCAAACCAGAACGTAAACCGTGAAACATGGTGATGAGTAAATGGCGCTCTCTGCCTGAAGATGGCGTTTGCGGTACCACAGAAGCACACACAGTAAGAAAGAAGAAATCAAAGAACACGTAGAAAAAGTCATGGATGTCAAGCGTTATACTGTTAATGGCTGATCACTGGGGGCTGTTTGACAAAAATGTGGAGAAAGGACTTTTTTTGTGGCTATTTCTTGCCTGTTTCCTGTAAGAAGTCGCTGTTAAAAATAGTAACGTCCTCGTCATCAAAAGAGACAGCTTTCATTCGTCATTCACCTTGCGAAAAAGTGTTGAGACATAAATGCCCAAAAATGCAAAGACGTAAAAACAATGTGGAACTTGTATCACACAAAGATCAGGCAAACCTTTCCTAAACCTTGTACGCTGTTCTAAGCACAGGCCATTTCACAGGTCTTGTACTTCTTAAGGTTATCCCTTATTTTCACCAAAATGTAAAATTAAATTTGTGCATTTTCTCACATTTTATTTTGAATTGCCTTGCTAATGATTTGTCATTACTCTTGTGATGTTTCTTTAATTGGTTGAACTTTATTCTGGTTTCAGGACAATGGTTTTAAAAGACATTGTTTTTATTTTTCATTTTTTAAATTTACAACAATATCGAATTGGATTGAAAAATACTGTCAATATTTGTATTTCTGAGAGCATTCTTTGTTTACATTTTTTTCACCTCTTCCAACTTTAGCTCAGTATTATGTACCTATACTTCATTTCACAAGTCACTTCTCCAAACTCAAAATATGGTTCGCAAATATCTATCATTCCAGTCATTCTCAATAGTATCCTATAGCCAGCTATAGCAGTTTTTACTGTTATGATGTGCTGGTTATACTGGTGCTTTTATGTATGTAATTGTGTTTATTCCTTGAAATATACGCTGCTTTGGATAAAACCAAATGTGTAAATGTAAATAACTAAAGCTAGTTTTTCCTCGTTTTCCCAGATGTGTTTTCAGATCCAGCACAGATGAAGCTGCATGACGCTCTGAGCCTGAAATATCCACCTGACTCAAACGGTCCGTTTCTGCTTCATCGAATATCTGAGTGCTTTGTGATATCACCAATGTTGATTTCAATATTTTCCTGTTTGTTTTTGGACGTTTAGTGTGGATGTGCGATGATGCAAAGTGAGGAGCGCAGGAAGAAGAAGCCCAGGAGTGCATCTGATGAGTACAGTCTGAGAGTGAGCATGTGATCTTATATTTAGAGCTGTCAAAATGTACACATACTGATGATAAAAAAAAATATAGAATAAGAAAATTAATGCACTTTTATTATTTGCACTTCCTGTTGCACCCAACACGTGCTGTTGTTTTCACGGATTCTTGAAAAGTCAAAAATGTAAAAACCTAAATTTTAGACCTTAAAAAGTCCCACATTTCCTGCAATTTGCTGTTTGAGGTCTTAAATTATTTTTTTGCAGGTCTTCATTTTCGTACGCACTTGAGATCGAGTGTGCTTGAGACAAATTTCCCAGCATGCATAGTACACCCTGGCACATTTGGTTGTTTAACCTCTTAAGCCCGAGAGTACCTGCTACCAGGGACTTGCCCCCTTGTGCGTTACATTTTTGCTCATAGCTCACGAACCCTGAGAATAACCCACACATATTAAATACTAGGGGTGTAACGGTTCACGGTATGTATTGAACCGTTTCGGTACGGCCTGTTCGGTTCGGTACACTTGCGTACCGTTTCGGTATTCAGTATTTGTATTAAATTATATAAATGTATTATTAGCGCGATATTAAGCGCAGCAGAACAATGTTCCTAGGCGAGTTTCCGCACGGACGCTATTGAGTGACGAGCACGAGCGCGAGTAGGAAAATGGAATCATATCAAAAGCTAAAGAGAAGCCAGAGCTTGAAGACCCTCTCACCTCACTACGGTCTCGTGTTTGAGAACACTTTGGCTTCTCTGTTAAATACATAACGGGGATAGACGAGTGGATAAATTTAAAGTTGTATGCCGACATTGTTCCACGGAGATCAACACATTAACATTTTCTACTGCTGGAGGTATTGTCACTGCAACCAGATCTGTGCTCTCTTCAGAAAATGTGGATAAAAATGTGCTTTTCTTTATAAAGAGTGCAATTTATTTAAAATATCACCCAAAAGTGTCACTTTTATTTATTTTATGCAAGAATTCTATTTTGTATAGAATTACAATTAAATACACAACCCCTATTAAATACTGTTGTGCTCAGCGGAAACTCCTCTAAAAACGTATCTAATTCAATTTCATATCTGTTAACCACAGCTCGAACGCCATGCAAATAAACAACAACATGTCCGGAGTATAATTCATGACCACGTTTTTGTTTATGTGTGATATGTATCCACAATATAAACGGAAACACCAAAACCACGGCATCAAATGAAAGCTAACAACCAGCAGAATCCAGCGATATGCAACTCATTTACATTGCATGAAGTCTTTTAGAGCAGGGAGCGAAAGTTCCCCGAAAAAAACGTCAGCAAAAACAAAGTAAGCATGTAAATCTTGTCTTAGCTTTGCCGTTTTTTCAACAAAAGTTATTTCCATATCGATAAAAGTCCGTTTGTTGTTATGTCTGGTTGATAGCTTCGCGGAAACTCCATTTTGGCTCTTTTCTGTAGCTCTGTGCTAGCATAACATCCCAAACATGGAAACACTCCCTGTGCGCAAAAGCTGTCCTCTCCACGCTGTGCGTACTGTGATTCGTCGGGGATCCTGTCAGTCTCAAAATGGTTGTCATCATTGGCTTCCTCAGATTCAGAGCTTTTCAGCGATATATAGAGCTCCCCGATTGGACAGATGGTCGTGGGGTAGGGACACGCGGAAGCTCAAACGTAGAGATTACTGTGAATGAAACGTTACGCAAAAGCGCGCGCAGATGGCATAAATGGGCTTTCACCCCCCTTTTACAGTGTTTCTTTAGGAGTTTTTTTGCTGAAATCATGTCCCGTAAGCAAGAAAAGAAGACCATGAACGTACTCAATGTAGCGGAAGCTTTGGACAAGATTTTTTCCATATTTCAATTATTGTGCCAAACTGTGCCAAAATGGATGACGCCTGAACTTTGTTCAATCAAAACCTGTACAGAATATTAGTTTCTTGTAGTTTCAATACACGGTATGTATTGAACCGTTTCGGTACGGCCTGTTCGGTTCGGTACACTTGCGTACCGTTTCGGTATTCGGTATTTGTATTAAATAATATAAATGTATTATTAGCGCGATATTAAGCGCAGCGGAACTATTTTCCTAGGCGAGTTTCCGCACGGACGCTATTGAGTGACGTGCAACTCTACTGTGCGACACTCAATAGCGTCCGTGCGGAAACTTGCCTTTGGCTTCTCTGTTAAAATACATAACGGGGTTAGACGAGTGGATACATTTAAAGTTGTATGCCAACATTGTTCCACGGAGATCGGGCCGGCAACACATCTTTTTACATTTTCTACTGCAACCAGATCTGTGCTCTCTTCAGAAAATGTGGATAGGTTAATCTTTTTAGCCTAAAACTTGAATAGTTAGTTTTGTTGATATACAAGCTGAAGCTGTTGCTAGTGTTAAAAGTTTTCAGGTCCTAACTAGTTGCAGTGTTTCATTTTTTATTTAAAAAAACGTGTTTTTCTTAATAAAGAGTGCAATTTATTTAAAATATCACCCAAATGTGTCACTTTTATTTATTTTATGCAAGAATTCTATTGTGTAATGGCAGCTTTTCAAAATAAAGATTATGTAAGTTCTTATTTTTTTTGTACCGAACCGAATTAACCGAACCGAACTCTCCAAGACACTGTACCGAACCGAATACGATTTTAGCGTACTGTTACACCCCTAGTATTTATCCCTGCAGTGTAAATGAGTCCTATTCGAGTTTGTATTGAGACATTGTTACAGACAAGGTTTTGTGTTTGTCCTTAGGAGCGACCAAAAGAAGAAACTTCGAAGATGAAGAACAAAGTCTCCACTTCTCAAGGTACAAACGGAGGAAACTTTGTCGTATTGTTTTATAGTGCATCTTTAAAAAACTAAGGATCAAAGCCCTGGTAGACAGTGTTTATAATCATTACATTGTAACAATACAATAATTGTAACATAAAAGCTCTTTCATCCACAAAACCTTTCAAATCACACATGAGTTCTGAGCTTTGTGATCCCATGCTCAGCGTTGGGCTTCTAGTACAGGCAACCATGATGGTCTATGTGAAATGTTCTTTTTTTTTTTAACCCTTTTTGCAGTCCCTGTGTTTTGTCCTTAACTCTAGGAAACTCTTGAGATGTAGTGTCCTTGTATAGTCCTTATATGTTCATCAGAGTAACCATGCAGATTTCCACTAAGAGCTTACTTCTCCATTGTTTTCTTTATAGTTCTTTATTTTTCTTTCTCGTTTATAGTTAACCCTGTTGGTGCCATCTGAGCCTTTTCTTCACAAATTAAGGAAAATATGTTGGTTATAATTTAAGCTGTTGGTTGGTTCCAAATATTTTGTATTTTATTACGAATGTGTGGTGAGCGTTAAAAATACTGTTATCCATAATGGAACTCTTAACGGTGGAGGAGGTCTTAACTAACAGAAAGCTAATGTGAGTGTTTGTGGGCAGCAGGTGGCAGGAGGAAGCTGTGGTCGTGGGATCAGTATCTGGAGGAGGAGAGAACCGAAGCTGCTCCACTCTCTCTCTTCACTCCGGTATAGCCTCACTCTATCAGTCTCTGGGTCTTTGAAGTGCTTTAAACATCAAAGATCAATGAGTTTGGTTCTTGTTTTTAAAATAGACATGTGTGTGCGTTCGTGCGTACTGATCTTTGAATTAAGTCTCAATGAAAATATGTCTTGGATATTTTAATTTCTTTCTATATAAAGTACCTTGCCGTTCTGTTCCACTGATTGATCTTTCTGTCTCTTTGCCAGTCTCAGTCATTTCCAGAGACCAGGAATGGGTTTAAAGTGGGCATGAGGCTGGAAGGCATTGATCCACTGCACCCTTCAATGTTCTGTGTGCTCTCCGTCGCTGAGGTTAGAAGAGATTTCACACACACTCTCAGTCTGATTTCACTAATAGCTGGTTTTCCTGTAGTTAAGTACAAATATTCTTTAGCCCAGTTAAATCTGCAGTCATGATTCAATGAGCAATATGGTTGCACTGACTCCGAAGAGGGGTAATAGGGGTGTAACGAAACACTCTGCACACGATACGATAAATACCTCGATAGTAGTGTCCACGATACGATATGCACCTCAAAATTTTAACAAACTATTGAAAAAACTATTTCATTGTATCCTTTGATACCATACATCCACTAGGGGGCAGTGCTAATGTTTGCATTAAGTCATCTTCTTTACTCCAAGCGATGGAGAGAGATAATTTTATAATCTTTCTTGTTTATAATGGTAGTAAAGGACAATTGTCTCCTTGTAAATTTTACATAAAACAAGAAGACAAGGTAAAGAAGTTTCAGAAGTGACTATCTTCCAGTAGCTCCATGATGCGTATTGCGATATATTGTGCCTAGATATGTTTTACTCTAAAAGGATTCATATTAAAGGAAAATAAAGGATCTGTGCTGCCCTCGGTATATGTGCAATATATAACTTGACAGCCAGGTCAACTCTTGTTTATTGACATTGCATAGAAAGGTGAAACTGAAATGAACAAAAAAGCATAATCAACACCAAGCTTGCCTTTAAAATAACACACAAAAAATGATTTAAATCTGTGCTTTTTTTGTACTTTTCTTTTACGGTATCATGAATTTTAACAACCTTATATCTTTATTTAAATATGTTAATGTAATGTTAGGAATATGTGAAAAAATATATGCTAACATTAGCACAAAAAAAAAAAGTCCATTAACAATAGTGAGACAGATTACAATTACTCGTTTTTCTTAACAACCAGCTTATAAAATATAAGTCTCAAAAATAGTGATCTGTAATTGTAAACATTCAGTACATACCCACGATGCTACAACAGGCATACAATGTTTGCAATATCACGGAAAAAAGGCTTCCACAACAATAAAAATGCTGCTCTCTGTGCCATGCTGGCTTACTTCCCGGTTCAGTCACATGGGCGGCTGCGTCCAAATTAAAGAGACAGAGAAATAACTTAAAAGAACGAATAATAAAAAGAATAGTTGAAACATGGTAAGTAACAAAACAGGATCATACATCATATATGCCAGGTCAAAAAACGTGGCGTTTGTTTACCCCTACGCTGGTTATTTATTGTTTTTTTCTGTTGTTTGTAGGTGATTGGTTTCCGTCTACGGTTGCACATTGACAGTTTCTCTGAGTGCTATGATTTTTGGGTGAATGCTGACTCTCCAGATATTAAACCAGCCGGGTGGTGCCAAGCGACTAGCCACAAACTTCATCCGCCGAAAGGTTGGAATTTGAGAATAATAAGAATAATTCTGACCGTACTTCTGTTTTTTTCTATTTGTTTCAAAATTCATTCTCTATATAAAGTATTTGACAAGAATACAATTGTTTTATTATTCAGAGTGTTATTTATATTTGTTACTAGTCCTTTATGGTTTATCATAAAGCCCAGACCATAACACATATATTTTACGTGTTAAAAAAATCTTTTCTCTTCTGTCAGGTTATAAGTGTGGTGAGTTTGACTGGGACCAGTATATGGAGTCTTGTAATGCCCAGACTGCACCAGAGACTCTTTTCAAAAGCCATAGCAGCGTAAGTATGAAGGCTTGCGGCATATATATATATATATATATATATATATATATATATATATATATATATATATATATA